>OX451740.1:660696590-661282079 GCA_948472305.1 Vicia faba
AGCTCATCTTAGAAACTCATAAAGATTCTTTTCTTGTCTAACATCCAGCATTCAACAGAACTACTGATGTTTTATTAGAAACGAACTCAATGGTTTTGTTTCTGAGTGCTAAAGTTATTTTGATGATATCTTGATCAAGGCTATCCAGAATTCTAATATTTGTACACTCAATGAATCCATTAGAACTAAAATTGTTCTACATAAAATATATACATTGTTATCATCAAAACATAGAGATGTAAACACATATCCAAATCTTGTTATTATAGTGTCGTCTCCTTTTTCCTGTTGTCTGTCCATTCTGGTTGAATGTTTAGGTATAACTTATTTATGTATGCTTGAATAGAAGTGGGCATAAACTAATAGGTGGTAAATCCATTGGATACTCTCCTGAGCTATCGATTGGTGTGCTTGTAAGGCCTGATGAGGCGTATTACTCACTTGGATACTCATATGAGTTATTGATTGGCGTGCTTATGTAGCAATGTAGGCGTTATACACTTAGATACTCGTCATTGGTGTGCTTGTGTAGCCATGTAGGTGTAAATCACTTGGATGCTCACCTGAGCAGTTGTTTGGTGTGCTTGTGTAGCCATGTAGACATGGTGTACTTGTGATTCACATGTGTTGTTAATTGGTGTTCTTGTGCAACCACATAGGCAATTTTCACTTGGATACTCACCAAATGTGTTCTTGTGTAGCCATATAGGCGTAATTCACTTGGATACTCACTTGATTCATCGAGCGGTGGGCTTGTGTAGTCTCTTGGGGTTATGCACTTGGATACTTACCAAAGGTGTGCTTCTGTGGCCTTGGTAGGAAAGCATATACTACTTTGGTATTTACCCATACATGGGTATGTGCATGCATATGTGTGGTGTTGACTTTGGCACGCGTCAGTAATTTTAGAATTGGGTGGTTAAGGGACTCCTGATTGTGGTGTTATGTGATATTTTTGCATTCCTAAAATGGTAAGTAAGGAAACCACTGATCGATGGTATGATTCCTATATGACGATGCACACTGTAGAGCTGAGAAAACCCATATGATATGGGGACTTACTGAGATTTAGTAATATCACCCCAATTATGTTATTGTTTTTCGGGTACAATGGTTAAAGTGGAGGACTTGTGACAAGATCAGGATTTGAGACTCATGTGAGCAGATGGCATGGAGACCGTACCTGCTCTTATTTTATCGATATGCATTCCTTTTAGACATATATGTTGTATACATTTTTTAGCTATAGATTTGTGATGTATACGATTCTACTATGTCATCTTTAGCTTTTGTATGTACTTAGTGCCAAAAATTTAACATGTTAGTTATATGACTCTATAGGCATATTAATGGGATGTTACAGTAGGTATTAGAGCATATCGATTCTCGATCCAACCATGAGATATCACTAGTAATTATCTTCTCTCTCACATGCATGTGTTGCTAGCATGATTTCTACAGGCATGTTATTCAGTTATTGAGCTTGATCAACTTACTGACTGTGTACATGATTGATAGGATCACAATAGAGCCACCACGAGGACGCATAATACCCGAGGTGACTCGAACCCAGGTAATAAAAGTTGGTTGAGTATGGGGAGTGTTGATAATATCCAGTAATAAGTGGAGATTCATATGCGAGGTAGTCGACAACCTCAGCTTCCATGGTAAAAGTTAAGGAAACTGTGATTTCACAAGATTTCTATTGATGAAGTGAACCTTTCATATAGTCCATATAGCAGAGGAATTCCAAGAGCCACCTGTGAAGGAATGCAACAAGAGAATTATGCAAAGGAGGCTAAGCTTTGAGTTGGTATGATTCAATATCCAATCGTTGTTGCCAATGATGGTTAGGGCGGGGAACCTGCCATATGGAAACCTTTTGGGTGTTTAGATAGAGAGGTCAGGCCTTTTTAGTTGCTCTGGTATGTGGAGAGTTCTTGACTGGACAGGGCATTAGATTGTGACCTTGTTCGATATACCCTAGGAAATATGAGTCATATGGTTAAGGATCGACATTATATATGAATGTTTTGATTTCCAATTTGGGTAAATCTTGTGTACCAAATTGGAGAAAGAGACTATTCCATCTCTTGCTTATTTTAACCTGCCTAAGTCCTAGAACTAAGCTAGGCGAAAACTGAGGTGAATGAATACTAAGTCCTAGAACTACGCTAGGTGACAATTGAGGTGAATGAATACACATAGTGCAATAGGCCATGTTTCATGCTAGTTATGGTTCATCAAACCTTGAGTAAGGCCGTATAATTACGCTAGGCGCCGAGTGATTAGGTTAATAGAAACTAGTGGCTAACTAGTGCATCAGTGAGATGATCGTAGACTATGATGTTTGTTTCGAGCCATAATATTCATATTGTGGGTTTGTCCTTGAAATCTCTTATGCGTGTATTGTATGGATGATCACAAGGATAGAATTTGAGTCTGAGTCTGATGGTGATAACAATGGAATAAAGTTGATCATAGTTAAATAAGAGAGCAAGAAAACACACGAGTAATTATCCTGGTTCCTCCTACATATCAGTAGTAGTCCAGTCCCCTTGTACTTCAAAGAGATTTCCACTATAACCAAATCTGATTACAGTTTTCTCAAGCACAGAAGCAAGAGACTTCCAATGCCCAAACACACGAGTAAGAAACTTCAATGCTCAAACACACAAGCAAGAGACTTCAAATTGCTCAAGCATACAAATAAGAAACTTCAATTCGCAAGCACACAAGCAAGAGACTTCTAAATGCTCAAGCATACAAGCATGAAACTTCTTATAATATCTAGCAGATAAATGATATTGATGGTTTAATAATTACACTTGATATACAATCAGGGGTGTAAACAGAATACAACACATAAAACTCTAAGACTTAAGAACTTATAAGAATGTACAATTGATAAGATATTCTAAATTAACTTGTGCTCTTTGTTTTGAAAAAGTAACTTCTTTTTTCTTGTCAAGGTGCAGTGTTGTATGTTTCTCCAAGTCTTCATCTCCTTATATAGAGAACCATGAAAGAGTCATTGGAAAAGACATCTTGCACAAGTGAGTCTTTTGAGAGAGGCATCAACATATATGTTGCAAAGCTTCTCGGTACGGTTAATGTTATTGCAATGTCATTTGAAAATCATTTGTTATAAAAGAAATTATCAATTGCAATTCTTTAAGCTTCTACAACTTTATGTTAAGTCTTCACGTGACCAGAAGAAGATAAATTTACCTCAGAGTTTGATAGCAACTTGTCAGATATTCTTTGGTTATTAAGCTTTCACTGACTTCACGTTTTGATCCTTCAGAGTCCGAGTCTTAGCTTATGATCCTTCAGACTTTGAGTCTTCAAAAGTTGACTTGATCTTCAGATGCTGACCTGATTAGAGTCTCGAGTCTTCAGGTTTTGATCATAAGAACCTAGCCTGATCATAAGCTGATTCTTCAAGGTTTGATCTTCAGAATCTGCCTCTTTTAAAGCTTCGCTTTAGATGTTTAATGTAGTATCAGAACTGACTTTCAATAAAAATATTAATCTTTGTATCTGCACACTTGAACACACATTAGTCTATCAAATTATTTTTTAAATACTTTGTTATCATCAAAACCTAAAGGATATAGTATAAACAAATTTTGTTCCAATACCCTCATTATAATCATTATACACAAGACTTAGCACACAAGGAACTCTCAGATTTCAACTAGGCAAAGATGTTGCACATTAATGAATTATCTTATTACCAAAAAAATACACACACACACGCACGCACGCACGCACGCACGCACGCGCGCACACACACACACACACACACACACACACACACACACACACACACACACACACACACACACACACACACACACACACACACACACACACACACACACACACACACACACACACACACACACACACACACACACACACACACACACACACACACACACACACACACACACACACACACACACACACACACACACACACACACACACACATATATATATATATATGTGTGTGTGTGTGTGTGTGTGTGTGTGTGCGCGTATAGTTGTGTATGTCTCGTTTAGGTCGTCCCGCAAAAGCCCGTAAAAAATGGGACAGAGTGCGGCGGACATAGTTGAGGATGAGAACCTAAAATTTAATATATATATATATATATATATATATATATATATATATATATATATATATATATATATATATATATATATATATATATATATATATATATATATATATATATATATATATATATATATATATATATATATATATATATATGTGTGTGTGTGTGTGTGCGCGCGTATAGTTGTGTATGTCTCGTTTAGGTCGTCCCGCAAAAGCCCGCAAAAAATGGGACAGAGTGCGGCGGGCATAGTTGAGGATGAGGACCTAAAATTTAAACACGTCTGTAAAAAAGTGAGAGAAAGTCTGTAGACACTGCACCTCTTAAACTTAAAAATGTAAAATTTTATGTTAATGTTCGTGCCCGCAAAAATCTGCGAAAAAATAGAGTGGAACAAGACGGTCACATTAAAAAATGAAGACTTAACTTATTAACCTGTTCCGCACTAAAATACAGATAAAACATACATGTCCAAGAGGACAGACCCATTTTATCATCCTAAACAAAATTATGTGAGATAGACATAAAATGCCACATGGTCTAAACCAATTTAGACGGATTAAGCAATGGAAAATTCATTACTAAAATATTTATTGGATTTTAATTATTGCTCTATTTTCTTCCCAAACCCATCAAAATTTAAAACCCTGAAAATACAAGCAACTTGTATACACTTTCTCACTATCTCTGTTGTTTTAGTTGTCTAAGTTTTTCTTACTGGAAACTTAGTTATGGTGGATCGATAAATAGTTGAAGAGTACGGTAGGTGCTAAAGCAAAAATAGGAGCTCCAAATAAACGACCTAGATTTAATTTCAATTTAGAATCATTTTTGGATTTGAATCAATTGAGACTCTAAGTTTTTCTTCGCTAATGTCGTCTTAGAGCTTCTCGTTAATGTCAGTCTGGAACTGCCAAGAAATTTCGTGCTCTTTGCACCGCTGGGAAATTCAATTAAAACAATTTTTCTCAACCATACTAAACCCCATTTACATTAAAACAATATTTGTGCTATGTATCGGTTATTTCCTTTTCGCTAAAGTTCAAATCAAGGGCACTTTGTAATACCGTACTAACCCCCCTTCCATTTTGCTTTAAACAACGCTACCCATCTTTGAATGAGAGAGGATATAATAGTATTTATAATATTAATTATTAATAATATTATAGAGCTTTAGTTGTATTTGAATTTTTAGTTTTTATTATTTACTATTGATGTATTGATGTTATATAATGTAGTATCTTTTACACATTTAAGATATGAAGAAAAAAAAGAAATGAAATTTAATTTTATTAGTTTAGTTTTAATTGTTCTTTTTTTGTATAGAACTTTCCAGCTTTCTTAGAGTTTTATTAGTGTTCTGTTTAGCTTCTTAACATTGAAATCCTTTAATTTTAGGTTTTTGTTTGATTTATCATCAAGGAAAATATGGTGGAAATAATGGGTTCTTTGAAATCCTTTTGATGATGGTTTTTTCTTCTTCTTTCATTTAAGTTAATGATTCATCAATTTCATGCTTTGTTTTTGTTTTGATTCAAATCAATATAAAATTTGGACTCAATTTGTATATTTTTTGTGTTTAGATTTTGGAGTTGATTAGAAATGTTGCAAAGGACAACAAAAAGACCATAATTGTTCCCATACATATTTATTGGTGGTTAGATAATCAATCTACTCACATAATAATCTCTATGTCTGTTGGAAGCTAAACTTAGTTTATTTTATATTTATAGAGTTTCTATGAATATGTATCAGAGATGTGAATTAAGGAAAACCTTGAATGATTGGATGAACGTTATTTACTATAACTAAAAATATGCATGTATTCATTAGTATAAATAGTTATCAATTATAACATTGTAATCAACCACAAAGAAAACAAAGTTACATAATAAATAAATAAAACTTCAGCGAGTTTTTTTTGTACTTTTGGAGGGGGAAAATTAATATTTTTTCCTTGTTATTCTTATTTCAACATATTTATATCAAGACAATTAGATTTTATTGCCAACATTTTGCATCAGAGCTTGTAATATTAAAATGGCTACAAGTTCAAGCGCTAATCAAGTTCATCAAGTGCAAACAACCATTTTTAAATTTAATGGTAGATCAAATTTTCCTATGTGGAAACACTTGATGGAGTTGTGTTTAGCAACCAGAGGGTATGGAGAAATTATGAAGAAATGTTTTGTTGAACCAAGTGAAGAAGATAAAGGGAAGGATGATGAGAAACAAGTTGAGAAAGATCGTCTTCTCAACGATAAAGCTTTATTTTTAATATGTCAATATGTGAAGCTATATGTTTTTGAGAAAATTTTCCATTCCAAAACAGTAAAAGAGGCTTGGGAAATTTTACTTAAAACGTATGAAGGTGTTGACCTAGTTAAACGAACGAGGTTGCAAGGATTAAAACGTCAGTTTGAGCTAATGGAGCAAGGAAGAGATGAAAGCATTCATGACTATTTTTCAAGAATGGATAAACTAGTCAATGAAATGAAATTCAACGGTGGTGATATAAAGGAGAAAGATGTTGTAGAGAAAATTATGCGCACTCTTTCAACTCTTTTTGATTACGTAGTAGCAGCAATTGAAGAAGTAAAAGATCTCACCACAATAACTTTAAATTATTTGCAAGCATCTCTAGAGTCACGTGAGATGCGGATGAATGAGAGACCAGGTGGTACATTTGAGCAAGCGTTAAAAGCTCAAACAAATGTGAGAAATAAAGGACCTGTGCAAAGAAGGTCAAACCACTTTCAAAGAGGACAAAGTTCCAAAGGAAGCTGGAGAAATTTTCGAAATGATTCAAGCCAAAGTTTACAAGGTCATTGAAGGTGAGAAAACACTTAGAAGAGGGGGGATGAATAAGTTTCTCTTTTTATTTTTCTTAAAGGCTTAACAATAATGGAAAGACACAATTATTTTTATCCTGGTTCGTTTAAACTCAAATTACTCCAGTCCACCTGCCAAGGTGATTTCTCCTTTCTCAACAAGGACTTAATTCACTATAATCAAACTGATTACAATCACACAACAACTGTTGTGACTAACAATATAATGCACAAGTAAACTTACAAGTGAATAACACCACTAAGACTCAAACTAGTCCTAACCTTCTTGAGAAATCTGACCAAACTTGGTCTCTCAAGGAACAATTACAAGAATTAAATCTTTACAGATAGTGAAACAAATTTCTTCTTAGAAAGCTATATCATAAACTGTGATTTTTCACTAAGATTAGTTTTGCACAAAGTGTTTGTAAAATGATTTGTGATCTTCAGAATATTTTCACATGGTTGAAGCAGTTGGCTTGCAATAAATGATCTTCTATTTATAGCATGAAGAAAAAGACTGTTGCTGCCTTCAAAAGTGGAGAGCATTTAATGTTTGCATGTTTGCTTGCAGTATTGCATTTTCCAATGAACTAGCATAGACACTTGGGTGCATGTAGCCTTCTTTGCATTAAATGAACAAACGACACTTGTCGGAGCATGTTTCCTGAAACTTGACAAGACTTGTTAGCTTATTTATTCTTTTAGAACTAGCTTCACATCTTGCTTTAGAACATGCTTGCAAATCTTCTTATCAGTGCTTGCTTTCAAAGTACTTCTGAACATGGTTGCTTCACGTCTTGCTTCTGAATATGCTTGCAACTCTGCTTGCTTTCAAAGTACTTCTGAACATGGTTTACATGAAAATTTGTTAAGCTTTAGAAGATGCATAAAATAGTTTCTTATCAGAGTCAGTATCAGAACTTGCATTAAAACAAATAGTCCTTTCATCAAAGAACTTCTTCATTTATTTTCAACTCAACACGTCAAAATGATTTTCATCTAAGAAAATACTTCTGTCAGAACATTATCTGAAACAAATAAATATGCTCATCAGAGTATCAATTATATAAAATATATTTTATTATTATCATCAAAACTGAGATATGATCAGAACCAATCTTGTTCTAACAGTCATGGCTCCTCTCAAAATAAATCTAATACTCAATGTCACAAATGTCAAAAGTATGGACATTTTCAATCAGAATGTGAATCTCATATTCAGTGCTATAATTGTAAAAAGTATGGTCATTGTGGTCGAGAATGAAGTGGTGAAAAACACAAGAAGGGGGGGGGGGGTTGAATTGTAAAACTGAAATCTAAAGCAATGAACAAGATATTTTTATCCTGGTTCGTTTGATCTCAAACTACTCCAGTCCACCCGTCAAGGTGATTTCGCCTCTCTCCAACGAGGTCTTAATCCACTATATTCAACTGAATATTACAGACTGCTTTAACAACTGCTAAAGCCTTCTTGATTCAAACCACAACCCGGTTTGTCAAGGTAACACTTTCTTACAACTGATGATATTGTTATCGCCATCTCTTCCCTTCTTCTGGCAGTATTGTTATCGTTGGTGTATATTCTACCACTCCTCAATAACATACAACTCGAAAAGATGAGATTATTTTTCAACAATCAACACACAGTCCCACCGGGTGTGCCAATTTGTTTACCTTGGGTTTTGGTAAACAACCGCTGATCCTCCAAATGGTTACTTATTTGGTTACTCGCAGGATCGATCAGATTGATCCTATGGACATAGGTTGATTTTGAAGTTTGATTAAGGTGGATAAGGCTTTAAGTAAAATGTTTCAAGTAAATTGCATAAAGGAAAGACTTGGTAAAATAAACAAGGCTTTAAAGTAAAGGTTCGACAGGAATTTAAAGGAGAAAAGCAAGTAAAATACTGGAAAAGTAAATGACTTTAATTGATAAAATTGGTGTTTCACACATACATTTCTCAACAATTCTTTCGCTCACACTGGGTACTTGAATCTAAATGAGTGACTATGTATCTATTTGTGAACACACGCGAGAAACTACATGTCTACTCCTATTTATACTAAACATTCCAAGTAACCGTCGGGCAGTTACACTGCTTCGAGATTAAGCCACTTGGCACGTTCTCCATGCTCGACGCCCCAGATCCTTGCACGTTTACACGTAGTAACTGCTGGAAACCGTTTTCCCTCCAAAGCTTTGAATTTCAAACTGCTCCACTCTGGACCATCGAACACCTTCATCAAGAGACGTCTTCGACGAAAACTCCTTCGACGTCGAAGGCAATCAGCCTTCTTCCTTGGAAGAAATCTTCTAAGTATTTTTCCATCTTTCGACGGGCACTTCGACAGGCTTAGCCAGTCGAAAGCATCTTTCAGCTTTTAATGGCCGCCATCAATCAAAACAAAGGGGTCGAATTTAGGAGCCAACAAATTGCCCCCCAAGAATGCCTTATTTCGACTCTGAAAGAAAAAGGCATTCTTTGAAAACGCCATTCGACACCTGTTTTTCCACGCTTAGTCACAAGTTAACTTGTGCACTTTTTGTTGCTTTTTACCAACTATTGGCAATCCCAAGAAACCATCATTGATTTGATCCTAGGACGTCACTTTCAGTACGGCGTGCAGTACCAAACATCACTTCAGAATTTGTCATTATGACAAATCCCAAAAACGAGGACGCACGCTGCGTCTCTCTGTTTCTGCAGAAACGGCCAAAACAACAGGATGCTGCCACGCGTCCCACTAATTCCTGCAGCATTAAATGACATTTAATGTCCTCGTTATTGGGAATTTCTCCCACTACTATAAATAGTAGTGAATATCCCATTGTGGGACTTTTTACGCAAACTAGCCCTCAAACTCCCTTGCTTTCGTACAAACTTGCTCTCTTTGCAGAAAAACTCTTCCTTTTTTACTTCATCTTCATCCTCAACAATGGCCTCTGCTTCTACTGCCCCCAAGACTAACGCACCAACTGAACAACTTGTTAAACCCAAGGTCTTTGTTACTGCTCCGGTAGTGAACTCTACAGGGAAACGAAGGGTCCCTGAACCTTCTGACATCTCCGTTCGCGATGCTTACTCGCGTCACTTGATGATTCCGGTTGGATACTCCAACCAGATCTTCGCAATGTCTGGACCCATGAACCCAAGCATCTCTGAAGCTCTGAAGATCAAGAGCTATTTCCCCATCGTCGAGAAACTCAAGCCAGTAGCATGCGCCAAGAAGGACGCAGAAGACAACGAAGACCCTACACGCGAGAAAATCGACCTCCGTTTCTTCAACAGAAGTGTTAGGGTCTTCAGGTCCTGCCCTAATCTGACCTCTGACTATGTTGCTTGGCTAACAAAGTTGGAGAAACATCAAACTCCAGTCTGGAAGGAAATGGGAATCTTTGACCTAGTAATGCTGTCGAAGACAGGCTTAAACTACTCCCCAGAGATGCTTATAGCTTCGCTGTTGTTTTGGGATTACTCTCACTTCACCTTTCACCTTCCATGTGGGATGTTAACCCCCACACTCTTCGACGTAGCGACCATTACTGGCCTTCGACCAACCGGAGATTACTTCGACCCGGAGGAGATGTCGGAGGACCAAATTGGCTTTTCTGAGACCAAGCCAACATATACCACCTTTATCAACCATTATCACGACAGGTCGACGGATACAGTGTCGGATGTCGAACACATAGCGTTTCTAGCCTTATGGCTAACTCGCTTTGTGTTTTGCTCGAAGTCTCTACAAGTGACCAAAAAGATGGTCACTCTTGCCACCCAACTGCATCACCGCCAAAACATCTGTTTGGCAGAACTAATTCTGGCCAGTCTTTATGACTCAATCAGCAATGGGGTTACTCTCTTGAAACATGTCGAAGATAGGGCCAGCTTGCTACTCGCTGGGCCTTTCTGGCTACTTCAACTGTGGCTCAACGCCACTTTCGAATCTTTCTTACCCAAGAAGATTCAGATAAATGAACAAGCCCCAGCGATAGCTAATAGACGTATCGAAGGAATTAGGCTGGCTCTACTGACACCTGTGGAAGACGGGCTGGAGTTCCAACAAACCTTCACTAACTTCGTTCTGATGTTCGCTCGAAGGAAGGAATTTGTTTCAACTATGGCTCCATTTGCTCAACGGAAGGTGGGGCCAGCATGGTTCACAAGGCCACATCCAAAGGAGTCGAGTGGTCCCAATGTTGATGAGCACACTGTACTTTGGGAGGCGTTCCTGACACCCAGGATCATGCCTCTTCGATTTAAGAGTTCTAAGACTCATTTGAGTCTGCTTGCCTATCAACCAAATCTGGTATCTCGCCAGTTTGGTATCATCCAAACCCTGCCTTCTCCTATTTTTCAAAGAGAGAAGTCAATGTTGTACTTCTGCAACGATTATACAGAAGAAGCTGCCATCAAGCATATCGGAAGATATGCTGGTCGAACAATCCTCTCGCTGTTTAACTACCAGCTTAATTTCCTTTGCTCACCATCCTTTGAGGAATGGTGGAGAAGCTATTATGCTGAGTACTTCTTCGACGAGAAGGACTTCATGGCAGAGTTGCAGAAGTCTTTTGTCCTTGTGTTGGACAAAGTAAAGAAATGTAAGTTCATGCTTCTCACATTACTTTTTATCTTTCTCTTCGACTGTTAGCCTGTTAACTTTCCTTTTCGCTTTCAGTTGTTCGAAAGCCCTTAGCCAAGAAGGCTACAGAAGGCCCACAAGGAGGAGTCCCTTTGACAAAACCTCCACCGCCGGCGAAGACTATAGCACCGGCGAAGACAACAGGCAACCAACAGGGGGAAGGCTCTTCAAGGAGGCCTCCTGCATCGGTAACCAAATTTTCTTCATTTTTCTTCTGGCTTTCGATTTTTTATTTTCGATGTAATTATTCAATCGAATTCCTATTGGTTTTCTAGGCCCCTTCGCCCAAGAAAAGGGCAGCATTGGTGATCGAATCGGGGAGTGATGACGACAGTGATTCCCCTCCTACTCCCTTAAAGAGGCGAAAGTTAACGAAGGACGCTTCTGTTCCTGCTCCTGCTCCTGAAGGTCGAACCGTCAGAATAAAGGTCGCTGTGAGAAAGCCTAGGCCACCTGCAGTGATCATCGAGGAGCCAACTGAGGAGGAACTGAACGCTCTTCTTACCAAGCCTGTCGAAAGTGACAATTCCAGCCCTGGGGCTGAAGTTAATCCACAGGTAATCTATTGGACCCTTCTTATAACTTAGACATAGATACCAGTATTCGATTATGTCTCTTTCGACATCTGAAGGTTTGTCTTCTTTCCCCTTTTCAGGACACTACTGAAAGTTCCCCACCAAGGACTTCAGAAACTCTAGAATCTGCTGACCTTAGCAGACCTCGGGAAAAAGATTTGGGCAATGACGAAGCCCACACTGAGAATGAGGCCAATGCTGAAACAGTGGAGAAGACAACAGAAGAACCTATGGTGGAGGAAACACAGCCAGAAACGGTTCCTGTGGTGGTCTTGTCATCAGAAGAGAATCCTGAAGGAAGGGACCAAGGCAATGGCGAAGAGAATCAAGATGTTGTTGACGAAGAGCACCAAGGTGGTACTGGCGAAGAACACCAGGGTGACGCTAGCGAAGAGCCACAAAATGATGCTGGCGAAGGACCCCAAGGTGATGTTAACGAAGAACCACAAGTCGACGCTAGTACCGCCTCAGTCCAAGTCGAAGAGCAACCAAACGAGGCACTCAGCATTCAACAGCCTCAAGCCCAAGATAATACTATGGCAAGGGTCACCTCCTCAAAGCACAGGTCAAAAGAGGACTTGGAAATCTTGAAACAAACTGACCCTGTCAGCTACCTCAATGCAATCATCGAGAGTAAGAGTTCTTCTGACACTAGTCAGGAAATTCCTACTCTGTCGGGGAAATCTACTGAAACTTCTCCTCTTAATGATGCGTTGGCGAAGGTTAAGGCCCAGTTCTTCAAGAGAGATTTAATGAAGACTTTAGAGGGGGACCCCACTGCTCCATCATGCTTAAAAGAGGTTTTGAATGCTGTTGACTTCGAAGCTGTAGCCCCAGAAATCTCAGACTTAATCATGGAATTACATTCTATGATTGATCAAGTCTCAGCGGATTACAGGCGCCAACGAGGTTTTAACAGTCAGCTCGAAGTGCTGCATGGCAAAAGCTCATCTGCGTGGACTGCTGTCTCAGATTCGACCTCTCGAATTGCCGAGTTGTCGAAACAGAAAGCGTCTGCACAAGAAAGGGTCGATGCTATTGAGCGAGAGAATGTCTCCTTCCGAGCACAAATTGCAGAGATAGAGGCGAAGATAAACGCCAACACTGTACTCCAGGAGGAAATTCTTTCGACCATCCCAGATACTGAGAGCCAGACTGAGATCAAGCAAGGCCTGGAATTCGCTGAGAGGGCTCAAAGCCTCGACGCTCAAATTGCCAAACTAGTGCAAGAAAACTCTTGGTGCAAAAAGAGGTTGGAGCTGCAGTATGCCAAGTATCTTTGACTCAAGAATTCTCTTACCTTTTGATTGATTCTCTTTTGTAACCATCTTCTGTAATCGTTTTCGACAACAATTGCCATCTTGGCTGAAGTTAATAAAAATTTCCATTTTGGCATTTTTTATGGTTAATTTAGTTTGTTCTTTTATTATTTTATTTTTACCTCTTGAAGTATAGGCTTATATTTTTTCAAATATTTACCATTTACTCTCAAGAGCCTTTTATCACCACTTATCTCTTCGACCTCATAGGCTCCACCAGAAAAAGTTTGGATAACTCTGAAGGGTCCTTCCCATTTGGGTGACCATTTCCCCATGCTTCGATCCCGTCGATCCATGGGAAGAATTACCTTCCAAACTAAATCTTCAGGCAAAAATACCTTAGGTTTTACCTTTCTATTATAAGAGTCTTCTACTCTTTTCTTCTGAAGCCTGAGTAAGTCGAGAGCGTGTAATCTCTCTTCGTCTAAATCCACCAATTCATCTAACATCATATTCCAATAAACCTCAGAAGGAATATCATAATGCCTCTGAACTCTTGCAGATTGAAGACAAATTTCAGCTGGCAATACTGCATCATGGCCAAAAGTTAGCCTATATGGTGTTGTACCAGTGGCTTCTTTTGGGGACGTTCGACAAGCCCATAAAATCTGGTCTAACGTCTTATGCCAATTCTTTGGTTTCTTCCCAACATGTTTCTTTATCAAGCCAATCACTACTTTGTTAGCTGCTTCGACTTGACCATTCGCCTGTGCATAGTAAGGCGTGGATGTTAGGAGTTTGAAACCTGTTTCCTGAGCAAATTCCTGCATCTTTCGACCAGTGAAAACTGAACCTTGATCAGTTGTTATTGTCTCAGGGATTCCATACCTAAATATAATGTTCTTTTGAATAAATTCAATAACATTTTCTTGGTCCACATTGACTAAAGGGATCGCTTCGATCCACTTAGTAAAATAATCAATGCCTACCAATATGTATTTCTGACTCTTTGATGATGCTGGTCGAATCTCTCCAATAAGATCCAACGCCCATCCTCGAAAGGGCCAAGGCTTCACTATCGAGTGAAGTTCGCTTGCTGGTACATGCTGGATGCCTGTATGAACTTGACACTCTTGGCAACCTTTGGCGAACTCAACACAATCTTTCAGCATAGTGGGCCAATATAGTCCTTGTCGAAACAACAACCATTTCATCTTATGGCCTGCTTGGTGAGCCCCACATGCCCCAGCATGCGTAGTCGAAAGGGCTATGTACGCTTCAGTTTCACTTAAACATTTCAACAACACCCCTTCAGGCGTCTTCTTGAATAACTCATTACCCATGAGTACAAAACTCAACGCCCTGTATTTTGTCTTTCGTTCTGTCGGAGCTCCTGGATTTTGAAGATAGTCCACAATGGGTTTCCTCCAATCTTGCTCTGACAAATTATCAATGAACGAAATCTCGAAGTTTGAGTGATCAGCATATCCTAGCCTCGTCGATTCCAAGTCTGATGGTGATAGACAAGTTGCTTTTATCTTTTCTCGAACTTCGATTGCTCTTTGTAATCTCGTTTTTGAAATCTTATACCCTGATGCAATTTGTGCCAAGTCATTGGCTATTTGATTTTCGACTCTGGGTATGTGTCGAATATTGACACTTTCAAATTGTTTCAATAAACGATTTGCTATCACAAAGTACATAATGAGATTCTCTCTTATGCATTTATACTCCTTTGTGACTTGCTTGATGACTAACTCTGAGTCTCCCATTATTTCGACTCGAGTTGCCCCCAATTCCAACAATATCTCAAGGCCAGTAATTAGAGCTTCATACTCAGCCTCATTGTTCGAACAAGAACCTTCTATTTGGTACTTGAATGTTGTTGGAATTTTATCTGGAGAAATAATCAAAACTCCTACTCCTGTTCCATTTTTATGGCTGGAACCATCGAAGTAGAATTTCCAAGGTTCTATCTCCACATAATTAATATCCTCGACTTGAATTGAGTGGTCGACTATGAAGTCTGCAACCACTTGTCCTTTTACTGCCTTAAGAGGCATAAAGGTCAAGGAGTATTCAGTCAATGCTAATGCCCACTTGCCAATTCGACTATGCAAGATAGGTTTCGACAACATATATTTGAAAACATCAAAATGAGACGAAACATAAACATCAACTGGTTTTATATATTGCTTGAGTTTTGTACAAGAGAAATACAGACATAGACACAATTTTTCAACTTCGCTATATCTAGTTTCTGCATCGTTTAAAACTCGACTGAGATAATAAATGGGTCTTTCGACTCCATTCTCATCCTCTTGGGCTAACATACTTCCCAGAGTTTTGTCAGATGCAGCTATGTACAATCTCATACTCCTATTGCTACAAGGAGGCACCAAAATAGGTGGCTTAGTGAGGTACCCTTTGATTTTGTCGAAGGCTTCTTGTTGCTCTTGCCCCCATTCGAACCCCTCTTTATTTAGTCGAAGTAAGGGTGAAAAGGCCTGAGCTTTCCCACTTAGGTTAGATATAAACTGTGATCGGTGGATCTGGAACTGACTGTTTTAAAGCTGGTTCGCGAAATGTCGCGGTAAGCAAGAGTCGCCACCGTCTTTTATTTTCTCCAATAGGAAAGGACAAAAGCACAGAAAAATTCCTTTAAAGAGATCGCTCTCGGTTCGGGAGGTAGGTTATAGAAAGGGAAGGTATTAGCACCCTTTCTATCCATGGTTATCCATGGGCTCTTAGGTACTTGCTCAATGTGTTTTCAAAATGTATGCTTGCTTTTCAATTGTGGGTTTCAAAAATATTCTTTGAAAAGTTTCCGTTCAACTCGTGCGTCAGAGTGTTTGAAAAGTTTGTTTTGAAAGTTTTTGAAAGTGTGTTGGTGTGAAAAGAGTTTTTGTTTTGTTGAAATTAGAGCAAGTACCCTTGAGAACCTACCTACCCTAAGGAATTCGTCTGTGTAAATGTCCTTTGAAGTAGTGCCATCCCACCATTGAGAGGTAGGTAGCACCACTGTTGGAGGTGTTCGGGTCAATTCGATTTTAGGGACATGGTGATCACCGGAGCAATGGGAAGACACCTTAGAAGCTACCCTCATGCCAGGTTCCCGGACCATGAGGACTTACTAAGACGTTTTCTACTCGATGACCACCTTTCGAAAGGCAACAGTGAGGCGTACCCTAGGGGTGGTGTGTGCGAATTGTGTGTCATTTTCAGTTCATTGTTTGTCTTGTCATGCATTGGTGATCTAACGATTCAATTTTATTTTTCGGGCATTCATTCTTTCATGCATATTTATTAACAGTTATGTTTGCGAGAAAATAAATCTAACTATTACAACAGGCGCGGGTCCACATCGCCAAAAAAACCGAACCCGATTTGACTGAAAATAGATAAAGCGAATAAATAAAAGTCCGAGAGTTTTCAATTACATGGCTTTGGGGCATATACAGAGATATTTAAACAATGTAAAATAGATGCGCGAAATAAAGACTAAACAAAATTAGGGCGTTGGACCCTTTTACAAATAATTAAAAATTAATCAAGGAAATTAAAAATTGAATGAAAAACAATGTTTTTGTGTTTTTTAGGTTTAAAAGAAAAAAAGAAAAGTTAATTAAAATTAAAATCCTAGTTCTATCATTTTTTAAGTTTATCATGAAAAAAGATTTAATTTCTAACCTAATTAAATTCTAAACTAATTTATGTACAATTTTTGATTTATAGAAAATAAATAATAAATAATAATATTGTGAGAAAAAGGGAAAAAATTAAAAAGGATATGAAAAATTAATAATTACCCTAATTCTACATTTTTTGGATTTTTATTATGAAAAAAAAGAATTAAAATTAACATTAAAACCTAATTAAACTAAATGAGTTACATTTTAATTTATTTAAAAAAAAAGAATCAAAATTAATTATATTTTTTTTGTCCTTTCTGTATTTTTTAATGTTTTTTTTATATTTTTGATTAAAAATTAAATAAAACAAATAATTAAAATACTATAACAATTAAAATAAATGGTTAAAAGATATAAGAAAATAAACTAAATGGGCAAACCAGGGGGGGGTAGACCCCAGAATTGAAGGTGCAATTTGAAAAGCCTGGCCCAATTATTTGTGAGATTTTGTTGACTTTTGGATCACATGCACGCCTGTTGACTTGATGTATGGTGCATCTTTGAACATTGGCCATGGATCTGAGGCCCTGGGACACGTGGAGATTGAATTCTGATGGAGTATGGTGGACATCAATGTGAGCGCTGCATGTGAATTGAAAATGAAAAATAATATGAGAATTTTGCAAGACCTGGGACTTGAACCCAGATCTTTGAAGTTAACACGCTTATCCCTTGCCACTGAGCCAGTTTACTTTCAATTAACATATAATAATAAATAAACAATATAAAGGAAAAATATCAACGCTCTTTAAAACGCGCGCTATTTCAAATTCGCCCAATCTGCTTGTGCCACGCCATCGTCCCTTCCAATTTCCTGAAACACAAATCAATAAAGCAACGGTTTTTGAAACGTGGGGTTAGGGTGGCTATGGAGAAATAACGAATAGGGCTGTGGTAATCAGAAATTGGGCGCGAGCATCTCATTCTCTTCGTCCAGATGCATGGAGTGTGATGGTGTTGTTCTGAAGCTCTAATTTTACCTATTTACAAAAGCCCCAATTTAAGAAGCTGGAAACCCTAGAATTCGAAAATGGCAAGTTCACATTTATGGCACAAAAATGAAATTAAACGCATTGGTCAGCTTGGAAACTTCATCATGAGTATGAATATGTAATTAAAAATGCAAAAGGATGCTTAGAATCAAGAACACGAATTCAAAAATTTTGTTGTACAGTTTCACTTGTAACTACCAGTTTAAGGAGCTTTGATTGAGGTTATGAATTGGGACACGTTCAAAATTGTCTCAGGAAACTATTGGTACAAAAATTTTGGCTTCAGAAGGTCCCTAGCTTTGAAATCAGTTTTGCCTTTTATGGTTCATTTTTCAAATTGCCAAATGGACTTTGAACGAGTTTTGTGCTATATTCCAGTTAGGGTTGGACTCAGTGATCATCATAGAATTGAATAGGCTTGCTATTTGACCTTAATCCATGCTTGAGAAAGAATTGGCATTAGGGTTTGTCCATTAACCATTTTTTCCTAATTTCTAGCCAAAACCTAGACTTAGTGTGTAAATGAACCTTGGCCTGATTTTTGAGTTGGTTCATGATACATAGAACTTGTCCAAATTCATATGACACCATTTCATTGATTTTTAAATTTTATTTGAATTTTCAATGAATTAAAATGAATTAAATCATCAAAAATTAAATAAAATAAAAAAGTCAACATTTGGTCTTGAAATCAACCATGGGCCACGTGTGTGGCATGACAAGGATGGACAAAGTGAGAAAAATGGGGCCCTTTTGTCAAAATTGGATTTTCAAGGATAGTTGACTTTTGCCATTTCTCAAAAATTTCCCAACTTCTACAAGGCATAACTTGCTCAATTTTTAAGCTTTTCACATGTTCTTGGACATTTTGGAAAGGTCTTTGAGTCCTTTAACCAATGCCTTTTGTCCCATGTCATTTTGATTTACCAATCTCAAGTTATGGCCTTTGACTTAAAGTCCCTTTTTGTTGACTTTTGAAAATGACCTATAATGTTGAAATTGATAACTTTTTGTGAGAGCATTTCTTGGACTTGAAGTATGAAGATGAGTTGTAGAAAATGTCTTTCTCTTCAAAATGAGCTTTGGATGGAATTTTTCTGATAATCCATGTGAAAGTTATGCCCTGGTCAATTTCAGTTGACTTTTTCAGCTATCCAAATATAGCAACCTTTGCATCTTTGATGATTTCTGAGCCAAATTTTGAGAATCATGATCAAGCATTGATCAAATGATGTTTGTGGCTTCAAAATGATATGTTGACCAAAAATTTGAACTTTTGACTGCCAAATGACCATTTTGCCCCTACAGTTGACTGTAGTGCAATTTAGGGTTTTGACTGTGCAATCTTGAGCTGAATGCCTTGAAACTTGATATGAGGATGCTTGGCCATGTTTGTAAGCCTATGAGACTTGATTGAGCCTTTGAAAACTTCCTTTCCTTGATCAGAACCCAAACCCTAATTTTGACTGTATAGGAAACAGTTGATCTGCACAACCCTTGGGGAATTTTGTGACCTTGACTTGGCAATTTCTTGAGGAATATGGGAGGGCAAATTTTGGGGTATAACAGTTGCCCCTGTTCAATCTTCTTAGACCTGAGGATGTAGATTGGCTGACGTGCCTTTCGTAATCCGAGGGTAAAAGATGATTGGACACTAGAGTGCCCGGAAATTTGCGCTCACATGTTGGCAATGAGGGTAATGGGCTTATAGATGCCATCTGGATATTTATCGCGTAGGAGATTCTTTAGCGAGAACCTGTATACCTGCAAAACAGAAAATGAGTACCTGACACGTTGCAGGGATGATTACTTCCTTAGCATGAATGGTAAGAGAGCCTTGAGCGACTTTAACTTCAACAACGCTCGTTGAGAAAAATCTGGGTGTCTTCTGCTGGGATAAGAATCAGGGAGATCTTAAGGTCGATCTGACTGAACCAGAGAGGCCTTTGACAGAATCAGGAAAATCTTGGGACGATTTAACTGAACCGGTCTAGGTCTTGAAATGTCTTCCACTGGATAAGCAATCAGGAAAATCTTGGGACGATTTAACTGAACCAGAGGAGGCCTTTGACTGAATCAGTCTAGGTCTTGAAATGTCTTCAAAGGGATAAGCAATCAGGAAAATCTTGGGACGATTTAACTGAACCAGAGAAGGCCTTTGACTGAACCAGTCTAGGTCTTGAAATGTCTTCAAAGGGATAAGCATCAGGAAAATCTTGGGAAGATTTAACTGAACCAGAGAAGGCCTTTGACTGAACCAGTCTAGGTCTTGAAATGTCTTCAAAGGGATAAGCATCAGGAAAATCTTGGGACGATTTAACTGAACCAAAGAAGGCCTTTGACTGAACCAGTCTAGGTCTTGAAATGTAGCTTGAGAACTTAACTGAATTTTTCCTGAAAGATAAAAGTCAGTCATGTGCAATGCATGATATGGATCAAGCAATGATGTTCTCAACATAAATGAGATTTGTATGATGCAGTGCGTTATGCATGCTATAATGATGTATGTGATGTTTATGTATGTTTTCGTCCAGGAAAGTAAATCCTTGACGGGTGCCGGGAAATCGTATCCTGGGCTGATGTCGAAGGATAGATTTTGCTTCCGCTGGGGATGATAACTGCAAGGATACCGGTAGGAGAAGATGACTCCGTTGCGGAATAAACTTGGCGAATGGGAGATTCTGCGGGGAGAAAAGATACTTTTAGCGATCATGCTGGGAAGCAATACTCTGTGGGAAGAGTGATGCTTTGCTGGATGTTGATAGTAACTCTGTTGGGGATACCATTGTTGTATTGGAAGTGTGAATATACTTTGCTGGGGATGGGAAAGAACTACGTTGACGACGACCTTCCCTTGGCTTTTGGCTGAGGATAACCCAGTTATATCCTGTTAAGGAATAACTCTTTAAATCAAGCCGGACGACACGTTCGTGCTCTGCGAAGGATAAGCTTCCAGAATTTGCTGGGGATAAGCTTACTGCTTGGGGAGATGAATTCCACTTTTCCTGGGGAACTTGGATGGGACTCTCCTGGGGAAGTTTTGATATGCTGGGGAAGAATGCACTGACTTGCTGTCTCACTCTCTGGGGAATTTAAGATGTCTGGTTAGGTTTTTTAACTGAACCTACTTTGGTACCTTGGATAGAACAATTAGACTGTTCAAACAACTCTTTATTGCCCCTGTTTCTAGTGTCACCTGCAATTAGTTCTTTGACTCGTATGCAAATATTTATGATCTAGCAAATTATTGCCAATGCATATATCACAAATTGAACCTTGGACGTTCTTCGCAAAACAAAACAAAAAAAGAAAAACACTTGGCACTTTTAACTGAAAAGTATATTTGTATTGATTTTGAATAGCCTGTGAATAGGCGTTTTGTGTACAAGAGGCTGACGTCCTGGTAAGAGAACCGTCGCCGAGCAAAAGAGTTTATACAAGTTTTGTACAACAGAAAATAAAACAGCTGTGTGAAATATGAATGATCCACTGGGTTTCAACTCTGCTATCGCCTTTATAACTCTGAGCTTCTCATCACTTGGTGACCTTGGTTGAAGGTGAAGCTGACTGATCGATGCCGTCTTGATGTAGATACCGGATTCTGGATGCAAAGTGATCCAATGAGACATAGTATTACGCTTTTATCCCTAATTTTTGCCTGGACTGCCCTTTCGGGTTTTCAGTCCACCGGGATACCCATTTTTGCCCAAGCCGCCTTTTCAGGTTTTCGACTTGCCGGGTGTACAGATTTTTTCATTTTCATCCCTTCATTTTGCCCGAACCCTTTTGGTTCGACGGGAAGCCCTAATTTTTGCCTAGACATGTCAGCCTAGCGGGTCTTTTTTCATGCGTAGTATTTTTTAACTATGTCTGCATTGGCGGGGTAAGGAAAGTCGTCACCATCCATGTTGGTTAATATCATTGCTCCTCCTGAGAACACATGCTTAACCACAAATGGCCCTTCGTACGTAGGGGTCCATTTGCCCCTTGGATCACTCTGAGGAAGGATGATTCGCTTGATCACCAGATCCCCGACTTGATATTCCTGTGGTCTGACCTTTTTGTTAAACGCCTTGATCATTCGTTTCTGATACGTCTGACCATGGCAGATAGCAGCAAGTCTCTTTTCGTCAATAAGGTTGAGTTGATCAAGTCGTGTCTGGATCCAATCATCTTCGTTCAGATTTGCATCCTTCATTATCCGGAGAGAAGGAATTTGTACTTCGACCGGCAAGACTGCCTCCATGCCATAAACCAGAGAGAAAGGAGTTGCCCCAGTTGACGTCCTAGCTGAAGTACGATACCCATGCAGAGCGAACGGTAACATCTCGTGCCAATCTTTATACGTCACTGTCATCTTCTGCACGATCTTCTTGATGTTTTTATTAGCTGCTTCTACAGCCCCATTCATCTTCGGTCTGTAAGGAGAAGAATTGTGGTGCTGTATCTTGAACTGTTCGCAGAGCTCAGCGATCATCTTATTGTTCAGATTGGTACCGTTGTCTGTAATAATCCGCTCAGGGACGCCGTACCGACAGATCAGGTTGTGCCGAATGAACCGTGCCACAACAGTCTTGGTTACCGTAGCATAGGATGCTGCCTCAACCCACTTCGTGAAATAATCAATTGCCACTAGGATGAAGCGATGTCCATTGGATGCCGTAGGTTTTATCTCACCGATCATGTCTATGCCCCACATTGCAAATGGCCAAGGCGCAGTCAGAACATTCAGGGGAACCGGAGGAACATGCACCTTGTCTGCGTAAATCTGGCATTTGTGGCATGTCCTGGAATGTTGGTAACAGTCAGCTTCCATTGTAGACCAGTAATACCCTGCCCGTAGGATCTTCTTTGCCATGGTATGTCCACTGGAGTGTGTACCAAAAGTCCCTTCATGCAGCTCTTCCATGATTCTATCTGCTTCAGTCTTATCTACACAACGCAGTAGAGTTGAATCCTGGTTTCGCTTGTACAAGATGCCGTTGCTAAGAAAGAACTTGGCTGCAAACCTCCTCAGGAATTTCTTATCATTGACAGATGCTCCCTCAGGGTATTCCTGTGCTTCCAGATATCTCTTTACTTCGTGGTACCAAGGCTTCTCAGTTACCAATTCAGTTTCGAGATCACAACAGTATGCCGGTTCGTCCAGTTTCCAGATGATGATCCGGGGAGCTTCATTATCCCATTTAACCTTGAACATTGAAGACATTGTAGCTAACGCGTCCGCCAGCTGATTCTCTTCTCTTGGAAAGTGCTCAAATGTTATCTCTGTGAAGTGGGGGATCGAAGCCAATACACATTCTCGGTAAGGAATCAAGTTTGGATGTTTCGTATCCCACTCTCCTTTGATCTGATTGATCACAAGAGCGGAATCTCCGAAGACACTCAGAAATTTGATCCTCAGGTCAATCGCAGCTTGAAGACCCATAATACACGCTTCATACTCCGCCATGTTGTTGGTACAGTTGAAACACAGCCGGGCGGTGAGTGGAGTATGAGTACCTTGTGGAGATACGATTATGGCGCCGATACCATTTCCCAAAGCATTGGAGGCTCCGTCAAAGTGCATAGACCATCGGGATCCTGGTTCAGGTCCTTCATCCGGTCCAGGTATCTCACAGTCAGTTACTATCATAATGCTTTCATCTGGAAACTCGAAGTTCATTGATTGGTAGTCATCCACAGCTTGATGTGCTAAGTGGTCTGCCAATACACTTCCCTTGATGGCTTTTTGGGTCGTGTACTGAATGTCGTATTCCGTCAAGATCATCTGCCATCTTGCAATTCTCCCAGACAGAGCAGGCTTTTCGAATATGTACTTTATAGGATCCATTTTTGAGATTAACAAGGTAGTGTGAGTCAGCATATACTGTCTCAGCCGGCGAGCAGCCCATACCAAAGCGCAGCAAGTTTTCTCAAGCAGTGAGTATCGGGTCTCACAGTCGGTAAACTTTTTGCTAAGGTAATAAATGGCATGCTCTTTTCGGCCAGACTCGTCATGCTGCCCCAGCACACACCCCATTGCGTTGTCAAGCACTGTCAGGTAAAGTATCAAAGGTCTCCCTTCCACTGGTGGCATAAGGATGGGTGGTTCTTGGAGATATTCTTTGATTCTGTCAAAAGCAGCCTGACATTCATCATTCCAACGTACTACCTGATCTTTCTTCAGCAGTTTGAAGATTGGTTCACAGGTAGCAGTTAAATGTGAGATGAACCGAGCAATGTAATTCAGACGTCCTAGAAAGCCTCTGACTTCCTTCTCTGTCTTAGGAACTGGCATCTCTTGAATGGCTTTGACCTTAGCAGGGTCCACTTGAATTCCTTTATCACTGACCACGAAGCCTAGCAACTTCCCAGATCTTACCCCGAAGGTGCACTTGTTCGGGTTCAACCTTAGCTTGTATAGTTTCAACCGGTCAAACAACTTCTGCAGATGATCTAGGTGCTCTTCCTCAGTCTGGGACCTAGCGATCATGTCGTCCACATACACTTCTATCTCATGATGGATCATATCATGAAATAAGGTAACCATGGCACGTTGGTAGGTTGCCCCAGCATTCTTTAACCCGAACGGCATGACCTTGTAACAGAAGGTGCCCCACTGAGTAACAAATGTAGTCTTTTCCATGTCTTCAGGTGCCATCTTGATCTGATTGTAGCCTGAAAAACCATCCATGAAAGAGAACACTTTATGCTGAGCTGTATTATCAACAAGGACATCAATGTGGGGTAGAGGGAAGTCATCCTTGGGGCTGGCCCTGTTCAGATCCCTGTAATCAACACACATCCTGACCTTGCCGTCCTTCTTAGGTACCGGTACCACATTAGCAACCCACTGAGGGTAAGAAGTTACTGCAAGAAACCCAGCATCAAACTGCTTCATAACCTCGGCTTTAATCTTCTCAGACATCTCTGGACGCATCCGACGAACCTTTTGCTTAACCGGAGGGAAATCTTCTTTAGTTGGTAAATGATGGACCACAATGTCGGTATCTAATCCGGGCATATCTTCGTAGGACCAGGCAAAGATTTCTTTATAATCCTGCAGCATCTGAGTCAACCGTTGCTTCACGCTGAGTTCTAGGTTGGCACCAATCTTTACCTCTTTCTTATCTTCCTCAGTACCCAAGTTTATTATTTCCACTGGCTCTTCATGGGGTTGAATTGCCCTCTCTTCCTGTTGTAACAATCTTGCAAGTCCACCAGGCACTTCGCAATCATCTTCACCTTCGTCGGCGGCTAAGTTGATCGGATTTTCGAAGTCATAACTGGCAGTAGCAGAGTCGTTACCAGTGAGATCCAGAGTGGATTGAAACCTGTATGAGTGAGTGTGTGTAAATACAGCTGTTTTGCAATATGTAAAGAAAGGAAAGAAAAGGAGCGCAAAATTTGAATTGTGAAAAACGTCCAATGCTTTTATTCATGATATATGACAGTGATAAACAAAAGCCCTCATAAATAAAACCACGGTGCCCCGGGTAAGACACCGAGCCATATAGTCTCAAATTATTGTTTATTACAAATCAAAAACAAAGAAATTCATTACTGGGGAACAAAAGTTATTGGAGTAAAATCTTTAGCAGTCCAATTGGTCAATCCACCGTCGGCCGTTGGGTAGATCCAGCTATCGAACTCTGACTCTCCCACTTCATCTTCCTCTCCAATAGCATTCACTCCATGCTGAGTGATGAGCAACGGAGGTCTTCCAATTCTTGCCTTGCGCACCGCTTTCTGAGCTTCCATGGTGAAACCCAGCCCAAACTTGTTAGTCTTAGGAGTAAGATCAGGGAGCTTGCCCCAATTTACACATTCGCCTTTTTCGATCACAGCCCGGGCGTCCTTTAAGGAGGCCATCTTCATAGGAGAAACCTCTTCATCTTCTGCTGTTGCCAAGGTTGGTGGTACCTCCTCAAAATGTTGAAAGGGGGTTTCAATGAACTCCCCATCCATTTCCACGTATCTGAAAGAGTTGAGGTGGCTGACCATGTACTCCTCCTCCCCTTGCACTGTTACGATCCTTCCCCTGACCGGGTACTTGAGCTTCTGATGCAATGTGGAGGTCACAGCTCCAGCTTTGTGGATCCATGGGCGACCCAGCAAACAAGAATAGGACGGATGGATGTCCATCACATAAAATTTTGAATCAAATACTTGTGACCCAACCCTGATTGGGATGTCCACTTCACCATGCACCATTCTCTTGGACCCGTCAAAGGCCCGGACAACAATGCTACTTGGTTTGAGCTCTAGACCCTCACAATCCAGCCTATCCAGAGCCTTTTTGGGCAGCACATTTAATGAAGAACCTGTGTCAACCAGCACATGAGCAAGAGTAGTGCCCCTGCATTCAATGGAGACATGCAGGGCATCATTATGGTTCTTCCCCTTTGCTGTCAGATCGGCATCAGAGAAACCCAGGCCATTATCAGCAGTTAGGTTGGCCACACAATCGGTGAACTGGTCAGCAGTCGTATCTTGGGGTACATGGGCAGTCTTTAAGAAAGCAATCAGAGCCTTTGCATGGGCCTCTGAACACAGCAGCAGTGACAACATGGAGATTTTAGAGGGGGTGTGCCCCAGCTGTTCCACAACATTGAAATCACTTTTCTTTATTATCTTGAGAATTTCTTCCATTTCCTGCTTGGAAGCCTCAACAATGGTCTTTGGTGCCTCCGTCCTGGCAGGCACATCAGCAGCAATTCCCTTGCCCCGAGTATCAGATGACTCAGCAGCGGGGGTGGATACTTGGTCAGAAGGAGAAACAGGCACTCTGGCAGGTGTGAAGATCAAAGGCCTATGAATTGCTGGAGGAGCAATGTCTGGCGAGAACAGTCTTCCACTACGAGTGACCTTAGCAGGCCCGGTGATGTTGGAGACACCAGTATCAATGTTGCACTCTTGTTTCACACCCAGAACATAAACATCCGCCCCATAGTGCCATGGGACAGCCTTATCAGATTTGTAGGGTATAGGCCCCGGAACAGTAATGGTGATGGGAACATTCTTGTGAACTGACAAAACTTGCATAGGCTTCTTTGAAGGAGCCTCAGAATAGTTGTTGAAGATGGTGACGATCGACACTTCTTCAACAGGAGCAGCAGGAACAACAGTCTTTTCAAACAAAATCTCTCTATTATCTATCAGGTTTTGGATGCCTGACTTCAACAGAGAACAACCAACAGGGGAAGCAACACATAGAGGGCAACTTTCGTTACATCCCGGAAATAAACCGGCTAGCAACAGATTCCTCTTAACCATCAGCAACGGAGTAGCAACATCATCCACCGAAGCTACATACAAATTATCCTCAACAGCATTCACTCCATGCTGGGGCATGGGAGCATTTACAACATTCGGCTTCTCGGGCGCCTCAAACTGTATCTCCTTTGCATCAATGAGGTCTTGAACTTTGTTCCTTAGGGCCCAACAGTCATCTGTGTTATGCCCCGGGCTATCAGAATGATAAGCACAGCGAGCATTTGGATTGAACTTGGGAGATGCAGTGTTGGGAAACTTTGGAGCCTCCTTGACAGTCACTAAATTGGTGGATAGCAACTGTGGCAGGATCTGTGATAAGGTCATGCTTAATCGAGTAAACTCTCTCCGGGGTCTCTCAAACTTTTGAGGATTAGTTGGCCGAGGAGCGGCAGCAGGTTTGGCAATCATTACCGCACTGACAGATTGGCGGTGCTCAGGTCGCTCTGTTCTCCGGGAGTTATATACAGCACTAGCCTCCTTTTTGAAGGGCTTCTTCTCAGTATTGGAGGAGGCAACTTTCTGTATCTTCCCCGATTTTATACCGGCCTCAATCCTTTCACCAGTCAGGATTAGATCGGTAAACCCAGCAGAGGAATTACCAATGAGATGATTGAAAAATGGACCAGATAAGGTCCCCAAGAACATATCTACCAGCTCCCGATCCGTCAATGGTGGCTGCACCCTGCCAGCCAAGTCTCTCCATTTCTGAGCGTACTCCTTAAAACCTTCTCCCGACCCTAGCGACATACCCTGGAGTTGGGTACGCGTAGGAGCGAGGTCGGCATTATACTGATACTGCTTGTAAAAAGCAGTGGCCAGATCCTCCCAGTTACGAATGCTGATTCCATCTAGCTGATAGAACCAATCGAGGTGAGTCCCTGAAAGACTCTCCTGGAAGAAGTGGATCCAAAGGTTCTTGTCTGCTGTGTAAGGCTGGATCTTCCTTACATAAGAACGGAGGTGCATCTTGGGACAGGAAGCCCCATCATACTTCACGAAGGCTGGTGTTTTGAACTTGTGCGGGATCACCACCCCAGTAGATAACCCCAAGTCTCCGAAATCCAATCCAGGTACCCGTTGAACTTCCACAGCCTTTAATCTGTCTTCCAGCTGTTTGTACCGGTCTTCAGCAGGAGGGTACTGGTCGTCATTGAAGTCTGTTTCAGTATCAGAGCCCACAGGAGTAGTGACCTCCCTTTCATGATGACTACCTTCCGTCACAGATGGAGGAGTCCTTTCAGCTTCAACAACCAAAGTGTTCCCGAGTCTGCGCCCAGTGTTAAATAGCACAGTCCTCCTCTTCTTCTTGGTCTTCTTCAACAGCATGGTCTTTAACTCTTGTTGACCCTGAGACAAGCCCTTGATCAGCTCCTGAAATTGGGCGTTTTGCGCCTGAAACTGGACGTTCTGCGCCTGAAGAGCCTTGATAGCCGCATCGGTTGATGATTCAGGAGGGTTCATGATGCTGAAATAAACAGCGAAGAACGGTAAACAACCTGAAAAGAAGAGTATTTATGATGCACATGATGAATGATATGTGTTTATGCAATGCATTCAAGAGTTCGAAAATTCAAATTTGTTGTAGACCAAAAGGAACACACTTTATTATTAAGAAAATCATTGTTTTAATACATCAAAGCCTCATGGGCAAAAATACAAAAAGATCAAGTCACATCCAAAATATGTTGCGCATCTTCTCTGGAGCTATGTAAGTGTTGAGATTCCTTTCCTCGTGCAACAGGCGAGTGAGCTCCAAAACCTTCTTTTCACTGGCATGCAAACTAGTCTCAAGAGAATTCCTCTCTTCTTTAAGCTGGATCCAACTCTTCTGCATCTCTTCCCAGGATGTGGGCATATCAGGGTGCTGAATAACATGAGACACCTCTCCTTCCAAGGCAGGCTCTTTGATTACTGGAAGCATGTGAGGATAAGGCATCACTAATTTCTGAGAGCGGGCTCGTACCCATTTGAGGTAAGGCTCCAAAGGGATGGAGTTCCTGTGCCCCAGTGTCTTGCTGTTCATCCTACTAGGCATCCTCCAAGCTCTGATAAATCTCTGGCGAAGTCCTTGAGTATCGTTGTCGAAGTCAAAAACTATGTCAGGAATCAACATGTTATGAGGACCATCCCTCCGAGCATAACCAAACTGTCTCCAAGCCAGGCATGGACTATAAGTAATACCCCCTCTGATTCCAAGTAAAGGAACATTAGGATACTCTCCGCAACGATCAATGATAGTGACATCTTCTCTGGACCTAGGGCACCAATGTATATCTGCATGTGTAAGAGTCATCAACCGTTGTGACCATCTCAAACCCCGCTCGTTCTTCAGGACTGATTGTGGAAGGTGCGAAATAAACCACATAAGGACACCTCTTTTTCTCATGGTTCGAGTGTAACAAGAGTGAAGGAGGTCTCCCAGCAACGTAGGTATAGGATTCCTGGACATAAAGATCTGGACAGCACTGATATCAATGAGCTGGTCTGGGTTAGGGAACAACACCAAACCATAAACAAGGAGGGCCACAACCTCTTCAAAAGCTTGTAAGTCAAGGGAGTTCCAACAATCATAGGCCTTTTCAAACAGAAACCTGGCTAAGAACCCTTTGATACCACTTCTAACTTCCCAATGTCCTTTGAGGTCAGATGACTGTAGGTGTAAGGCTTTAGCAATCTCTTCAAGCTTAGGTTCCTTTTCTGTACCGTTGAAGGGTAGCTGATCAAGAATAGGGATCTTCAGGAGTCGGGAGAACTCCTCCAATGTAGGTACCAACTGATAGTCCAAGAAAGTGAAACAGTGATGCAGAGGGTCAAAGAATTGGAACAGGACTTTTATCATATCTTCCTCAATGTTGGTGTTGACCAAGCTGATGAGGCTTCCATGCCTTTCACTGAATGAAGAGTTCTCGGGAATCCTGGATATAAGCTCCTTAAGCTGAGGAGGGATCCTTACAAGACTGATTGGAATCGTCTTTCTACGAACAGTTTCCATGTCCTACAAAACAAGAACAAAGATGAAAGTTCGAACCCCTGAAATGGTTAGTTAATACATATGATGCTGGATGATGTAATGATGCTATGATTAAACACAGATATTTACAAAGACAAACATGTAAGGCACACAAGGCACACAAGACAGGCCCTTAAGGTTTAAGGCCAGCATGAGGTCTGGGTAGTACCCTCTTGAAGTTGGTGGGTTCATCCTGTCCTAATCAAAGTAACCGGGTTCTAAGGTTCCCAATATCACGGGATTGCTTTCATTGTTCATCGTTTCGATTTAGCCACTGAACTGGCGACCGAAATATTCCAGGAAAGCAACCCTCAATTGAGTGTAGTATCGAGTATCAACCAACCTCGGACTGCACCAAAGTCAGTTATCTCACTACCCTAAAGAGGCCAAGATTGTTCAATTAAGGTTCCTAAGGTCCGTTGATGCTTCATGACACCACATGGAGGCCCCGTACTCTCCTTGACTGACTCAAGGGTTACCGGTACACACCAAAGTGCCACATCAACGTAGCAGACTGCTTCAACCATGTCGGTATACCCCGCACAGTTCCCTCACAGCCTTGTTGCTACTTTCTAAAAAGGTATCCCCCAGATCCGGGTTAGGATCTATAGAACTCCCAAGCAACCCACAATTTTAAAGCATACAAGGAAAGCAATTGAAAACACAATGATCTTAGTCCTAAGGTACACCTCACTTTAAGTTTCAGTCCCCAGCAGAGTCGCCAGTTCTGTGATCGGTGGATCTGGAACTGACTGTTTTAAAGCTGGTTCGCGAAATGTCGCGGTAAGCAAGAGTCGCCACCGTCTTTTATTTTCTCCAATAGGAAAGGACAAAAGCACAGAAAAATTCCTTTAAAGAGATCGCTCTCGGTTCGGGAGGTAGGTTATAGAAAGGGAAGGTATTAGCACCCTTTCTATCCATGGTTATCCATGGGCTCTTAGGTACTTGCTCAATGTGTTTTCAAAATGTATGCTTGCTTTTCAATTGTGGGTTTCAAAAATATTCTTTGAAAAGTTTCCGTTCAACTCGTGCGTCAGAGTGTTTGAAAAGTTTGTTTTGAAAGTTTTTGAAAGTGTGTTGGTGTGAAAAGAGTTTTTGTTTTGTTGAAATTAGAGCAAGTACCCTTGAGAACCTACCTACCCTAAGGAATTCGTCTGTGTAAATGTCCTTTGAAGTAGTGCCATCCCACCATTGAGAGGTAGGTAGCACCACTGTTGGAGGTGTTCGGGTCAATTCGATTTTAGGGACATGGTGATCACCGGAGCAATGGGAAGACACCTTAGAAGCTACCCTCATGCCAGGTTCCCGGACCATGAGGACTTACTAAGACGTTTTCTACTCGATGACCACCTTTCGAAAGGCAACAGTGAGGCGTACCCTAGGGGTGGTGTGTGCGAATTGTGTGTCATTTTCAGTTCATTGTTTGTCTTGTCATGCATTGGTGATCTAACGATTCAATTTTATTTTTCGGGCATTCATTCTTTCATGCATATTTATTAACAGTTATGTTTGCGAGAAAATAAATCTAACTATTACAACGGGCGCGGGTCCACATCGCCAAAAAAACCGAACCCGATTTGACTGAAAATAGATAAAGCGAATAAATAAAAGTCCGAGAGTTTTCAATTACATGGCTTTGGGGCATATACAGAGATATTTAAACAATGTAAAATAGATGCGCGAAATAAAGACTAAACAAAATTAGGGCGTTGGACCCTTTTACAAATAATTAAAAATTAATCAAGGAAATTAAAAATTGAATGAAAAACAATGTTTTTGTGTTTTTTAGGTTTAAAAGAAAAAAAGAAAAGTTAATTAAAATTAAAATCCTAGTTCTATCATTTTTTAAGTTTATCATGAAAAAAGATTTAATTTCTAACCTAATTAAATTCTAAACTAATTTATGTACAATTTTTGATTTATAGAAAATAAATAATAAATAATAATATTGTGAGAAAAAGGGAAAAAATTAAAAAGGATATGAAAAATTAATAATTACCCTAATTCTACATTTTTTGGATTTTTATTATGAAAAAAAAGAATTAAAATTAACATTAAAACCTAATTAAACTAAATGAGTTACATTTTAATTTATTTAAAAAAAAAGAATCAAAATTAATTATATTTTTTTTGTCCTTTCTGTATTTTTTAATGTTTTTTTTATATTTTTGATTAAAAATTAAATAAAACAAATAATTAAAATACTATAACAATTAAAATAAATGGTTAAAAGATATAAGAAAATAAACTAAATGGGCAAACCAGGGGGGGGTAGACCCCAGAATTGAAGGTGCAATTTGAAAAGCCTGGCCCAATTATTTGTGAGATTTTGTTGACTTTTGGATCACATGCACGCCTGTTGACTTGATGTATGGTGCATCTTTGAACATTGGCCATGGATCTGAGGCCCTGGGACACGTGGAGATTGAATTCTGATGGAGTATGGTGGACATCAATGTGAGCGCTGCATGTGAATTGAAAATGAAAAATAATATGAGAATTTTGCAAGACCTGGGACTTGAACCCAGGTCTTTGAAGTTAACACGCTTATCCCTTGCCACTGAGCCAGTTTACTTTCAATTAACATATAATAATAAATAAACAATATAAAGGAAAAATATCAACGCTCTTTAAAACGCGCGCTATTTCAAATTCGCCCAATCTGCTTGTGCCACGCCATCGTCCCTTCCAATTTCCTGAAACACAAATCAATAAAGCAACGGTTTTTGAAACGTGGGGTTAGGGTGGCTATGGAGAAATAACGAATAGGGCTGTGGTAATCAGAAATTGGGCGCGAGCATCTCATTCTCTTCGTCCAGATGCATGGAGTGTGATGGTGTTGTTCTGAAGCTCTAATTTTACCTATTTACAAAAGCCCCAATTTAAGAAGCTGGAAACCCTAGAATTCGAAAATGGCAAGTTCACATTTATGGCACAAAAATGAAATTAAACGCATTGGTCAGCTTGGAAACTTCATCATGAGTATGAATATGTAATTAAAAATGCAAAAGGATGCTTAGAATCAAGAACACGAATTCAAAAATTTTGTTGTATAGTTTCACTTGTAACTACCAGTTTAAGGAGCTTTGATTGAGGTTATGAATTGGGACACGTTCAAAATTGTCTCAGGAAACTATTGGTACAAAAATTTTGGCTTCAGAAGGTCCCTAGCTTTGAAATCAGTTTTGCCTTTTATGGTTCATTTTTCAAATTGCCAAATGGACTTTGAACGAGTTTTGTGCTATATTCCAGTTAGGGTTGGACTCAGTGATCATCATAGAATTGAATAGGCTTGCTATTTGACCTTAATCCATGCTTGAGAAAGAATTGGCATTAGGGTTTGTCCATTAACCATTTTTTCCTAATTTCTAGCCAAAACCTAGACTTAGTGTGTAAATGAACCTTGGCCTGATTTTTGAGTTGGTTCATGATACATAGAACTTGTCCAAATTCATATGACACCATTTCATTGATTTTTAAATTTTATTTGAATTTTCAATGAATTAAAATGAATTAAATCATCAAAAATTAAATAAAATAAAAAAGTCAACATTTGGTCTTGAAATCAACCATGGGCCACGTGTGTGGCATGACAAGGATGGACAAAGTGAGAAAAATGGGGCCCTTTTGTCAAAATTGGATTTTCAAGGATAGTTGACTTTTGCCATTTCTCAAAAATTTCCCAACTTCTACAAGGCATAACTTGCTCAATTTTTAAGCTTTTCACATGTTCTTGGACATTTTGGAAAGGTCTTTGAGTCCTTTAACCAATGCCTTTTGTCCCATGTCATTTTGATTTACCAATCTCAAGTTATGGCCTTTGACTTAAAGTCCCTTTTTGTTGACTTTTGAAAATGACCTATAATGTTGAAATTGATAACTTTTTGTGAGAGCATTTCTTGGACTTGAAGTATGAAGATGAGTTGTAGAAAATGTCTTTCTCTTCAAAATGAGCTTTGGATGGAATTTTTCTGATAATCCATGTGAAAGTTATGCCCTGGTCAATTTCAGTTGACTTTTTCAGCTATCCAAATATAGCAACCTTTGCATCTTTGATGATTTCTGAGCCAAATTTTGAGAATCATGATCAAGCATTGATCAAATGATGTTTGTGGCTTCAAAATGATATGTTGACCAAAAATTTGAACTTTTGACTGCCAAATGACCATTTTGCCCCTACAGTTGACTGTAGTGCAATTTAGGGTTTTGACTGTGCAATCTTGAGCTGAATGCCTTGAAACTTGATATGAGGATGCTTGGCCATGTTTGTAAGCCTATGAGACTTGATTGAGCCTTTGAAAACTTCCTTTCCTTGATCAGAACCCAAACCCTAATTTTGACTGTATAGGAAACAGTTGATCTGCACAACCCTTGGGGAATTTTGTGACCTTGACTTGGCAATTTCTTGAGGAATATGGGAGGGCAAATTTTGGGGTATAACATAAACCTTCTCAAGAAATTTATCTTGCCTAAGAGGGATTGCAATTCCTTCTTATTCGATGGCGCTTTCGCTTCCAAAATTGCCTTCGTCTTGTTCTGATTTATTTCGATGCCTTTCTTGTGGACAACGAAACCCAAGAAATCTCCAGCTTTCACACAGAACGCACACTTCAAAGGGTTCATCTTCAGACCATGTTCTCTCATTCTTTCGAATGATTGTCGAAGGTGGTCAATGTGACTCTTCCTGGAAACAGATTTTATAACAATATCATCAATATAAACTTGCATAAAAGTGTTAATAAAATCATGGAAGATAGTATTCATTGCTCGCTGGTACGTTGCCCCAGCGTTCTTTAGGCCAAAAGGCATCACTACCCATTCGTAAGTGCCTAAGGCCCCAGGGCATCGAAAAGCTGTTTTCGACACATCCTCTTCAGCAATGAATATTTGATTATATCCTGAATAACCATCGAGCATACTCAGGTATTCGTAGCCAGCGGCAGAATCGACTAGCATTTCCGCCACAGGCATAGGATATTCATCTTTGGGGGTGGCAGCATTCAAATCTCTGAAATCTATGCACACCCTTAATGTGCCATTTTTCTTAATTACTGGCACAATATTTGCAATCCATTCGACATACCTTGTAACACGGATGAATTTGCATTTCAGAAGTCTTTCGACCTCCGTTTTGATCTTCGACAATATTTCTGGAGCGAAGCGTCTTGGATTTTGCTTGATTGGCTTCTTTCCAGGTTTGATTGGCAACTGAAGTTCTACCAATCCTCTGTCGAGACCGGGCATTTCGTCATAATCCCATGCAAAACAGTCTTTAAACTCTTTCAGCAATTGGATTACTTCCAACCTAAGTTCTGGATCAATTTTGGCGCTGATGTAAGTTGGCCTATTCTCTGATCCTTCGCCTAAGTTGATTTCTTCTAAAGGGTCTTGTGCTTAACATCTTAATGTTGTTCGCCAAGGGATCCTTTTCGAAGCCCAAAGGCTCATCGTCATAGATGGCGTCGAGCCTCTGTTCCTGCATTTCATCTGGCATGATATCAGGAGGTCTTGGATCGAAATCCTTTCCTGGGCCAACAGCAGATAATTGGTGATCATTGGCCTGTGTGGCCATGTACTTTACTTCGGCTTCGAGAGCCGTTATCATCTTGGTTTCGGCCACATAAGCCGAAATTCGCTTCAGAGATTGTGACTCAGTCATTATCACTGAATTCACTTCCCCAACCAGTTGGTTGGATATCAGTTAGCCCACTGAAGTCTATGTGGGACAAGTCTTCTCTGTCCCATTGGAAACCATGCTCAGGATGCAGGTATAGGGAACAAAAGGTGTTTGGCGGTGGCGCCATGTCGAAGTCAGGAGTTGGGCATGGCCCTATGTGAGCCAAGTTTTTGTCGAAATCTGTTACACCCAAGTGATTCACTTCGCCAAGGTAGTAACTTTGATCCGCCTCTATGTTTTCGACCATCCCATCTGGACGCCATAGCAGCAGTCTTTGATGCATCGATGAAGGCACAGCGCCAACACCATGAATCCACTCACGGCCTAACAAAAGGTTGTAGTTAGGTTTGGCCGATATGACCATGAACATTGTTGGCCGAAGGATCGACCCAACTTTTATGTCTAGCTGGATCACTCCCATGGTGGTCCCAATGCCTCCCTCATAGTTGGACAGGACCATATTGTGAGGTTTGATTTCTTCATCCCTTTTGCCAATCTTCCTTAGCATAGAATGAGGGATAATATTGATAGTGGCCCCACAGTCGACCAATATTTTGTTCACAGTGGTCTCTTCGAGCTTGGCCCTTATGAACAAAGGTTTGAGGTGATTCTTCATCGCCTCTGTAGGTGGCTCGAAAAAGCCATTTTGTTCCTCTGTAGTGCCATTGTCCATGACAAAATAGCACACTGGCCTATGTTTGGCCATTTCTTGTTCCACCTCCCAGTCACTGGCTTCGACTTCTACCTGTCGATTGAATTCCCTAGGCAGTACTGAAACAATATTCACCATTATATCCAGAGTATCGTCGGACTCAGCATCATCTTCGTCTTCGACTTCACTTTGGTTAGGCCAAACTAGCCTGTTGGTAACTGGTTCTCTCTCAAGAGGCTTTCTTTGTTTCTTTTGAGGCACATTCGAACTAGTTTCTGCCTTAGGTTCGTTGGCAGCCTCCCTTTCAGTTTTTCGCCTTCTTTGATATCTCCTCCATTGGGATCTCGACATAGGATTTTTTCCCTTGTAGTTGCTGGATACTTGAGCAACCTTGGGTGCAGCAACTTGAGGCTCTTTCTTCTGAATTAAAGAGGAACCTCTTGGCACATCGAAAGAATGCCACTTCTCTTCACTTGGCCTTTTCCGGCCAGATGTTTTGTACCAAGTGTCTACTGGTACATTTGTTGGAGGCCTAAAAGTCAATGGCCTCTTGTCTTGATTAGAACCCCTCCTGGGATCATGTCGAAGGTCAGCATTCTCCCTTCTCTTGTTCGCTGCTCTTACGCCTTGTATGTGCTCAGCAGCTTTTTTATCAAAGATAGAACTGCATCTTGGACACAGCATCACCTCTGATTTCTTCTTCTGGCATCTTTGCAAAAAATCTGCCAAGTTTTCGTTTTCCCTAGGGAAAGCCGTTTTATTTGCCTGCTCTTGCCTTATGGCTTCTTCTGAAGCTTTAGGGTCAGAAAGTTCAACCATGTTGATATTCATGGTATCCTTAGTAGCAAGAGTTAGTTGCTTCATTTGTGTCTCCAGATTCTCCGTCTGGCCTTGTACAGTGGCCAAGTGGGAACTGGGCTTTGGTCCAGTTTTTTGTGCTTCAGCAGTCTTCGACTTGGGGTCTTCGACCGCCTTCTGGACAGCCTCAATTGTCTTCCTGGATAAGTTTCCAGAAAAACTGCCAAAGATTGGCATGTTGATGTGGTCCTTTGAGACTTCGACCATGGTAATGCCTGGCTTCTTCGACTGGATCCTGGTTGCCTCTATCATGTTCACCTCAGAGGGTTCTGCATAGTGGGCTTCAGCCTTCAGTGGATTGGAGTCGACAGCCATGGGGGATTTGTCAGCAAACTTTAATCTCCCTTCCTCAATAGCGTCTTGCACAAGATTCCTGAAAAGAAAACATTGAGAAGTTTTATGGCCCAAAAAATTATGATATTTGCAAAAACCTCTCTTCTTTCTTTGATCAAGAGGAGGCACTTTTACCCCAGGGGGTACTATCATTTGGCCATCTTTAACTAGCAAGTCGAATATTTCATCACATTTTGTGATGTCAAAACTATAAGTCTTTTTTGGGAACCTGTCGTTGGTCCTGTCTGGACCAATGGGATTTTTCCCATTTGAGGGGACTAACTGTTTACAAGAGTATGGTGGCCCTTGTTTTAGTTCTGCTAAATCGACTTCTCCTTCTTCGACAGTTAAAGTATCGTCGAAGGATTCTAGGTCGTCGTCGTCCATCTCAACGTATGCTATTCTTTCTCTTTTGTGAGTTTTCGTTGCCTTAGCTTTTTCAGCTTTGAGGCGTTCGACCTGTTGAACTCTATCGGCCAGTTGGGCCATGTCTCTTAGGTACTGGGTATCTAGCTTCTTCCTAATGGAATAATCTAGACCGCCTGCGGCTATTTCGACCAGCTCATGTTCTGGCACTTGTGTAAAACATCTCGCCTTAAGCAACCTAAACCTATTCAGATATTCGTCTATAGGTTCAGTGAAACGTCTCTTCACACTCGCCAGTTCTTTCAGGCTTATCTTGGTTTGCCCCATATAGAATTGTTCATGGAACAATCTTTCCAACTGGGTCCAATGGTGGATCGAATTGGGGGGTAGAGTTGTGAACCAAGTAAAAGCGTTCTTGGTTAAGGAACTTGGGAAGTATTTGATCCTTAGGTTTTCATTATTTGAAATGTCTCCTGCTTCGATCAAATACCTCGCCACATGTTCGACAGTAGATTCTGTCGTGTCCCCAGAGAACTTAGTAAATTTGGGGACTTTGCTTCTAGGAGGTAAATCCGTTTGTAATACGTATTCTGACAATGGAGATGTAAAGTTGGGCCTTCGAAAGCCCATGTTCATCCCATTCTGATTCATGATCCTTTCGATCATGGTTGCCAGATTATTTTCCAAACCCATGTTTTGGTGTTGGATATGCTGAACCACTTCGTCAGCATTTTGGTTTCTGTTTACTAACCTTACCTCTGGGGCTATTACCCTAGGTTCTTCGACAGGTTGTTCTACAGGCTGTTGAGCCTGATTAATGGTAGTTTCTTCCTCTACAAATATCCCCTGATTTCCTCTTGTTTGCGCCCTTTGGGGCTGTCGAATAGGTGGGGGTACTCCAAAGAAGTCAGCCAAACGCGTCATTTGTGCTGTAACTTGCTGATTCGATTGAGTAGTATTTTGTATTAGAGGATTTAGCACTGTACTCAAAGTTTGTGCCAACATTTGCACCATATCATGGTTGCTTTCGTCCATCTGTTGCCTCAAGACTGCTGTCGAGGCATTTGTAAGGCCATGGGCTATTTGGGACGTTCCTCCTAAGAGTTGGGTCCTATTTCTATTCGCCATGCCTACTCCAGAGCCTTGGAGTGGCGAAGAGGCACTCACGAAAGGGTCTGAATAAGTGGACGCAGCATTCGTCAGGCTTGCCACTTCAGAAGTTGGCATACCATAGAATGGAATAAATCCTGGGGGAACCACAGGCCTTGTGCCTATATTTCCCCTTGGAGGGGGGGGTTCCCAAAGGTATTCTGGGGCCTGAAAACGAAGTTATTGGCCCCGTGGTTGTGACTGACACTGCTGGTGTCGAACCAACGTTCGTCGCTTCACTTACGGTCATATTAACCGTTGCTCCCACACTTGGTGGTGGAATTTCGTTGTTGTTTGGCGGATTCGCCATCTCTTCCCTTCTTCTGGCAGTATTGTTATCGTTGGTGTATATTCTACCACTCCTCAATAACATACAACTCGAAAAGATGAGATTATTTTTCAACAATCAACACACAGTCCCACCGGGTGTGCCAATTTGTTTACCTTGGGTTTTGGTAAACAACCGCTGATCCTCCAAATGGTTACTTATTTGGTTACTCGCAGGATCGATCAGATTGATCCTATGGACATAGGTTGATTTTGAAGTTTGATTAAGGTGGATAAGGCTTTAAGTAAAATGTTTCAAGTAAATTGCATAAAGGAAAGACTTGGTAAAATAAACAAGGCTTTAAAGTAAAGGTTCGACAGGAATTTAAAGGAGAAAAGCAAGTAAAATACTGGAAAAGTAAATGACTTTAATTGATAAAATTGGTGTTTCACACATACATTTCTCAACAATTCTTTCGCTCACACTGGGTACTTGAATCTAAATGAGTGACTATGTATCTATTTGTGAACACACGCGAGAAACTACATGTCTACTCCTATTTATACTAAACATTCCAAGTAACCGTCGGGCAGTTACACTGCTTCGAGATTAAGTCACTTGGCACGTTCTCCATGCTCGACGCCCCAGATCCTTGCACGTTTACACGTAGTAACTGCTGGAAACCGTTTTCCCTCCAAAGCTTTGAATTTCAAACTGCTCCACTCTGGACCATCGAACACCTTCATCAAGAGACGTCTTCGACGAAAACTCCTTCGACGTCGAAGGCAATCAGCCTTCTTCCTTGGAAGAAATCTTCTAAGTATTTTGCCATCTTTCGACGGGCACTTCGACAGGCTTAGCCAGTCGAAAGCATCTTTCAGCTTTTAATGGCCGCCATCAATCAAAACAAAGGGGTCGAATTTAGGAGCCAACAGGGGGGGGGGGTTGAATTGTAAAACTGAAATCTAAAGCAATGAACAAGATATTTTTATCCTGGTTCGTTTGATCTCAAACTACTCCAGTCCACCCGTCAAGGTGATTTCGCCTCTCTCCAACGAGGTCTTAATCCACTATATTCAACTGAATATTACAGACTGCTTTAACAACTGCTAAAGCCTTCTTGATTCAAACCACAACCCGGTTTGTCAAGGTAACACTTTCTTACAAAGAGATAAAACTATGTGTGTGGATGTTTTCTACAAAACTTTATCACAACTGTGATGTATACACAAATTGAAGCTTAGAAACTAGATTGCTAAACAGTAATGGAATATCAGAGTGTATGGTTTAGCAAAACTGAGAGAACGAAGATTATGGTTTAGCTTTTGTGCGTGTAGAGATTTGGAGAGCATTAGCCATTTCAATCTTCAAAGCCTTGTTTATATAGCACTGAGATGATGAACGTTGAATGTAATATTCTTGATTCAATGCTAATAACAAGCTTTCCTTATTGAGCAGATCTTGTCTGGAATGAGGCCGTTGGAATTAATTTGCTTTCAATGCACAGTACCGTTGCTTACTTAATGCAAGTTCTGGCTTGGCTCATTCTGACTCTGCTTCGCTGCTGATGAACTATTGTGTTTCTGTATCAGAGGGTTGAGCGTAGTCTTGTTCATCAGGCTTCAGCATGTACGTGAGTTGATCATCTGATTTTGACATTCTGATGTAGCAACTTCTGATGCTAGTGTCCAAAATCAAGTTCTGATGCTGAATAGATGTGATCTTGCTTATTTCAATCAGAGTATCTGCAAGTCAGAACATAATAATTTTAGGCAGCAGATAGTTCATACATGAAACTTATAAATACTATATCTTTTCACTTTGTTATCATCAAAACTTAAATATAGGGTAGTAGATTCAAACTTTGTTCTAACAATCTCCCCCTTTTTGATGATGACAAAAACTAGATATTTTAAATGAAAATAACGTGAAAAGGTATCTGGAATATGTATCAGAATAAGAAGCAAAAGAATAAGGAGTAAGGAAATACTCCCCCTGAGTTTATTACTTCCCTTTGATTATACGTGTTCTTCAGGATCAGATCTTTTTGCCTTTCTTTGAACATCAGAGTATCAGAGTCTTTGACTTATCAGAAGCTTTATGTCAGAGCAGAGCTTCAGAGCTTTTCTTTTCAGAGCTTTGCTTTGGATCAGAACTTCATAGTGATCAGAGTTTCTAGTCTTCAGAGTGTCCAGGAGCTTCCTTGTGCCTGTAGACTTTAAGCAAAACAGAAAAAAACATTTCAAGTAATAGAGTTAGAATGTTTGAGAATTTCTGTCTAGTTAGCCGTTATTGATTTAAATATCATTCTTGTTCTCCCCCTTTTTGTCAGCAATCAAAAAGTGTTGGTGATGTGTTAAAACAATTAAGATCAAAAAAACGAATCATATTAAGATAGTTCAGAATCAAAACAAGAAAATATTACAAAACATATTCAATCAGTGCATCAGAAAATCAAGGAAAACATGAAAAAGGTCATGCAAGAAAAAAAAAATTAAGGTTGAGGAGGCAAGCGTGTGAACAGGTTCTCCAGCATGACTTGGATCTTTTCAGCAGTCTCATTCTGCTTATGCACCATGCTGACAACAGTGTCAATCTTGTTGTCCTGCACATCCATTCTCTCTTTCATCTTCTGATCGCTTTCATCCATCCGCTGCTGTAGACGCATGTCATTCAGCCTTAGTTCTTCCAGAGTCTGCCTGTCCAAGGCAGCTTGAGAAGCATCAGAAGGAGGAGGCTTCTCAGAACTTTCAGCAACATCCTCTGCTTGACTTTCTTCAGCCTGAATGGTCTTGTCTTCTTCTGATGGTTGCACCTTTGCAGCTTGTTGTTTCTCAGACCAAGGTTCACTGTCCAGATGGAGCACGTCCTCTTTCAGAAGCTGATTTCCAACTTCATTCAGAAGCTTGCTGAAATTTTGTTGAGCCTGCTCATAGTTGATATCCTGCAACTTGAGGGCTTCAGCACGTACCCAAAGTCTGAATTGTGACCAGAGCTGATCAGAAGCAGCTGGGTCAATCATCCCAGGACAGACTTGCTTCAAAGAAGCAATCCATTGCAGCACACCTGTTTCAAAATTCAAAATACCAGAGCCAACATCTGGTTGCTTTGGTTTTGGGATGGCAATTTTGTGTTTTAGATCAGCAAGACGGTCAAGACTGGTTAAGTCAATGAAAGTCCTGCTGGGGTTTTCAGAGGTTTTCTGATAAGCTGTTTGTTTTGGAGAAGGGGTATCAGAGTCAGATATTACGATTGGACTGGGTGGTGTTTTGGGAGTATTTGGTGGTGTCGATTCTGATGAGGATGGTAACTGGGGCATGACAACAGTTGTTCCACATGGCAGCTGAATTGCCAGCGGTGATGGTTGAGGTGAATGAGGTTCAGATTGATGAGGGGAAGGAGTTTCAGAGTGGTGAAACTCTTTGTGGTGATGGTGGATTAATTTCTGGTTGGGGAGAGGGAGTTGGAATCTCTGATTGCTCAGGGATCAGAGGTTCTTCTGAGAGTGGTTGTTGTTGTTCTGGTTCTTCAGCAGATTGCTGTTGTTCTGGTTGTGGAGGAGGAACATTTTGTGGTTCAGAGTTTGGTTGATCAGAGGCATGTTGATCAATATCAGACAGCACTTGGTCAAGTGCTGATGTTGTTGAAATTGTTGGTTGTTTGGGGTGTTTGGTTCTAGGTCTTCTGAGTTTTAATGCCTCAGAAGGGTCTTCTTCTTGTACAGTTTCATCTATGGTAGGGATGGGGATTGAGATTCTATGAGAGGTTTGAGGAGGGATAGATGCTGGAATAGTAGAAGAATTTAAAACAGGGGCAGCAGATGAAATACCTCTTTTCTTTGGAGTCTGTTGAGATGATCCTTCTGATGGCGCCTTCCTCTTCTTTGTCTTCTTCAGAGTCACTTCTGGTTGAGGTTGATGCAGATCTCTGATATTCAGCTTTGGATCTGTACCATCTGCCTTGCACGCATCCAAGTACCTGAGAATCACCTCTGGTTTGGATTCAATTTCAGAAAATAACGGAAAATCACTCAGAGGCACTCTTCTGCTGGAGATATCAGCAGTGGAAGTAGCTCTGGGTTCCTTCTGAATATTCTCTATCAACTTCATCTTTTTCAGGTTCTTTGCGTTCAGAGGTTTCCCAATTGTTGGTTCAATAGTGCTTAGTTCCTGAGCTTCTATCAGATGCTCAATCAGCCTATTCTCTGTCAGAATATCTGATATCAACCTTCCAAAAGGTATCCAGTCCCTCTTGGTTCTTTCTTCTTCCCTTGTTTCTTTCACACTGGTTCTGAGATGGTTGAACAGGAAGTGAGTCAGATTGATCTTTACCTTCTGATCAATAAAGTAGATCAGAAACTGCTGATCCACATTTATGTAATCAGGAGAACTGGTTGGTTTCCTGTGGTTGAAGCACCCCAGAATTATCTTAGCCCACACTCTGAAATGATCCTTCAGATCTTTAATCTTGCTGCTGGGCAACCCAAGAGTGAAAATCCTGTCAGCTACCACACCTATATCAGCACATCTTTCAGCCATGTCCACACAACGGACGCCACCACCACTTTGACCGATTAGCCTTGCAATGAGATCTTCAGTAATCACAATCTTCTTCCCCATAACAAAGGAGGTGACTAGATGTGTTGAGACCTTGGCGTGAATCCAAAAATCCTTGACCAGCGCTGGGAATGTTGGTCCAACCAACCTATCGAAATACCTTTCCCACTTTTGAGCCCTAACTTCTTCAGTTAGGTCAAAACCGTTCTCCTTCAAGCTTTCAAAGTCAATGATTAATTCAGAAAGCACTTCAAGATTCTTCACCGGAGTGAGGAGAGTTCTGAGTGGCACTTGATATTGCTCAGATGATGCTTTCTTTTGAGTACCTGCAGAAACGCTGCTGGAGGTTGCCATGTTCACACTAAAAGGGTTTTGAGAATGAACTGAGGAAAAATGTTTGCAAGAGATGAACTCAGAAATATGCAGAAAATGCTTGAGTATTAGTGAGAAAGCGTAAAGAATAAGAATGAGAGATTAATGTGCTTAAATAGAGTTTTCAAAACTATTTTGAAAAGATAAACGTTTTTAAGAGAGAGAAAAATCATGATTGCCATTTAAAAGCATGATTACTTTTCATTAAATGCTTGCTGATTTTGGGGGATTTGAGAAGGATACTTAAAAACGGTTACCAGACATGTGTCTCAATGCACCCAATCAGCGCTTTGCCTTCTCAGAAGCGTGCACGCGTTCTGCTTCAGAGATATGCTGATGATTGGATGACACTTGTTTGATGTAATGATCAGCACGTCTGTCTTTGAGCTTAGACTCTCAGATCTTTAGACTTGCATCTGATACAATCTGCATGTTCTATCTTTCTGAAAGGAGATTGATCAGAAGTTCACAGTAAAATAATTACATTCTGAAGGTAAATATATGGAGTTAAAACATTTTCACTCTGGGCACACTTTCATGCTGAGATGTTTCAGAATGAAATTAAACCTATCTTCTGAAAGGGGTTTAGTAAAGATATCAGCCCATTGATGGTCTGTATCTATAAATTTTAAGTTCAAAATACCTTTCTGAATATAGTCCCTAATGAAGTGATGTTTTATTTCTATATGCTTAGCTCTAGAATGTAAAATAGGATTTTTACTTAAGCAAATAGCAGAAGTATTATCACAAAGTATAGGAATGTTACTCTCAAAAATCTGGAAGTCTTCAAGCTGACTTTTCATCCAGAGCATTTGTGTGCTACATCCTGCTGCTGCTATGTACTCAGCTTCTGCTGTTGACAGAGCAATTGTTGATTGCCTTTTGCTGGACCAAGAAATCAGATTTTCTCCCAGAAACTGGCAGCTTCCAGAAGTACTTTTACGTTCCACTCTGTCTCCAGCAAAATCAGCATCACAGTAGCCTACTAAGCTGTAATCACTAGATTTTCTATAAAACAAACCCAGATTAGTAGTACCTTTCAGATACTTGAAAATTCGCTTAACAGCTGTTAAGTGAGATTCTCTAGGATCTGATTGGAATCTAGCACAGATACACACACTGAATAATATGTCAGGTCTTGAAGCAGTCAGATAGAGGAGAGAACCAATCATACCTCTGTAGACTTTCTGTTCTACATTTTTGCTTACCTCTTCTCTTTCCAGAATGCACGTGGGATGCATTGGAATCTTTGATGGCTTACATTCTGAGAGGTCAAATTTCTTCAGAAGATCTCTGATGTATTTGCTCTGATGAATGTAAGTTCCTTCTGGAGTTTGATTGATCTGAATTCCTAGAAAGAATTTCAGTTCCCCCATGAGGCTCATCTCAAATTCTGCCTGCATACACTTAGCAAATTTTCTTCCAAGAGAAGGATTAGTAGAACCAAAAATAATATCATCAACATAAATTTGACAGACTAAGATGTCACTCTTAACTGATTTACAGAATAGAGTAGTGTCCACTTTCCCTCTGGTGAATTCATTTTCCAGCAGAAAGTTACTTAGCCTTTCATACCAAGCTCTGGGAGCTTGTTTCAGACCATACAGTGACTTCTTTAGTTTGAAAACATGTTCTGGATGTTTTGTATTTTCAAAACCTGGGGGTTGGTGTACATAAACTTCTTCTTCTATATAACCATTTAAGAATGCACTTTTGACATCCATCTGATACAGAGTGATGCCTCTATTAACAGCAAATGAAATTAAAAGTCTGATAGATTCTAACCTGGCGACTGGGGCAAAGGTTTCTGTATAGTCTATCCCCTCTTGCTGACTATAACCTTGTGCAACCAGTCGTGCCTTGTTTCTGATGACTTCACCTTGTTCATTTAGCTTATTTCTGAACACCCATCTTGTTCCAATGACGTTGAATCCTTTTGGTCTGGGAACGAGATCCCATACGTCGTTTCTGGTGAATTGATTCAGCTCTTCTTGCATTGCCAGAATCCAGTCATTATCCAGAAGTGCTTCATCAATTGAAGAAGGTTCAATCAGAGACACCAGTCCCATAAGTGTTTCTTCAGAGTCTCTGAAGCTTGCTCTTGTTCTGATTGGATCTTCCTTTCTTCCTAGGATAGTCTCTTCTGGGTGATCCAAGCTGCTTCTGGGTAATCTCTTCTGAGGTTGATCAGCAGCTGTTGTAGGATTTCTAGCAGTGCTCCTTTCAGACGTTGAAGGAATGTCTGTGTTAAGAGCTTCTGATGACTTGTCTTCAGAACCTGCAAATTCAATTTCTATACCTGCAAAAACTTCATTCTGCTTTGACTTTTCAGAGTCAAGCTTGTCATCAAAACGAACACTGATTGATTCTTCCACAATCTGTGTTTCTGTATTGTATACTCTGTACCCTCTTGAGCGTTCAGAGTATCCTAACATAATACACTTCTGTGCTTTAGAATCAAACTTGTTCAAATAATTCTTTGTATTTAATATAAAGCAAGTACATCCAAATGGATGAAAATATGAAATGTTGGGCTTTCTGTTCTTCCACAATTCATATGGAGTCTTTTCCAGAATAGGTCTTATTGAGATTCTATTCTGAATGTAGCACGCTGTGTTTATTGCCTCTGCCCAGAAGATCTTAGCAACGTTTGTCTCATTGATCATGGTTCTGGCCATTTCTTGCAATGTTCTGTTCTTTCGTTCTACAACTCCATTTTGTTGGGGAGTTCTAGGACAAGAGAAATCATGCAGAATGCCTCTGTCATTAAAGAATGACTCAAAGTCTTTATTTTCAAATTCTCCACCATGATCACTTCTGACTTTAACGATTCTAAGATCCTTTTCATTCTGAACTTGGTTACAGAAGGTAACAAACACAGAGTGTGACTCGTCCTTGTGTCTTAAGAACTTTACCCATGTCCATCTGCTATAGTCATCTACGATTACTAACCCATACTTCTTACCACTGACTGAAGCAGTTTTAACTGGTCCAAATAAGTCAATGTGCAGAAGTTCTAATGGCTTAGAGGTAGAAACAACATTTTTGGGTTTAAAAGAAGGTTTTGCAAATTTGCCTTTCTGACATGCTTCACACAGAGCATCTGAATTGAACTTCAAATTAGGAAGTCCTCTGACCAGATTGAGTTTGTTAATCTGAGATATTCTTCTCATACTAACATGCCCCAATCTTCTGTGCCAGATCCACTGCTCGTTGTTAACAGACAGAAGACATTTTACGTTCTGACTCTTTAGTTCAGAAAGTTTGATTTTGTAAATGTTGTTTTTCCTCTTACCATTAAACAGGATAGTCCCATCTTTCTGACTAACAGCTTTACATGATTTTTGATTAAAGATTATATCATAACCGTTATCACTTAATTGACTTATGGATAACAGATTATGCATCAATCCATCTACTAGCAGAACATTATTAATAGAGGGAAGATTTCCATTACCTACAGTTCCAGAGCCAATTATCTTTCCCCTCTGATTGCCTCCAAAGCCAACGTGGCCTCCAGGCTTAAGTTCCAGGCTTTGGAACATATGCCTTCTTCCCGTCATGTGTCGTGAGCAGCCAGAGTCCAGGTACCATGACTGGTGTTTCTGACTTGCTGCTAAAGATATCTACAACATGTATTATTTTATCCTTAGGTACCCAGATTTTCTTGGGTCCTGATTTGTTAGTTTTACCAAAACTCTGGTTGAATTTTGGTTTCACAGAGTGCTTACTGCTAGTATATTTGATATCATGTGTGTGACCATACACAAAATGTGAATTCAGAGGAGTGTGTTTAATGGTTAAGTCCATGACATTCTTTGGTGTAGGAACTTTACCTTGGTATCCTATTCCTTTCCTGCCATTTCTGCGAACTCCATAGATCATTGAAGCCATTCTGCTTCTATCTATGCTTTTAGCTAGGAACTTCTGGAAACTGTGATCATACTCCTTGATGATCTCATCAGCGTTGCTGGGAGTTTCAGAAATTGGTTCCTTCTGAGAGTTTTGTAAAGAGTTTTCTAATTTTGAAATCTTATTTCTCAGCTCAGAATTTTCCAATTTAAGACTCTCAGACTTATTAGAGTCAGATTCAAGATTCCTTTTCAGGTCTCTGAATTTAGCTCTAATTTGCTGATAACGTTCCAGAATCTCATTAAGGCTTTCAGCAAGTTCAGCCTTTGTAAAGTTAACAGCAAAGTTAGGAAATACCTCTTCAGTGTCTGATTCTAAGTCTGATTCAGAAGCTTCACTATCTTCTGAAATGTTAGCCATGAGAGCTATGTTTGCCCTTTCATCATCTGATTCTGAGTCAGCTTCAGACGAGTCAGAGTCATCCCATGTGGCCATGAGACTTTTCTTCTTCTCTCTTCCAAACTTCTTTTTGGGCTTTTTCCTCTGAAGCTTTGGGCAGTCACTCTTGTAGTGTCCTTGCTCATTGCACTCATAGCAGATGATGTCTTTGGTGTTTGGCTTTTTGCTACTGGAGGAGCTTTCAGATCTTCTGTATCCAGAGGAAGAATCTGTCCTTCTGTATCTGGAAGAAGACTCGTTCTGATCAGATCTTCTGGGATTCCTGAACTTCCTTTGTCTTTGCTTCCACAGTTGATTTACTCTTCTGGAGAGAAGGGAAAGTTCGTCTTCTTCTGATGAGGATCCATCAGATGTTTCTTCAACTGCCTGCAAAACTTTAGACTCAAATTTTCTGTTAGATTTTAATGCTAAAGGCTTACCTTGCTTCTGAGGCTCATCAGCTTCTAGCTCTATCTCATGACTTCTGAGGGAGCTGATAAGTTCCTCCAGAGTGATTTTGTTGAGATCTTTAGCTAGCTTCAGAGCAGTAACCATAGGCCTCCACTGCTTGGGTAAACTTCTGATGATTTTCTTGACATGGTCAGCAGTAGAGTATCCTTTGTCCAGAACTTTGAGACCAGCTACCAGAATCTGGAATCTAGAGAACATAGTTTCAATGGATTCAGATTCTTCCATTTTGAACGCCTCATACTTCTGAATGAGCGCCAGAGCTTTTGTTTCTTTGACCTGAACGTTGCCCTCATGCGTCATTCTGAGAGAATCAAAAATATTCTTTGTTGTGTCTATGTTGGAGATCTTTTCATACTCAGTATAGGAGATGGCACTGAGGAGGATGGTTCTGGCCTTGTGGTGATTCTTGAAGTCACGCTTTTGTTGATCAGACATTGTTTTTCTATCAATCTTCTGACCACTTGCATTCACAGGGTGCGTGTATCCATCTGTCACCATATCCCACAGATCAGCATCATGTGCCAGAAAGAAGCTTTCAATTCTGTCTTTCCAGTAATCAAAGTTTTCTCCATCAAAGACTGGAGGTTTGCCACTGAATCTGTCTCTGTCCTCATTGTTGTCATTGCTGATGTGAGAATTGTTTCCTGCCATTGTGTTTTTCTGACGCTGGATCTTGTACTGACACGGTTAAGTGTTTTAGCTCAGAACCAGGCGCTCTGATGCCAATTGAAGTGGTGAAAAACACAAGAAGGGGGGGGGGGGGGGGGGGGGGTTGAATTGTAAAACTGAAATCTAAAGCAATGAACAAGATATTTTTATCCTGGTTCGTTTGATCTCAAACTACTCCAGTCCACCCGTCAAGGTGATTTCGCCTCTCTCCAACGAGGTCTTAATCCACTATATTCAACTGAATATTACAGACTGCTTTAACAACTGCTAAAGCCTTCTTGATTCAAACCACAACCCGGTTTGTCAAGGTAACACTTTCTTACAAAGAGATAAAACTATGTGTGTGGATGTTTTCTACAAAACTTTATCACAACTGTGATGTATACACAAATTGAAGCTTAGAAACTAGATTGCTAAATAGTAATGGAATATCAGAGTGTATGGTTTAGCAAAACTGAGATAACGAAGATTATGGTTTAGCTTTTGTGCGTGTAGAGATTTGGAGAGCATTAGCCATTTCAATCTTCAAAGCCTTGTTTATATAGCACTGAGATGATGAACGTTGAATGCAATATTCTTGATTCAATGCTAATAACAAGCTTTCCTTATTGAGCAGATCTTGTCTGGAATGAGGCCGTTGGAATTAATTTGCTTTCAATGCACAATACCGTTGCTTACTTAATGCAAGTTCTGGCTTGGCTCATTCTGACTCTGCTTCGCTGCTGATGAACTATTGTGTTTCTGTATCAGAGTGTTGAGCGCAGTCTTGTTCATCAGGCTTCAGCATGTACGTGAGTTGATCATCTGATTTTGACATTCTGATGTAGCAACTTCTGATGCTAGTGTCCAAAATCAAGTTCTGATGCTGAATAGATGTGATCTTGCTTATTTCAATCAGAGTATCTGCAAGTCAGAACATAATAATTTTAGGCAGTAGATAGTTCATACATGAAACTTATAAATATTATATCTTTTCACTTTGTTATCATCAAAACTTAAATATAGGGTAGTAGATTCAAACTTTGTTCTAACATGAAGATGGTACTTACAACATGTCATGTTGTAGCTGATAAACATGATGACTAATGGTTACTAGATACTGGTTGTAGTAACCATCTAAGTGGAAATAGAAAACTATTTTTCAATTTAGATGAAAATTTTCATAGCACAGTGAAGCTCGGTGATAACTCAAAACTTCAAGTTTTTGGAAAAAGAAAGATTGCCATCAGGTTAAAGGATGGATCTTTGAATTATATTTCTGATGTATTCTATGTACCTAGTATATGTCCAAATCTCTTAAGTATGGGACAAATTGCTGAGAAAGGCTATGACTTAAACTTCAATAAGAAAGGTTGCACTATCAATGATGCAGAGACATGTCTCATAGCAAAGACAAGCATGTCAAGGAATTGTCTATTTCCAATGAACATCAAATATGATGCTAATATGTGTTGCAAAGTTGTAGCAATTGATGATAATTGACTTTGGCACATGCGTCTTGGACACTTCAACTTTGAAAGTATAAAGTTTCTTGCAAATAAGAAATGGGTTATTGGCTTGCCTGTTATACAACCTCATGATCAACTATGTGAAGCTTGTGTAGTAGGAAAGAAGCATCGAGATCCTTTTCCTAAAGGGAATACATTGAGAGCTACAAAACCACTTGAGCTTCTGCACTCTGATTTATGCTATGTGGAAATTCCATCCAATGGAGGTAATAAATATTTTATTGATGACTTTAGTAGAAAGACGTGGGTTTATGTTTTGAAAAATAAATCGAATGCTTGTGATACACTCAAAAGATTTATGGCGTATGTTGAAAGACAAAGTGGATATACTCTGAAAACCTTAAGAACTGATAGGGGAACAAAGTATATTGTTTGTGATAATTTCTTGAGAAAGTAGGGAGTTAAATATCAAATGAGTGCAAGATACACTCCTCAACAAAATGGAGTGGCGGAAAGGAAGAACAGAACAATCATGGATAATGTGAGAAGTATGCTACATTGTAAGAATTTACCCAAGAGTTTTTGGGCGGAGGCAGTGACTTGTGTAGTATACCTATTAAATAGGTGTCCATTGAAAAGTGTATGTGATAAAACTCCACAAGAAGCTTGGAGTGGGAAAAAGCCAAATTTGAGTAACTTGAAAGTTTTTTATTGTATTGCTTATGCACATGTTCCAGATCAACTGAGGAAGAAGCTTGATGACAAGGCAGAAAAATGCATCTTTGTAGGACACATTAAAGAAACAAAAGCCTACAAGTTGTATAATCCAGAAACTCAAAAGATAGTCATTAATAGGGATGTTATCTTTGATGAAGATGGATCGTGGGACTGGTCAGAAAAAAAGAAGGAGTTGTTGCATATACCAGTTATTGTAAATGAATAAGTAGATGATAAAGTTGATGAACCATCCACTGAACCAACACAAGAATCACCATCTCATAGATACCCACAAAGGGAGCGTCGTCCACCTTCTCACTTGAAAGATTATGAAGTGAGTAGAGATGATCATCCTGATGATGAGGAAGAAGAAATTACTTATTATGCCTTATTTGTTAATTGTGATCCTATGACGTATGAGGAAGCAACCAATGAAGATTGTTGGTTGAAAGCAATGGATGAAGAAATTCATGCAATTGAGAAGAATGATACATGGGAGTTAACAACACTTCCTGAAGAAAAGAAGCCCATTGGAGTCAATTGAGTGTACAAAACAAAGTACAATCCAAAAGGAGAGGTAGACCGCTTTAAAGCACGCTTAGTAGCAAAAGGGTACAAACAAAAACCTGGAATTGATTATTTTAAAGTTTTTGCTCTAGTTACTAGAATGGACACAATACGTATGATTCTTTCCCTTGCCACCCAGAATCAATGGAAGATATTTCAGATGGATGTCAAGTACGCCTTCTTGAATGGTGTGCTTGAAGAAGAAATTTATGTAAAACAACCACTAAGTTATTTACAACAAGGAGATGAAGATAAAGTGTTCAAGTTGAAGAAAACACTATATGGATTAAAGCAGACATCAAGAGCTTGGTACACACGTATTGACACATACTTTATAAATAATGGATTTCATAGAAGTCCATATGAGCATGCTTTATACATCAAAGCAAACAAGGATGAAGATGTTGTTATCGTTTGCTTGTACGTAGATGATCTAAACTTCACAAGAAATAATCTCAAATTGTTAGCAGAATTCAAGGAGAATATGTCCACACAATTTGAGATGACAGATATGGGTTTAATGTCTTATTTTTTAGGCATTGAAGTGAAGCATACCAATGATGGAATTTTTATTTCACAAAAGAAATATGCAGCTGATATTCTGAAGAAATTTAAGATGGAATCATGTAAACCAATGTTGACTCTAATGGAAGAAAGATTGAAATTAGAAAGAGAAAGTGGAGGTGATCTTGTAAATTCAACAAATTTCAGAAGGCTGGTGGGAAACCTCAGGTACTTGACATCAACAAGACCTGATATAGTTTATGGAGTTGGACTCGTAAGTAGATTCATGGACCCACCAAGACAATCACATTGGCAAGCTGCAAAGAGAATTTTGAGGTATATCAAAGGGACAATTGATGAAGTAATTTTTTACTCAAGTTCTACCAAGTCAGAATTGATTGGATACACAGATAGTGATTGGGCAGGTGAAACTGAAACTCGAAAAAGTACGTCGAATTATGTCTTTCATCTTGGAATAGGTGTGTTTTATTGGTCCTCTAAGAAACAACAAGTAGTTGCTTTGTCAACAGCAGAGGCAGAGTACATAGCAGCAACAAATTGGGCTACTCAAGCAGTTTGGTTGCGGAGAATATTAAATGAATTGCAGTATCAACAAGATGGTTCGACAAAGGTATTCTGTGACAACAAATTAACAATTGCTTTGACAAAGAATCCAGTCTTTCATGGGCGTAGCAAACACATTGACATCAAACATCACTACATTCGAGACTTAATCAGAGAAAAATAAATTGTGGTGGAATATTGCACTTCGGAAGATCAAATTGTTGATATTTTTACAAAGCCGCTTAAAATCAATTTGTTCTTGAAGATGAAGAATTTGTTGAGAATGATGAAGCCAAGTTTGAGGGAGGATGTTGAAAGCTAAACTTAACTTATTCTATATTTATAGAGTTTATATGAATATGCATTAGAGCTGTGAATTAAGGAAAACCTTGAATGATTGGATGAACGTTGTTTACTATAACTAAAAATATACATGTATTCATTAGTATAAATAGTTATCAATTATAACATCGTAATCAATCACAAAGAAAACAAAATTATATAATAAAGAGAAAAAAAACTCCAACGAATTTTTTTTATACTTTTAAAAGAAAAATTAATATTTTTTTCTTTGTTATTCTTATATCAACATATTTATATCAAGGCAATTAGATTTTATTGCCAGCAATCTCCATACTTAAAAATGATTTGAATTTGATTATTTAATTTTTTTTTCTATGGACATCTCTATGCTATTTTTTATTGTGAAAATGGATAATTTTGAAACATATTTGAATCATTGGATTTGATTTGTGTAGATTGTTGGTGTATTACCGATAAACTTTCTATTTCACATGTAAAATCTCAAAAAAAGGATGGATTAATGTAGAAGATGATGAGATCTTCATGTTGTTGTTGTTTCTTTTTCCTTCATTCCACCCAATTAAATTTGCTGTTGTGTTTTGCTTTGCATATTTAAGATTAAGAAAGGGATATGGTAGAGATGGATTTTTCTGGGTTTTTTCCCTTCTGAGCTTTTTTGGGTTTGGTGAATGTGATGAATGTGTTTTTAATGATCGAAAATTTTGGATTTTTTTGAGGTTTAGAAAAAAGGAAGGTGGTGATGATAATTAAACTATACCAAAGTGACATAAAATACGCATTGTATTCAATATAAATATGATGGCAAAATAATAATTATTCATGTAATCATTTTCATTTTCATATAAAAGTTGTCAAATTTTATGATATTTTTATCATATTAATAACAATGATGTGTTGTTAGATATTATTTTTATTTATAATATCAAATATGTTATTTAATATTATATTTAATATTACGAAAATTTATATAATCACTAATATAAAAATATATAATATTAAATAAATGAATAAGATTCATGATGGTGAATTCTTATAACTAGTACATTGATACTTATTGCTCTTTCTATGATTCAGTTTATATGTCCCTCTCAATAGGTCCTTGCTAGAGAAGCATGTAATATATAAGTGTCACCTTAAAGTTTTTCATGTGTGGGAAAGCACCGTTCGGATTATATCTAAACTCATAAAGTACTTCCATAGTGGTAGTGGTATGGTGTATGTCCCATTTAAACCTGAAACCACTATGATCTTCACATAAGAAGTTGATTATTTTAGTATTATCAAACATTATTTATAACAATATGATTATAAAGTCGGTTAATTGAGTATTTGAGGAGTTATGTAGAGGGTTTTGAGAGTTAGATGGGATTTATTCCTCTTATGCTGGTTGGAGTAATATCTACAGCCAACTTGATTGAGTGTGTTGGTCGTACTAAAATAAGACAATATAAAATATTGAATTTTTTATTGTTATTAAGTATACTCGAGTATTAAATAATATAATATTAAACTATACTGTCAATTTTGGAATAAATTCATAGTTTTCATTATGATTTGGAATGTGCAAAACAGTATTATTTATACTGTTAAAGTAACAAACTGTTTAGTAACAAACTAAACAGAATTGTAACAAACTATAACAAACTAAAACTAACTGTTTAGTAATAAACTAAACAGTATTATTTTCATCATGTAATAACCCTCCACAAGCTGGACTATGGATGTCTAATAGACCAAGCTTAGAAACAAGAGAATCGAAAGAGGGAGCTGCCAAAGGCTTGGTGAGAATATCTGCCAGTTGAGCAGCAGAAGAAACTGGTAAAAGATGGATGAGACCAGTTTGGATTTTCTCACGAATGACGTGGCAGTCAATTTCGATATGTTTTGTTCGTTCATGAAAGGTGGGGTTGTGAGCAAGGTAGATAGCACTTTTGTTGTCACAATAGACTGAGGTAGGTTGATCGAAGGAGATGTGGAGATCCTTGAACAAATATTGCAGCCATTGCAATTCACAAGTCAAGCTTGCCAAGGCCCTGTATTCTGCTTCTGAACTGGATTTGGATACTGTAGACTGCTTTTTGGATTTCCAGGATATGATGAAAATAATACTGTTTAGTTTATTACTAAACAGTTAGTTTTAGTTTGTTATAGTTTGTTACAATTCTGTTTAGTTTGTTACTAAACAGTTTGTTACTTTAACAGTATAAATAACGTTGTTTTGTACATTCCAAATCATAATGAAAACTATGAGTTTATTCCAAAATTGACATGGTATCAGTTTGAATTCTCTTTTCCGCGCCTTTCTTCTTCGCGCCTTCCTCTTCTTCCCTTGCTGTTTCAACGTTTGTTATGGCGCTTCCTTACTCTGATTTTGCTACCAATCCTTCCAATCCTTACTACATGCACCCTAATGAAAATCCCCCTCTTGTTCTTGTTCAACCTGTTCTTGATACCAAGAACTACCAGATCTGGTCTAGATCAATGAAAGTAGCTCTTATCTCCAAGAACAAGATCAAATTCGTTGATGGCACTCTTTCTCCTCCCCTACCTCTGATTCTTTATACGAACCTTGGCTGCGATGCAACAATCTCGTCCTCTCATGGCTTCAACGCTCGATTTCTGAGGAAATTGCCAAATCTCTCCTCTGGTATGATCGTGCTTCTCTTATATGGAAAAGTTTGGAAAATCGTTTTTCTCAGGGAGATATTTTTCGAATTGCTGACATTCAAGAAAGTGTTGCTCGTCTTCAACAAGGAACTCTTGATGTCTCTTCGTTCTTCACAAAATTGATGACGCTTTGGGAAGAAATTGAGAACTTCCGGCCAATTCGTGATTGTACTTGTGCTATACCGTGCTCCTGTGGTGCTGCTTCAGACTTACGCAAATTCAAAGAACAAGATAAAGTTATCAAGTTCTTGAAGGGCCTTGGTGACCAATACGCTAATGTTCGATCCCAAATTATGCTGATGAAACCACTACCAACTCTTGATAATGTGTTCAATCTTGTTCTTCAACAAGAACGTCAATTCGACCTTCTTTCACCTTCTGCTTCTTCGATTGAGTCTCAATCATCTGTGAATCACCTTTCTCAAGCACCTTCTCGTTCTTCTCACAACATTGGTCGTGGTCGTGGCCGTGGAAACAGACTATGTACCCATTGCAACCGCACCAATCACACCATTGAGACTTGCTTCTTGAAACATGGCTATCCCCCTGGATTTCAACAACGCAAGCCTACTACATCTGTGGGGAATTCTGTTGATTCTACAGTGAATTCGATTCAAGATGCTGCATCCACATCAAACACCAGTCCAAGTGCTTTGTCTACGATTCAAGAACAATACACTCAGATTCTGCAGCTCCTCCAACAATCTAATTTGCAATCTCCTTCACTTCCCTCGATTAATTCTGTGTATACTGCAAATTCTGTATCGAATACCTCTGGTAAGAATTCCTCAAATCTTCCTTGTCATAACTGGTGGATCATTGACACAGGTGCCACTGATCACATCACCCATACCTTTGACAGTTTCGTTTCCACATACCACATTGCACCTAAATCTATGACAATGCCTAATGGTGACTCTGTCACTACAAATACTGCTGGTTCAGTTTTACTATGTGGTTCACTTGTCCTTCACAATGTTTATTACTTTCCTTCATTTCATGTCAATATTATTTCTGTCACCACTCTTTTTGACTCCACTTTATATGATGTGAAATTTTCTCCTAATTGCTGTCAAATTATGTAGTTGCCCCAATCCAAGATGACTGGATTTACAGCTAGGAGGATTGGCAAATTGTATGTTCTTGATGCCACCCCACCTAAAACCATCTCTCCCACATCTGGATCTGTCAACACATCCTCTTCTCCCCAATTCGATCCTGCTACTATTTAGCATCTTAGGCTTGGACACTTAAGTCCCTACATACATAAATGTATTTCCTCTCAATTTCCTTTTGTCACCTACAATGACAATCACAAGCCCTGTAACACTTGCCATTTGGCTAAGCAAAAACATTTGCCCTTTACTCACAGTAATACTAAATCTGTTTCCATCTTCGATTTACTTCATGTTGATATTTGGGGCCCTCTTTCCACACCTTCGATATGTGGCCACAAATATTTTTTAACCCTCGTAGACGATTACAGCAGGTTTACTTGGACAATTTTTATGGCCAACAAAAGTGAAACCAGAAACCATTTAATTCACTTCATATCCTTTATCGAAACCCAATTTAACAAGAAACTCAAGTGCATTCGAAGTGACAATGGCCCTGAGTTTCTTATGACCACTTTCTACCTTTCTAAAGGAATCATTCATCAAAGGTCTTGTGTGGAAACGCCTCAACATAATGGTATCGTGGAAAGAAAACATCAACATATTTTGAATGTTGCACGTGCCCTCTCTTTCCACTCTCACCTCCCTCACAACCTTTGGCACCTTTCCATACAACATGCCATTCATATTATAAACCGTCTTCCCACTCCTCTTTTAAACAACCACTCTCCATACCAAAAACTCCATTTTATTCCTCCCAGCCTTAGCCATATGAGAGTCTTTGGTTGTCTTGCCTATTCTTCGACCTTGCTTAACCATCGCACTAAATTCGAACCAAGAGCAAGGAAATATATTTTCCTTGGCTACAGGGAAGGCACAAAAGGCTACCTTCTCTATGATCCTATCACACATGAATTTTACATTTCAAGGAATGTATTCTTTTATGAAACTGTGTTCCCTTTTGTATCCATCCCACCTGCACCTAATCCTATAATTCCTACTCCTGACCCTCCTTCGATTGACTCACCTGATATTTTCACCAATATTCCACCCAACTTACCTCCACCACCACATGAACCTTCCTCTCCTACCTCTCTCCCCCAGCCAGAATCTCCCACTAACCTCTCTTCTTCCTCGAATGACACTAACAACTCCCCTTGCCCCTCCCCTCCTGTGCCAACCAGAAAATCCAATCGAAATAGTAAACCTCCAGCTTATCTTTCAGATTATCACTGCAATTTGCTATCCCTCATGCTGCCAGCATCTGACTCAGGTTCCTCTAACTACCCTCTCTCTTCTGTATTATCTTATAGCCAATGTAGTCCTGATCACAAATTATTTTGTCTATCCATAAGTTCTTCCATAGAACCAAAAACCTATAAACAAGCCTGCAAATTTGATTGTTGGAACAATGCTATGAAATCTGAGTTAGATGCTCTTGAATCTACAAATACTTGGTCTGTTATTGATTTGCATGCAGGCAAACAATCGATTGGTTGCAAATGGGTCTACAAAATCAAGCATCATGCTGATGGATCCATCGAACGATACAAGGCACGTTTAGTAGCGAAAGGATATACTCAGCTGGAGGGGGTGGATTATTTCGACACTTTCTCACCTGTTGCGAAGCTTACTTCTATTCGAACCCTCCTCTCAGTGGCTGTCATTAAGAATTGGCACTTGGAACAACTTGATGTCAACAATGCCTTCCTTCATGGTGATCTACATGAGGAAGTGTATATGGATCTGCCTCCTGGATTCATGCTTCATGCTTCTTGCTTCTTCGACCAACGAAGTCTACAATTCTTCGACCAACAAAATTTGCACTTCGAGCAACGAATTCTGCACTTCTTCGACCAACAAAGTTTGCATTCCTTCGACCAACAAAGTTTGCACTCCTTCGACCAACGAAGTTTGCACCTCTTCGACCAATAAAGTTTGCATTCCTTCGACCAACAAAGTTTGCACTCCTTCGACCAACGAAGTTTGCACCTCTTCGACCAACGAAGTTAGCACTTCTTCGACCAACGAAGTTGGCACTTCTTCGACCAACAAAGTTTGCAAACTACATAAGTCACTATATGGCCTGAAGCAGGCTAGCAGACAGTGGTTTTCGAAATTATCCACTGCCCTTATCTCTCTTGGCTACTCATATTCTTCTGCTGATCATTCCTTTTTCACAAAATCACATGACTCTTCTTTTACTGTTTTATTAGTCTATGTTGATGATATTGTCTTAGCCGATAATGATTTGCAGGAAATCAAATATGTCAAATGCTTCCTTGATTCCACTTTCAAAATCAGGGACCTTGGTAGGCTAAAATATTTTCTTGGTCTAGAAGTTGCCAGATCCACTCACGGCATTTTTCTCAATCAGAGAAAGTACGCTTTAGAATTGCTCGAAGACAGTGGCTTATTGGCTACTAAACCTTGCTCTACTCCCTTCGGTTCCTCCTTAAAGCTTCATGATGATAACTCACCACCTTTCGAAGACGTCACAGCTTATCGAAGACTTGTTGAAAAACTTCTATATCTGACTACCACCAGACCTGACCTTGCATTCATCGTTTAACAAACTATAACAAACTAAAACTAACTGTTTAGTAATTAAACTAAACAGTATTATTTTCATCATGTAATATATACGACAATGAATCAAACTATGCATTATGGTCAATATAAATATAAAGGCAAAATGATAATCATGTATATGATCATTTTCATGCCTAATAAGTTATTTAATATTATTGTCAATACTATCCGAAACTATTGAGTCTGACATATAACACTCTTGTCACTTAAATAAATGAATAAGATTTATTTATGAGTTAGTGGTGCATTAATATAATGTCCTAGATAAACACATTGTATCAAAAACTACTGTGAGTATAAATGATTGTATAAATAAAACTTTTATATTGCAGTGACCGTCACTCATTTATTTATTTTCAAAATTATAAACCTCACTCTAATTCTGAGTTTGTGTTTCTTTCTACCGCTTTTGTTTGTTTACAATTAATATTGTAGGCAGAAGTATCGTACGCGGAAGACTCTCTCATAAATTTTGTTCGTCCAGAGATAGTAGAAGTGTCTTCGTTCATACTACGTTTGTGATCAATCTATCTCGACGATCAAAATTATGTATCACAAGAAAGAATCAATGATCTTCGACTCATGGCCATTCTTATCACGATTTCTCTTCAATGTGTGCTCTTTTTTTGGTTTTATTTTGTTGCAAATTTTAAGTGTGCTCTATTTTTGTTATTTTGCTTGTTTTAATATGGAATTTAAAATTGAAAATATTAATTGTATTATATTATGTGTATATGTCATTTACATGTCTTTCAAAATGTTATTTTTATATATATAGATCTTCTGACTTGGTTTCAAGTTCAAATTCAACCATGAAAATACAATAAACTCTGGACAGAGAGTTTTATTGTTTTCTTGGTCCTGTTTGATTTAAGGGATTACTCTATTTTGCTTGTTTTGATATAAGTTGAATGGTACTTCTCTAGCAAAGACCTATTGAGAGGGACAGATAAACGGAATCATAGAAAGAGAAATAAGTATCAACGTACTAGTTACAGAAATTCTAAATATCTATTAGTAAATAAAAAATCAATCAATCTAGAATTTAACAAGAGACTAAGTGAAAGAAACAGACACACCTAGAACAGTACCTATCATAAAACTTTGCCAGAAAAATCTTTCTGCATTATTTTGAATGCAAGTGGAGTTTACACATCTTACAACAAACACACTTGCCAAATATTTATACCAAAATGAGAAAGGAAGTGCAAAGTCAGTCCCTCATTTCCAGCATCAATGATTGCTGAACCAATACGGAAGGCAACTATCCTCCATACCACTTCAATCCTCAAGGTAAAACCAGTAATCAAAAGAGAGGACCTGAAATAAATACAAGATTATGAATGAATACAACTAGGGTTTTATTCATATTTGTGGTCAACCATACGTGTGTGTGTGTGTGTGTGTGTCGTGTCTGATGTCCTGTCATGTCTGGTGTCTACGTATCTGTGTTGTGTTTGGTGTCCGTGTCATGTCTGGCGTGTATATGCCTTGTGTCCGTGTCATGTCGGGTGTGTACATGTCTGTGTTGTGTCTGGCGTCCATGTCATGTCTGCGTCTACATGTCTGTGTCATGTATGGCGCCTACGCGTCTGTGTTGTGTGTGGTGGACGTGTCATGTCTAGCGCCTACGTGTTTGTGTTGTGTCTAGCATCCGTGTCATGTTTGGCATCTAGGTGTCTATGTAGTGTCTGGTGTCTGTGTCACTAGTTCACATAAGTCTATGGTTTTATTGGTTAAAAAATTCTAAATAAAACTCAATGAAAAAAAGTTTCAAGAGTGAGAAGAAAACCTCTATGCATTAAAGAGAAAAAGTTGGCATTATGGCTTAACATGAGTCATTTCTGTCATCAGTTTCTTTAGCTGCATTTATTTCATCAACAGTGACGGGCCTTTTAGCAGATTCTTTGACTTCGAAATCAGCCTGGCAGCTATGAACAGACTCTTCCGTTGCATCTTCAACAGTGATGCTATGGAAATTCAAAACGGTGGCAACAGATGTTCGGGCCGAGTCCTTTATGTTTTCATCGGCACTGTAGAAGGGATCAAATGAGGCTCGTCCCTCCTCATCATCTCCAAACTTCATGTCATCCTCGAAATTATCAAAATCAAAATTCCGCAAAAGTTCAGGAACTGGAAAACCACCATGGTCTGCACGCATTGATCCCATTTCAACATCAATTTTCTCCTTTGGTGTCAAAATTCCGTCCACAATATTTGGAGTCAATGAACCAACCGTCATATGTTCATCTTGCTGTACAAATGATCGGAAATTATTCTTTGAAGCGGGAATACTGGAACAGAGTGTTTCGCCAATATTTCTCAGTGATCCCTTATTGTACGGGTTCCCCTTTTTATCATATTGGTACCGGAAGTTTTCGTAAGTCGTCTGCACAATAAAAGAAACGTACAACACGGTAAGTTTGAACAACAAACCCAGGCATGCGATGGAGATGAATCAAAAAATCAGAAATGGTTACGAAATTTTTCGCATTTTGAGGGATAAAATAGTCACCTGGTTTGTACAAATGAGATAGAAATGGAAAGCTGTGAGGCCACCGACAAACCAGACAGCAATGAAGCAATATATAATGAGAAAATCCGATACATAATCGTGTGAGATTGCGTCCCAAACATCATTCCGAGTCTTGGAAAGATTGACCCAAGAAAACACAAAGACATATAGGCACAAAAAGGTTGATGTTGTAATAAACATAAAGAAGTACCGATAGTTTCGCTGCAATTACATTACCATGTACAACAGTTAGTTTTACATAATTCTTTTTAAACTTATTCCCAAATAGCACAAAAATGTTATTTGTTAGATTGAAACATGGAATACTATCTCTAAATTTTTCTAAATAAATTTCCGTAATGCTGACTTACTCTTCCGATGCACTGGCCAACCCAGGGACAGTGATGATCGAATCTCTGGACACAGTTATTGCATATAGAACAATGAGAAGTACGAGGGGGTCGATAAAGCAAACATGTATCACAAAACTTCACTTTCACCGTGTGACCATTAACCATTACATCTTTAGTTCGAGGTAGTTTCAGATGAGGGGTTGAACCATTAATCCATTCCATGGAAGGAGTAGGTATATTAAATGTTTCGTCGCATTCAGGAGGTGTTGAATTTCTAGGGATAATTCCAGGATCTCTCCCAGAAGTCAAGAGAAGGAATAGGAAATCCTGCACATGAGAGATGACTTACATATCAGTTTTAAATTTTAACTTTCAAAAGAGAGAGACATTATAATCGTAAGCTACGAGGAAAGAATAGTGAAGGGAATCTACCAGAAGAGTGAGAGTTAGACCCACAATCACTACGGGACACCAAAAACCATGACCACTACTGGCATTCTCGTTCTTGGCTTTAAGATACATCTTGACACAAAATGTAATTGCAGGTGCAGCAATTAGGAATGATGTAAGAAACAAGGAAGCTACATCAGGACCGAAAACCAGTCTCCCTCCACAGAGAAATTTCTGAAAAACCGAAGCGGAATTAGTAAAGAATAACATATGCTTCATTGATTCACACGTAAACAAAAGAAATTCACTTATTTTCAATCCAATACAATAGCGTAAAAGCTTCCAAAAGTAGGCATATAAAGCTTAAAAGTAGGCATATAAAGCTTCCAAAATATGCATTTATTGAAATAAAAAGTTGACGACAAGAAAAGTGTTCCAATTGAAGTGGCACAGGTACCTCAACAGCTTCATGATATCAAAACATCATGGATTTTGCATTCAAATCCGTACGATAATGGCATAAGGGGAAATAAACAACAACCGAACAAGTTTAACTATCAGATATTTGTAATCGCAACCACTAGTTGACATTCGTAATTTACTACAAAAGCAAATTTAGCATATGTTTAGCTTCGCGTCGGAGTATCCAATCTCATACCATAGACTGTTTCCACTGTGATTCATCAAAGCTCCAAAACTAAGATTCCACACCAACGTGCTTTCGGTGGAAGCACCGCGGAACCAAACACACGCATAGCATTGCAAGCAAGTAAGCATCAAATACACAAAGATTCACCAACGATGCATTAAAAGCAATAACAATCATGCTGAAAAACCCTTACCATCACAGCAAGAGAAAAAACACAGATAGAAAAGTAAAAATGTAACAAAAACTGAACACAGCATAACCAAAACAAAGACAAACAAGTTCAAACACAAGCAATCAACACCATATAGAAAACCAAATTTTGATGCATAATCAGGAACTAGTAATAACGAAAAGAAAAGAAAAGAAACAAGAACTGACATTGCCTCCTCTCCAAACTTGATAGAGCCTCCTCGGTTTCATATCATGGGCCCCAACTCCAGAAGGAGGAGACCCAATTTGCTGATTTCTATTCCTAATCATTGCAGCAACACCACACGTGTGTCACAGAAATATATCTCTAACCTTGACAAAACCCATAAAAACCCAGATTCAGAATCTCGTCAAAAATCCAAAATTTCGGTCAGGGGTTCCTACAATTATCCTATTTCTGCAGTGAGAATGGAGAATGCAGATGAAAAAGGGAGAGAGAGAGAGAGAGAGAGAGAAAGCGAAGTTTGTTGTTGTTTGGAATCACAGCAGAAAATTGAGAAGAAAGCTGTGACACCAAATACAAACAGGAAAATTTGGCTGAATGAAGGGATCAGAAGAGGGAAAGAATCTCCATGACCCTTTTTGTCAAATGGAAAACTTTCCGAAAATTTTCTTTCTTTCTCTCTCTAAAAGTGTTTTTCTCTCTCCTCTGGGATTGAAAACCAAAGTGCTGGCAGCTTAAGGTGTTCTTGGGCGGATGTTTCAATTGTTTGCGGCTTTTACGCGCGTTATGTTTTTCTTTTCTGTCGCAACAAAAAATATATATATTTATGTTAATTAAGACATGTTTGTCAATACCTTATCATAAATGAAAAAGGGAAACAATCCCATATATTCAATCCCAAAAATATCTTATATTTTTTCAGATTTGTTTATTATAAAATAAATAAATTGTAACTAACTTCTTCTTATAGGGTATCAATATCCAAATTAATTTTATAATATTAAACTTTTTCCAATAAAAAGTACACTTGCAATAATATTTACAATTTAAAAACTTAACGTAATCTATTAAAATAATACTAACACTTTCTCTAATTTTTAAAATATATATTTATTTTTTCAAATATTTATTAAAATGATATTAATGTTTCTTCTATTTTTTATAATAGTTAAAAATTATAAATATAAATAATATTTATTTATAATTTTTTATTTGTTATGTAAACTTAGAAAATGTTATTAAATATTTTAAAATTATAAGAAATGTTGATGTCACTTTAACAAATATTAGAGGAGATGAATATAATTTCTCTTTTAAATTTAAGAATTTGCTTGGTGATAAAGGAAATCACAATAAAATTATCACGTACAATTATTAGAAATTATCACGTACAATTGTGAGTTATTGAAATCCAACGCGAGATAAAAATATTTAGGTTTTTTGGTTTAATAATTAAATGGTTAAAATTTTACCTTTTTAAAATAAGAGAACAAAAAATATACATTAATAATATAAAATAATTTTATACTGTCAATCAATAATAATTATAATAAATATTAAATTATATTATTATTTTTAAATAAATTATATAATATAAATAAATAATAAATTTTTATTAAATATAATATAAAATTATTTTACTGTGTACTACCTTTTAACTTTAAATATAAATAAATAAAATATTGTACTCATGTAATTTTGTTTTCGTATAGTTGTCAAATTAGTTGACTAAATGGAACAAATATGTAACTCATTAATAGGGTTAATGATCAATTCTCCCTGTTAACATACAAGGCAAGTAAGAAAATTCCTCATGTGAAAAAACCGATTTCGAGGGTTCAAACCATAAATAACAGAGAAATAGGTCAAATAACCTTGCAAACTGAGCCATAATATTTTTGGCAAAATAATAGATTTCTCTTTTCATTATATTGGTGGCGGTCGAGACATTTTGAGAAGCAGTGTTCAAATAAAAATTTATTTAATTATTTAAAATTTTCAAATAATATAAACACATTTAAATTTTTAATTTTTTTAAAAATAATATTCAAACAAATTTACATATTTTAATTTTCTAAAATAATATTCAAACATATTTTAATATTTAAATGTTTTAAATAATAATCAAACATATTTTTAATTTTTTAAAATAATATTCAACCATATTAGAATTATTTTAATGTGTTTAAATATTAATAAAAAATACATAAATATTTTTATAAATTAAATATTATTTTTAAAATTAATATTCAATTTTTAATAGTTTTTAATAGTTTATATGAGTATTTATTAGAACATTCCTTCTCAGAATATTTCAAGAGTAAATACTATGACAAAAACAATAATATTTAACTTTTTTAATTTTTTTAAATAATATTTAAAATGTTTAAATGTGTTATTTTAATGTGTTAGATATTATTGAAAAAATTAAATAGTTTAATGTGTTTCAATGTTATTTAAAAAATTAAATATTTAAGTGTTTGAATATTATTTTTATTTGTATAATTTTAAATGTGTTTGAAAATTTAATATTATTTAAAATTTTAAACTTTAAAAAAAAAAAAATATTTATAAACAACAATTTATCACATAGAATAACTCAGAGAAAGACAAAATTATATTTAAAACCTATTCTAAAGGAGCTAACCACTCTTTCTTAAAAGATCTATGGATATTACAATTGAAAGAGAATTGCAAAACTTACTAATATGATGGGATGAATCTTCTAAAGATAATTGTCGAAGTATGTCTCAAAACTTTAAGTGTTGAAGAGAAAGAAAATATATTTTGAGATTGCAATAAACCAAAAATCTGTAAAAGCATACGAGAGGTTGATAAAAGGAGTCAGAATTGTAGGTTAGCGGTACGGCGGAGGTGGCCAGCAACGGCGAGAGACGACCGCTAGAAATTGGAAATTGGCGGTGGATGGAGATTCGGATCAGTTTGGTTCTTGTTTTCAGTTATCATGTTCAATTTTCTATGTTTGTGTCTTTTTTGGGCTTCTCTGTTTCAATCCATAGATCTATTTGTTAAGGGCTTAAGTTTTGGACTTGTTATGAATTCGTTAGATTTTGATAGTTATAAATATGTATTTCTTGCATGTTTGCCATCACAACCCTTCAGAACTTTAGAGTTGAAGACATAGATAAGGATTTAGGAAACCGAGTGGTAATCTTAGAGAGGAAGGGTAAATTCTTAAGAGCGGGGTTCTTGGAATTTGGAAAATCCTTGGAGATTTCTAAGGGGGTTTGAGGAGCACTTTTAAGAACCTTGGGCTTTTGTGATTCATATATAGATAGTTAGAGAGATTGGAAAATACTTCATAGAAAATATGGTTTGTTTTTAGAAACTTGAGTGACTATTTTGTTGTAACTCATTTGCAATCTTTTGTAATAACGGTTGGAAGTATAGTGAATCGAAGAGCTACCTTCTCCCTTAGAGTAGATCATTTGATTGAACTGGATAAACAAGTCATTATGTTTATTGTCTTTACTTTATCATCTTATATCGAGTTAAATTTTTGTCTTATTTCTTAAAGAGTTATTTTTGTTGAAATTTATTTTGGTTGTCATTACTCTTTGTCCATGCACATGAGATTTCTCGTTGTATTATAACTCTAGATAATTCTTTGCAAGTGAGTATAATTATTCTACCATTTTTCATAACAATTTGCATCCACGATATGACAAAGGGGTTTTGTTTACAAGTGAGCATAATGGATTTTAAATGATAGATTAAGAGGTTTTGTGCTGACAATATTTTGGATTATGAAAAGTGAAGATGTAAGAAACCTTAACTCAAGAGAAGTGTATTGAAGAATTGAAGGTTGAGACATTGATGCCTGCACGCCTAACAAAAACAAAGAAGAACGAGATGCTGGATAAAAGCTAGAAGTATCATTATCTTGTGTCTCTGAGATAAAGTTCTAAGGGAAGCTGCCAAGGAGAAGGTTGTAGCTTCGATATGGGAAAAACTTAAATCATTGTAAATGACCAAGTCTTTAGCTCACATGTTGTGTCTGAAATAACAACTTTACTCATTGCGAATGGTAGAGAACAAATCTATAGTGGAGCAATTGATAGAATTTCACAATATTATCGATGATCTTGAGAATATTGAGGTGAAGATTGAAGATCAAGACAAGGTTATACTCTTGTTGCGCTCATTATTCAAATCTTTTAAGAATTTTAAGTATGACATTCTTTATGGTAAGGAAGGTATTATTAATTTGTATGAAGTCTAGAAAGTTGTGAAATTCAAAGAATTTTCAAAGGTGAGATTTTAATATTGATGATAGCGGTGAAGGCTTTTGTGTTTCAAAAGGAAGAAGTAAACATAGAGGGATGCCCAATTCAAAAAGATTTGACAAGTCAAAGTTAAAATTATGTATTTGTCAAATACCATGTCACTTAAAGAGGGATTGTCTAGAGAGGGGGGACTATTAAGATTTTGTTCAGATTGTAGTTGCCTTAGATGAGGGTAGAGTTATAAGTGTGTTGGTGTATTAGTGGTATCGAGTTTGAAGAATGAAGAGGTTTATGTTATAGACTCAAGTTGTTCTTATTACATGTGTCCAAGAAAATAATACTTTGAGACTTTGAAGCTGGAGCAAGATTGAGTTATTCTCCTTGGTGACAATAAGGCTTGGAACGTTCATGATATTAGTATGGTCAAACTTAAAATTTTAGATGGTTGTAAGTTTCTTCTTCACAATGTAAGGTATGATCCACAACCTATGCGAAATTTATTATCCACAAATATGATTGAGAATCTAGGATATTGCACTAGAGTTAAACACGGGGTGTTGGAGATTTTGCATGGTGAAGTGATCATAGCTAAAAGGTATAAAATGTGTGGTTTCATATATTTTACAAGATTCAAATGTTGTTTTTCATTCATCATCAGCTAACGAAGATTTTCATGACAAGAACAAGTTGTGGGATTTGAGGTCAAGGCGTGGTGGATACATGAAGGTTGCTTCAGATTAATTTAATTTGTATAAGACAATGGATAAAAATGCACGTGGCCGTTAAATTGTAATTGAGTTCTTAAAGTAACGTTGGTGTCAAAACAGCTTACCTGGTTGGCAGGTGTTCATTTACAATAATAAACTTCCAAATACTTATGGTGGTTAGGATTAGTGTTAACTCTCTATTTTAGGATTGGCAATAATTTTAGTAAAACACATTAGGCAGCAACATGTTAAGCAGGATGTTCTAACTTGCAGAGAAAACACGTTGGATGTTATATGCAGAATCATTCGATATTGTGTCTGTTACAATTGGACTTTTAGATTATGTTAGTTTGTTACAAATGTTGAATATTCTGGGAATATTTTTTAATCACACGTGGCGTCCAAGTGTGAGAGATCGTGGATATATGTTGGTTTTCAAGTTATCTAAGTTTTCTAAATGATGAGACATTTTAGGAAAGTTATGATTGAAGACCTATTTTCAATGAGAAGATTTTGCATACTTTGTACAGTTTCTTTGATGCATTTTTGAAGCCCAATCCAGTTCAGAAAAAGGGTTATAAAAAAATCTATATACCTAAATAAATTACGAGACAGAGTTGCATAAGGGTCAGTTATTAGAGCTTCGTTTGTTTGTTCTTTGTGAGACACTCTTGTATCGATTGTTACTTGAGTTGTACTGTTGATGTGTGCTAAATTTTGGTGAATTTTAGTGTGAATAATTAGCACTCATCGACTTAATTCATTTGATTTTCTTTAATAAACCTCAACTTTAGTGTATATTCGGTATAATTTATGTTATAGTGTATGTATTGCATTATCGTGTAAATATCATTGAGTTTAATTAATTTTATCTCATTTTTGTAGGTATTCAAGCATTTATATTTAGGCATTGTTATATATATCATTGAATAAGTTTTCAATGCTTTCGACTGTGTGCAAATCAGAGTTACAGTTCTCAAGTTATGGCGAAAACATGTGCTGATTTTTTTTCATGAAAACACAGAACGCGCTAAGAGCCCGATTTGGGGCTAAGCACATCGTGTGATTTTCAGACTCATTAAATAAGTGGAAAAACACATTTTTAGGTTATGGGTTGGGTATTTTTGAGTCCCAACACCATCACCTTCATTTTTTTGGTAAAGAGAGGCTTAGAAACAATATTTGGAGGTTGCAATCGGATGATCTAGAGTCGAATTTCTCATCGATTGGTGTTGACAAACCAAGAAATGTTTGGTTCCTTTTCTTCTCTTCTCTTTGTAATCTTTAATTGTTGGATTTTGTATGTATATTTACTTTGTTTCTATGTATATTTATTGATTATGGTGTTGTATAAAATCTACTTCTCAAATCTTTATCGGTGATTATCCTTAATTTTTGCTTTCTGCTTGGGGTTTGGGTTGTTGTAGACATATACTTCTCGAATCTTTATCTAGGATGATTATCTATTAGTTTCTGAATTCTAGAGATAGATTTAAAGCCAATAATCATTGTGGTTATCAAAGTTGAATGCCTACGTGTTGTTGGTGTTGCACGAGAGATTATCAACGCGAGCAATATGGTTGTCTCCAACTTTGTGTTAGACATAACTTTTATTGTGGAATACTTCGAGCAATACTTGATTATTTTGATGAGTTATTTGGGTCGAGTTCAACTGATCAGTAGATTTAAGTAGTTGATACGTGGATGTAAAGCAAACTCGTCGGGTTTTCTCTCTCCAAATATTTCTTTCTTCTTGTTCATATGTTTAATTCCCGAATTTACTTTAAACCCATTCAAACACAAACTCATTAACGCGAGAAATTATCGAACAGAAATTTAGTAGCAATAATTCTTGTGGAGACGATATGATATACCCTATAAAAATACTTACTTTTGCTTCCCGTTTTACCACTTCAACAACTATTAGTGGAGTTGTAACGATGAATCACTCATAAAGCTTATAAGCAAGAGTGAATTCAGTTTGTTGGAAGATGTTTCCTTCTTGATTGTCAATCACTCTTAAGTTGCTAAGTATAGAGTGATTGTGTGTTTTTGAAGTCTTTCTTCTAACTCGTTTAAATTGTGTTTTTGTCACTGTTTCTGACTGTCAGGAAAGTGAGAGGGGTTTCATACCTAGGTGTGTCTTAGGTCGAAGTATAGCATGGGTAGTGATTAAGTGAGAAGTTGTAAACGAGAGAGTTTAGCTTCGAATTGATACTATTTGGTAGGTTTCCTTCATGGATTGGTAGCCCCCAGAGTAGGTGGTGTTTTACACCGAACTAGGTTAACAATTTCGTGTGTTGTTTACTTTCTTCTAATTGTTGTTTTAAATTGTTCATTGTGGTGTTGTTCAGAGATCAGTGTCTCGACATCTCTTAGGACATCTGAGATCCAAGTACCAGAATTTCAATTAGGAAGATTGTAACCTACTTTATTTTGAAGGTCGTAAAAACTTTCTTATTGATCAAAGCAAGCCAATCCAACTTGATGGTAAATTTATGGATTGTGTCTTCAATGGTTATCCAAGAGGTATGAAGGGTTATAAGTTGTTTGGGGTGGAACCTAAAAGATCGAAGTTCACCAATTGCAAATGTACTATTTTTAGTGAGTTCCATCACCGAAAGAAGAGTAAAGACCTGGGAATTAAGTTTTTAGAAATTATACTAGAAAATACTCAATTTAAGATGGAGGTTCCTACTATGAATACTAGTAGTAGTGAGGGAATGGCTATAAAAGCCTACGATCATCATTTCACTCGTGATAAGGTAAGGAGGGAAATTGTACCATCTCAAAAGGATGTTTACGCATATCTTGGGTGTTATGCTTTGAATGTGGATGAAGGATTGCAAAACACAGACCTTTAGGGAGGAATTTGAAAGCAAGTGAAATTAAAGATGGTTGAAAAACCATACTTGTGGGCTTATTAGACTACTAAAGCGGAAGAAGGTGGTTAGGACCAAGTGGATGCAAGTGGAAAGATCAAGGTTCTAGAAAGACTTGAACTTGATAAAAAATGTTCAATAGATGTTTAATTGGCATAAGGCGACCAAATGGTTGATGAATAAATTAGCATAACCATAATTTCAAGTCAAAGTGGAGATTGTTGAAGTGTGTCTTAGAACCTTAAGTGGTGAAGAGAAAAAAAAACATACTTCGAGATTGCAATAAACCAAAAAGCTGTAAAAGTAGCAAGGAGGTCGACATAAAGCGTTCAAACTGCAAAAAGGTGATCTGATAGGGGTGGTTGGCGGTGTCATGAGATAGCCACCATAAATCAAATATAGGCGGTGATGGTCATCCAGGCAGAGGTTTGGTTCAATTTGGTCTTTATTTCAGTCATCATATTTAGTTTTCTCGTTTCATGTGTTTTTTGGGCCTCTTTGCTTCGATATATGGATCCATTTGTTAAAGAGTTGAGTTTTGGGCTTGTTATGGATCAGTTGGATTCTGTAGTCATAAATATGTATCTCTTGCATACTTTCCATCACATTCTTTAGAACTTTAGAACTAAATACAAATAGAAAGGTTTGGGAATCCTAGTGGTAATCTTAGAGAGACAATGGTAAATTTTTAAGAGTGTGTCATTGGAATTTGGGAAACCCTTAGAGATATCTAAGGGGGGTTGAGAAACACTTCGAAACACCTTGAGCTTGTGTGATTTATATATAGAAAGATTGAGAGATTGAGAAACACTTAGGTAGAAAATAGAGTTTTTTCTTGGAAACTTAAGTGACTATTTTCTCTTAACTCATTTGTAATCTTTTGTAAAAATTCTTTGAAGTACAGTAGAAACTCTTTAAATTAATACTCGGTAAATTAATAAACTCTCTAAAATAATAAAATTTTCCGGTCCCGACTTGGGCCAATGTAAAAAATTGGAAAACTCGATAAAATAATAAGATAATAATTTTTCGGGAGATCCCTTTATAATTTTCGGTCCAAATAAATCATAAATTAATTATTCATAGAAACTGAAAAAAAATATTATATTCTATTGAAATATGATTCAATAGTTGTCTATTTTCCTTTAGAGTTCAAGTCTATTTAGAGCTCATCTCTAACTTTTCTTAAAATCTGAATCATCATGAGGGTACACGAGTTTCATTGTATCTCTTTCCTTTTGTAAAATTAATTCTCCTGTGATATTCACACTTTCTTGATGCTGGAGAAACCACTCATAAACAACCTTCTCCACGTCAGGATATTTTGCTAGTTTGTGTCTTTTGATCTCTGCTATTCCCTTTTCTATTTTAGCAGAGAAATAGTCAACAAACCGCTTAAGTGTGTTTGATATTGTTCCTTGACTAACTTTCAACTGAAATTTTTCCTCAAGCCATCTCTGCAAGTCTTTTTGTGTGCTTGCAGAATTATCTCTCTTGTACTCAAACAACTTCTTACATATTTGATCTAACATAGTTGACTTTGCAACACCTTTTAGATGAGAAGCCATCTTGTGAGATATGGTTTGAATACTCTAACACATTCATATAATTTATATATGCCAAACTTGCTTAAGAATACATTGAACACGTTTGTTCCTATTGTTTACATTTATTGTACTTCAAAAGTCATTATTGATTTCCAATGCATATGAACACAATAGTTACTAATTTACGTTGAGTCCCAAGGTTTGTTGCAACGTAATTCTAAGAGGCATAGACTAATTTTCCTTTTTGTTTGGTATGTACAGTATAATTACTTAAAAAATCTTTAAATTAATCATTATTAATTTATCAATAAATTAATAACTCTCTAAATTAATAAATTTCTCCTGTCCTGACATTATTAATTTAAAGAGTTTCTACTATATAATGAATCAGAGAGCTGCTCTCTCCCTGAAATAGATCATTTAATTGAACTGAGTGATAAGTTCCAAAACTATATAAAATATGTAGGTACTTGTTCACTTATTTTATAAGCAACCAATAGAAAACCCCTGATTTATCAATGAAAAGTGATAAAATACATATTTAGACTTTTTACTTGCATATTAACCAAAAACCAGTGAAATTGAAAAACCACCAAGCAACACTAAAAGACCTTGCAAGAGACATTTTCATTCAAGCAGGGCTCGGTAGGCTAGGTCCACGAGTGCGCTAAGCGAGCACAAAAAGAAGAAGAATTCAATGCTTAGTTAGTTCATGGTGAAAGAAGGGTTTGTGTGCTAATCAAAGATGGGTGGTGCACCTAGTGAGCTAGGGCGACTAGGGCTAGTTGCAGGGTGAGATGACATTTCTTAACAAGGAAGAAAGTAGGTGCGCTAGGCGAAGATGAGTGTTGTGTATAACGAGCTAGGGCGACTAGGGATAATTGCAGGGTGAGTTGACATTGCTTAACAAGGAAGAAAGTAGGTGCGCTAGAAAAAGATGGATAATGCACCTAACGAGCCTACCTTTTTCAAGTCTATAAATAGGGGTACTATGTTTAGTTGAAACAAAAGTTTTGTGGATTCTAGGTAGTACAAAAAGAAAGTAGGTTCGCCTTAAATCTAAACAGGAGAGAATAAGGAAAGGAAGATCGAAGGAAGAAGTGATGCTCAAGGGATAATTTCATATGTTGTTCAACGTCTTTCTTCTAGGTTTTAACTATAAAGCTATGATGAGTAAGCATATCTAATTCTCTTTTGTTGGGGTTAGATGTAGCCGTTTGTCATTATACTCAAGTATTAATTACTGTCATGATATTTTATGTAATTCTACTTAAGCTTTAATAAAGATGATTATTCGTTCTCAATGCTTGTTTTGGATTAGCTACCTAAAACATGTTCTCATCATGGTACGACATTTGAGAGGTGTTCGTCATTACTAGATCAAAGTCTCCATCAATTGGATGTTAATGCTTAGAGATATGGTTAGGTTTAACATTTGCACGAATACCGATGATTGATATCTTTATTCACTATTGGAATTTAATGTTGTTTATTGGTTAATTGGACGAGAGTTCATCTATTAGATAATATTATCTAACGTTGTTGACTCATAAGTGAGTTACGATGAGAGCAATAGTGGGGAGTATTAATAGCTGAGAAGAAGAGCACATTACTGACCAATAGTTATACATGAGGATAAGGATGATGAAATCTAACCCTAACTAATTTTTTTACTGTTAATACCGAAGTCTTAATTTATTTTATGTCATTTTATTTTTCCGCAATCAAACAACTTTAAACAACCATTTGCTTAGAATTATAAAAATTGTTGAACAATATTTAAAACACAACAAATCTTTGAAGATATGATAATATTGCACTTGTTATTTATATGATAACACTGGATAAACAAATTATTGTGTTTACTTTATCTTATTTTGTCAATTAAATTGTTATTTTATTGTTTATAGAATTATTTTTGTTGAAGACCATATTTTAGTTGTAATTACTTTTTGTCTTCGTAAATCAAAAAAATTTATGTATTAAAAACTCTAAATAATTATTTACAAATGATTTTAATTATTCTACAAATTTTTCACAGCAACTTTGATTTTCCATTCTCTTTAATTAATACTAAAATTATAGATAAAATAGACTTAATTTTTTTATTTTTAGTTTAAATTCCATGTAGATATAGATGGTTCTACTCTACATATATAATGTATGTATTTTTCTGTTTCTGTTTATAATTAAATAAAACAAACTAAAAATATTAGTTGAATATTATTTAATTTGTGATTTTAGTTTGTATGTATTTAATAATATTCAAATACATTTAAATTATTATTTTTTGTTTCTTAAAATGATTATATATTTAACTCATCTTAGCTTATATATGCATTTTGTATTAATACTAATATAAAATATTCTAGTATTTAAAAATGTTGAGATTTTAATATGATTGTGAATTATAGTTTAGTGATTGTGGTGCGCACTATAGAGACAGATAAGACACGCGCATATATAGTGGATGGGTGGGTGCGCATGAATGTGCTTGAGTTTTATCTTAGAGTATGTCATAAAATAAACAATAAATCATTACTTAGTTGACGAAATGCTGGAACCAGATATTATATATGCTGCTTTCAAAGCTGGCATTTGGCTCAACGTTACATTAACATACAAAAATACACTTGTTACTTGCTCCTTCTGTTTTAAGTTTAACCTTCAATTTTCCAACTCATAGTTTTTATTATATTAAACTACTTTATGGTTTGTATTTTTCTGTTGTGTTGTTATCCATTAATCGGATGCGTTAGTTAGTTTAAGGTAGCTGGTTTAATTAAGAAAACATACTAAGCAAACTTAATTAATATCTAATTAAGGTGACGTCCCATTAGGGTGCATACATGATACAGAAAAACAATAATTTAAATGACAATGGATATAAGACAATTGGAAGCCTTGTTCATTTATAAACTCTATTCAAGACAGCTTGAAACAAAATCATAATTCACGTCCGAATTTGTATGTTTACTATATCCTTATTTAGGTTAGATAAGCTTTTATCACTTTTTTATTTATAGTATTTTAAATATTTTTGAATGTTCTAGAGTTTTTATTTAGAAATATTCAAAATAATTCAGTCTATAATTAAGTTTGCATAAGACAGATAAAAACTTGAATATAGGAAAGAAAATCAGGAATTTTTTAAAGAGTAATGCGTTTTTGTGATATCATTTTTGAATTTAGAATGATTTATTTATAGGTCATGTTGATATTGTTTCACAAGATTGCGACTCTCGATGAAACAACATCCTTTCAGTAACACTTTTACCAAAGAATGCATGATTTCACCTACGACAACAGTTTTCAATAGTTGCACATTTTTATTATGGAACGCTTCATGAAATGTTGTCTTTTTTCGAATTCAAAATTCAAACTCAAGTAATGATAAAAAAAAGCAAAAGTTGCGTCCATTTGCAATATGTGACAGCTTGTCGCGGCATGTCAGTCGAAGGATAATCACCGCCTTATAACGTGGGAATACTCCGATTGCTCTGATTTGTCGTGCCTAAATGCTCAAGTTCCGCATACAAGCCGCCACTAGCGCCTCTACGCCTACGCCCTCAGCCTCGACCCTGATTTCGATATCGTTGGTGGTGATACCGACATAGAGGTGTATGAAGGAGACATGTGACATAATGCTTGGGACTACACCACATGTCCATGTGACACTTTATCCTCCATTGTCCTTTTGTTAAGCATCAGGAACATGCTTGTAACACATAAAGCCAAACACCTTCAAATGACTTACTGATGGTCGTTTGCCATTTCATACTTCTTCAGGAACCTTGTTCTTCAATATCTTAGTAGGATACCTATTCAAAATATAAACTGCAGTCAAAATAGCTTCTCCCCATAAAGACTTTGGCAAATTCTTTTGCTTCAGCATGCATATCGCCATATCTAATATGATTCTGTTTCTTCTTTCAGCAATTCCATTATGTTGAGGTGTATAAGGAGCAGTTACCTCATGATCAACACCATGTTCTGCACAGAAATCTTCAAACATCTTGGATGTGTATTCGCCACCTCCATCTGTTTGCAGAACTTTGATCTTCTTCTCACTCTGGTTTTTGACAAGTATCTTGAATCTCTTAAAGACTTCGAATACTTCGTCCTTTCGTTTGATCACATAGATCCACAGCTTTCGACTAAACTCATCGACAAACGAAACAAAATATTTGTTTCCACCAATTGTATGTTCTTCAAATGGACCACATACATTTGAATGCACCACTTCGAGAATGCGGGATGATCTCATTGACATAGTCAAAACGAAAGAATTTCTGGATTGCTTTCCCACTAAACAACCTTCACAAAGTTTTTCAGGCATCTCAAGGCTTGGAATACCAGTAACCATATTTTGAGTAATCAGTTGATTAAGTGATCGAAAATTCAAATGTCCAAATCTCAAATGCCACAACCAACTATCCTTGTGGTCGACAATAGTTTTCAAACATTGAACTTTTGTCGAACTGATCATAGTCTTAAATGTCCTATTCTTTGACAATAGACATTTTAAGACCAAATTGTTCTTGGTGTCGAACAATTTCAAAACTCCATCTTTCATGACAATTGAGAAACCTTTTTTGACTAGTTGTCCAACCTTAGCAAGTTGCATTTCATTCCAGGTACATAGAGCACATCTTTGATCATAGCTTTCCCTCCATTACTCATTTTAAAGACTATGTTGCCAGTACCTTCTGCTTGCAATGAACTATTATCAGCAAGTTTTACCTTGCTCTTCTTCGACTCGTCAAAATCTGTCAACCACTCCTTTCGACCAGTGGTGTGGTTCGAGCAGCCTGAGTCGAGAAACCAGATCTTGGATTCGACATGGTTATCTACAAATGCATCCATAACCACCATACCACCTTTAGAATCATCTGAATCTTGGCGTGCAAGGTTCGCTCATTTGTCCTTTCCTGTCGATCTCTTGTCTTTTATGTACTAACAATTCTTGGCCAAGTGTCCCCACTTTTCACAGTTATAACACTGCATACCTTTCTTATCTTCTTTGTCCTTTTGATAGTTTCCTCCTCTCCTTTTCGAGGATTCAGAAGATCTATCTTCGACCTTATTCTTATGGGGATTCGACCAAGACTTCTTTCCATGAGTCTTTTCGAACTTGCCTTTGAATTTGTTGGAACCACCATCCTTTTTCCACGATTGAGCTTACAGTGCCTGTATCTAGTCTTTAACTTCTTTCCTTTCGACAATCCGCATCTCATACGCCTCCAATGAACCAACTAAATCTTCCACTTTAGTGGTTTCAAGATTGTTGGATTCTTGAATAGCTACGATAACGTGATCAAAGTGAGAGGTCAACATTCTCATTACCTTCTCAACTATCATCTTATCAGTAATGGTTTCACCACAACCCTTCATGAGATGGACGAGTTTCTGAACCTTCGACACATATTCTGCAACTTTTTCATCTTTTCCCATCGACAACAACTCATATTGTCAACGCAAGGTTTGTAATTTGACAATCTTGAATTTCTCACCTCCTTCATAATATTTCACCAGAATATCCCATGCCTCCTTCGCCGTTTCAACATGAGAGATTCTGTCGAAATTAGCAGCATCGACAACCGTTTAAATGCAATAAGCAGCCTTGCAATCTTTCTTCTTAACTTTGTTGTGGTTTTTTTCTGTTCGTCGGTTGCATTTATAGCCAACGCAGGAACGCCGTTAGTAACCACTTCTAGGGTTTCATGGAAGCCAAACAAGGTTTGCGTCTTTTTTTCCATCGGATCCAATTTTTACCGTCAAGCATCGGAAGAGAATTCTGAATACCCTTATCACTAGCCATCTTCGCAACGGTTGATTCACTTGCTCTAGAAACACGATCTCTGACGTAAAATTCTTGAAAACTTGATCAAGAACAATAACCGAAAGCTCTGATATCAATTTGTTAGTGCGTGAGACACTTTTAGTGAGGAGAGAAATAGAGAATAATAAAAGAAATAAGGATTTGTATTATTGAAATGTACAAATAATAATATACAGTGTGACTATTTATATATAACCCTAATTGGGTTTGAACTAACACTACTTAGATTATATTTAAATATTAAATCAAATCAAATCTAATATTTTAACAAATTTAATTTAATATTTCAACAATAAGCAACAAAAACATTGATTAGTAGGGTCCATATTTCTATGATGCCAAAGGCTTAGAATAGAAAGAGCTCTATGGAAAACACACCAAATTAGATATTTGATTTTCTAATGGAAATTCAATTTCTAATCCGAGACCAAGATATGCAGGATTGCTAATAACTCTCTTGTCGATAAGCCACTCAAGGATTAATATTTTCCTTTAATCTTTTTTGTCCATATGTAATAGTCAGGAGTTCTATCATTTAAAATGATATTATGTTTGTCAACAAGATTTACCAATTCTACAAGCATGGCAGTATAGAGCTAAGACAAATGACAAGTATAATATCTCTTAGACATCATTGATTCTAAAGTGAGTCACTATAAAAAATATCATCTTCAGCCACGTGTTTTTGCCACGTGATTATCATGTGACTAAAAAAAGCTAGTTGTGACGTGATAATCACGTGACAACATGTTTTATTAATAAAATAAAAAAGTATGATGGTTGTCTGAGTTTTTTTTTAAAAAAAATATGTTGCGACGTGAGAATCACATCACTAGTAAAAATATAATATAAAATGTTTTAATTGGTCTTAACGTTTAGATGAAGGAATTTTTGAAATTTTGAAAAAGTCAGTTGTGACGTGATATTCACGTCGCAATATTTAAGAGGGAAAATCAAATTAATTCAGACTGACATGATCAGCTTTTGCAGGCGTGTGAAGAAAGAGAATATGATTGTTGACATTGTTGCGACGTGAAAGTCACGTGACAAAGTTGTGGCGTTGAATGATTTATATATTTAATTAAATCACGTTACACCAAGCACAAAACAGTAGTATATTTTCAACAATCACAACTCTCCCTCTCTCATTCCATCCCAATCTCCATTAACCTCTTCTTCTTCATAAAATCCAACTCAATCTCCATTATAAAACCTCTTCTTTTTCATAAAATTCAACTTCAATCTCCATTAATCCTTGTTTTTCAGGTAAATTAAATTAAATTTTGTCTCTATTTTGTTTACAAGTTTTTATTTATTGTATTATGTGATTGTAATTTATTTTAATTTTTCTTTGAATAGAAGAAGATTGATATAGTAGAAGTAGATTGCAAAAAGGTTGGACAAGAAGATTGAAGGAGTTAGAAGAGAAGAGGTATTTCTTGAAATTTTTTTTTACATTTGGTATATTTTCTGAATTTAGTTAGATTTTAGGTTGAATTTGGTTAAATTATAATATTGTAATTTTCATTAAATATAATTTTAAAAAATGAAAATATATATTATATAGGTACATCTTGTTAAAAAACGAAAATATATATAAATAAATATTCATTAATAAACAAAAATATATATTATGATAAGTTATATATCTTGATTTATTTAATTTATTTATTATAAAAAACAAAACAAAAAACAGAATAATATATAAATTTTATAAAAACAGTTTTAATGTTAATATATATTTTATTTAAAATAAATATAATATAATATTTTATGTATTGATTAAAAACATATATAAAAAAAATAGTTTTTTATATTGAATAAAAACATATTTAAAAAACTGTTTTAATATGTATATATTTAGTAAAAACTGTTTAATGTTATATATTATTATAAAATCTGTTTTATAATTAAAAAAATATATATTTAATGTTATTATTTTAAAAGTCTTTGATAATTTGATTTATAATATTGAATTTAATAAATAAATTATAATATTTAATTTATAAATTTAATAAAACGGAAAATAATATTAATTATTAAATCAGAATTATTATATTTAAAACAGAAAATGATTTTTAAAAATAAAGTTGCAATGTGTTTTCCACATAACAAATTAGTGACATGAAAAACACGCCGCAACACACAATATAAAAGTGAATATAAAACCTGCTCTGACCTTTGCTCTGCTCTGACTACCTTTGACCCCATAAAGTTTGTTGCGACGTGAATTTCACGTGGCAACGTTGTGACATGTTTCCCACGTCGCAACAATATTGCCACGCGCTCTCCAGTGACGTGTTTCTTCACGTGGAAAAAACAAAGTTGTGACATGATTTTGGTGTTAGCGACGTGGGAGTCACGTGACAACACACAACTTATTTTGTAGTGAGTGTCTTGAATTGCAACATATTCCACTTAGGGACATAGGTAGTGTTGGTGATTTTAGTATCACCAATGTATTTTAGTAGTAATGTGATTTACTAAAGGCCGATGCAATTATGCGTTAAGTTCGGAAACGAGTTAGGGAAGTGCGGAGTGCACGCTCGTCGAGCCAATGCATAATTGAATATGAATAATTGAAACGGGGTTCCAAGGGGCGAAGCCCCTGGCGGGGTGCGGGCCAGCGCCCCATTCAAAAATTTTGAATCCTTTTCCCCAACCGATATAACCGTTTTTCGAACAGGTGTGTCTTTTCGGTTTCAGTTATTGATCTCCTATATAAGGAGTCATTTGGCCTCGGTTTCAATAACGGAAAAACGTCACTTTCTCTCTATATTTGTAATCAGTTTCTTTTGCCAGAAATAGATTGTTCTTCGAGAATTATCCCCACAAAGATTTCGTGAACCTAGTCAAGAATAGGGTCGAAATACTTTGTTCGGAAAGTGTACGAACACGATTCTTCGAAGTTATCCAGGATTATCATACCCAAATATCTTACAAACGAACAAAGTATTCTCTGATAATCATGGTTGGAGGAAGCACCATCAAGGAAATGACTACAAACTTCGGAAAATTGGACAAGTTTCAAGGACAAGACTTCAGGCGTTGGCAGAAGAAGATGCATTTCATGTTGACAACGTTGAAGGTGGTACACGTCCTGTCTACACCGATTCCAGAATCTATGGAGAATGAATCAGTCGAAAATATGAGACGCAGATCAAAGTGGGAGAACGACGACTACATATGTAGAGGGCACATTCTTAACGGTATGTCTGATCCCTTATTTGATATTTACCAAAACGTGGAATCTGCAAAAGAATTGTGGGATTGTCTCGAATCCAAGTACATGGCAGAGGACTCATCCAGTAAAAAGTTTCTGGTAACCGATTTCAACAATTACAAAATGGTTGAATCGAGGTCTGTCATGGAACAATTCAATGAACTCCTCCGAATCCTTGGACAGTTCACACAACACAGATTGAAGATGGATGAAACAATATCTGTCTCAAGCATCATAGACAAGTTGCCTCCTTCGTGGAAGGATTTCAAACACAATCTGAAACATGGAAAAGACAAACTGTCTTTGATCCAACTTGGAAGTCATTTGCGCATAGAAGAATCTCTAAGAGTGCAGGAAGATGACAAAGGAAAGGGAAAAGGAATTGCTGGACCCTCGGTTAATATGGTCGAAGAGGGTGGTAAGAACGATTACAACAAAAACAAAGGAAAGAAGCGTGCCTTCAAGAACAAAAAGGGCAGTTTCGGTGCTAACAAGAAACTGAAACTAGAATGCTGGAAGTGTGGCAAAACAGGCGACTTCAAGAAGGACTTCCGTTTCGGCAAAAAGCACGACAACGCGAATGCAAGTGGTTCAGGAAAGGGGTCTAAGGACCACTCTGAAAACCAAGGTCAGAAATTAATTCGTGATTTGAATAGTTTGATTAAACATTCGGTTTCACTAAATTCTGAAGCATTTTATGTGCAGGATGATGCTGCCGCGTGATGGATTGATTCTAGTGCCACAACACATGTTTGCAAGGATCGTTTCTGGTTCAAGACTCTTGTTCCAGTGGAAGATGGTTCTGTCCTCTACATGGGAGATGATCACTTTGCTCCCGTTGAAGGCAAAGGAAACGTGGTGCTAGAATTCAGTTCTGGAAAGACTATTACTTTGTTTAATGTTTTGTATGTTCCTAAATTACGTAAGAATTTAATTTCTGGTCTTGTATTAAATAAGCTTGGATACAAGCAAGTGTGTGAATCCGATAAATATGTTTTAGCAAAGTCTGGTGTGTTTGTAGGATTTGGATATTATAATAATGGTATGTTTATGATGAATTTGAATGGAGTTCCTAATGATTCTGGTTCTGTATTTATGTCCTCGTCGAATGTTATCAATTTTTCGTTATGGCATGCACGTCTAGGACATGTACATTATAAAAGAATGCATGAAATGTCTAAAGATGATTTAATTCCTAGTTTTAATGAAAATGTAGAAAAGTGTAAAACTTGCATGTTAACAAAGATCACTAGGAAACCTTTTAAAAGTGTAACAAGGAAATCTATCATTCTTGAGTTGATACATAGTGATTTATGTGATTTGCATGCTACTCCATCATTAGGGCATACAAAATATTTTATCACTTTCATAGATGATGCGTCTAGATTCTGCTATGTTTATTTGTTCCACACTAAGGATGAAGCCTTAGATAAATTTAAAATCTATAAAACTGAAGTTGGAGTGCAACAGAATGTGCTGATTAAAACATTACGTACGGATAGAGGTGCTGAATATTATGATCCTGTGTTTTTCCAGTCCGTAGGAATCATTCATGAAACTACGGCACCTTATACACCTCAACAAAATGGTGTGGCTGAAAGGAAAAATAGAGTTCTTAAATAAATGGTGAACACCATGTTATCCTACTCTGGTCTGAGTGAAGGGTTTTGGGGAGAAGCTATGTTAACGGCTTGCTATTTGTTAAATAGGGTTCCTAGTAAAAGAAACAAGACTACCCCATATGAACTTTGGTATAAGAAACGACCCAACTTAATATTTCTATGTGTTTGGGGTTGTAGGGCCGTGGTTAGACTCCCGGACCCAAAAAGGAAAACTTTGGGTGAAAAGGGTATAACTTGCATATTTGTTGGATGTGCTGAGCACTCCAAGGCCTATAGGTTTTATGTTATACAGCCTAATGACTCGATTTTTATTAACACGATAATAGAATCGAGAGATGTCATATTTGATGAGAATTGTTTCTCTTCTATACCTAGACCAAAGATTTCTATACCTAATTCAGATGAATCTCTAAGGGATGATCATTCAAATGATGTGCCAAGTGAGACACTTGAACCTCGTAGGAGCAAAAGAGCTAGAAAATCTAGAACTTATGGATCTGATTTTCAATTATATTTGGTTGAGGGATCAAAGGATCAGATTGATACTCAATACTATTATTGCTATAGTATAGAGGAGGATCCAAGAACATATGATGAAGCTGTGAAATCTCGAGACTCTGGTTTTTGGAAAGAAGCAATTGATGAAGAGATTGGTTCTATCATGGAAAATAATACTTGGGTATTGTATGATTTACCACCAGGTTGCAAACCATTGGGTTACAAATGGATCTTCAAAAAGAAGATGAAAGTCGATGGTACAATTGACAAGTTTAAAGCTAGATTAGTAATCCAAGGCTTCAGACAAAAGGAAGGGATCGATTATTTCGATACCTATGCTCCAGTTGCCCGTATCACTACTATTAGATTGTTGATTGCCTTGGCGGCTATTCATAATCTAGTGATTCATCAAATGGATGTCAAAACAGCATTTCTGAATGGTGATTTGGAAGAAGAAGTGTATATGAAGCAACCATAAGGATTTGTAATGCCTGGTAATGAGCATAAAGTGTGTAAGCTAGTTAAGTCGTTGTATGGGCTGAAACAAGCTCCGAAGCAGTGGCATCAAAAGTTTGATGAGGTTGTTTTGTCTAATGGTTTCATTCTAAACCAAGCTGACAAATGTGTATATAGCAAATTTGATACATCCGGTAAAGGAGTTTTCATTTGTCTGTATGTTGATGACATGTTGATCTTTGGCACCGACCAAAATCAAATTGATAAAACGAAGAACTTTCTATCATCAAAGTTCTCCATGAAGGATATGGGAGAAGCGGACGTTATTCTTGGTATTAAGATTAAATGGGAGAATAAGGGGATTGTAATTACTCAATCCCATTACATTAAGAAAATACTCAAGAAGTTCAATTATGAAAGTTGTACTCCAGTAAGTACTCCCATGGATCCGGGAGAAAAACTCATGCCAAATACAGGTAAACTTGTGTATCAACTCGAATACTCAAGAGCTATAGGCTCTTTGATGTATGCTATGATTAGCACTAGACCGGACATTGCTTATGCGGTTGGAAAGTTGAGCAGATTTACTAGTAATCCTAGTAGACACCATTGGCATGCGATAACTAGGGTATTCAAGTATTTGAAGGGTACTATGAATTATGGATTGTCATATATGAGATTTCCTTCGGTGTTAGAAGGTTATTCAGATGCTAGTTGGATAAATAATACTGAAGATTCATCCTCTACAAGTGGATGGGCGTTCTTGCTTGGGGGAGGTGCCATTTCATGGGCTTCCAAGAAGCAAACATGTATAACTAGTTCCACAATGGAATCTGAGTTTGTGGCATTAGCTGCTGCTGGTAAAGAAGCGGAATGGCTAAGGAACTTGGTATATGAGATTCCGATGTGGCCTAAACCAATATCACCAATTTCTATCCGTTGTGATAGTACTGCCACACTGGCTAAAGCTTATAGTCAAATATACAATGGGAAGTCTAGACATTTGGGTGTTAGACATAGCATGATTAGGGAATTAATCATGAATGGGGTGATATCTATTGATTTTGTTCGGTCACAACAAAACTTAGCTGACCACTTGACGAAGGGGTTAGCTAGAGACTTAGTGAAGAAGTCGGTAAAATTGGGATGGGATTAAAGTCCATTTAAATCTATTAGCTATGGTATACCCAATTCCCTTCTAATACAACGTTAGAAGCAAAATTCAATGTGGAAAGATCATAGTTAGAGATTGGAGCAATCGTGTTTATCTTCCCAAGGTATGTGCTCAGACCTGCAAGTAATGGCTAGGTTGAAGTATATCTTCTTAATGGTTCTCTTTGAAAAATTGCAAATGCAGGTGCAAGATTAAAAGGACCACCTATGTGAGCATGAAGTTTTGCCGCTTCAGGAAGCTTGGACTTGGCTTCCTATATGCTTATTAATGGATAAGGACACATGGCTTGTAAAAGTGTCAAGAATGAATAGTAGAGTATTGTAAGAAACATATGTGTACTGTATCTTCAGATATTCAAATGGATTGACGGGTTCAATCGTTATGACACCCCGATTTTCAAGTATTTGGAATGTGTATTTGTACTAAGATGAAAATTCAATCGCAAGATATTTTCGTTTATGCATTTGTTTGATCGTTATACCTGTAGGTTGTACCCTTGTATATATTTGTATGTACTGAGTAAATCAAGGATTACACTAAAATGGGGGGGATTTGTTGGTGATTTTAGTATCACCAATGTATTTTAGTAGTAATGTGATTTACTAAAGGCCGATGCAATTATGCGTTAAGTTCGGAAACGAGTTAGGGAAGTGCGGAGTGCACGCTCGTCGAGCCAATGCATAATTGAATATGAATAATTGAAACGGGGTTCCAAGGGGCGAAGCCCCTGGCGGGGTACGGGGCAGCGCCCCATTGGGGTTCCAAGGGGCGAAGCCCCTGGCGGGGTGCGGGGCAGCGCCCCGTTCGAAAATTTTGAATCCTTTTCCCCAACCGACATAACCGTTTTTCGAACAGGTGTGTCTTTTCGGTTTCAGTTATTGATCTCCTATATAAGGAGTCATTTGGCCTCGGTTTCAATAACGGAAAAACGTCACTTTCTCTCTATATTTGTAATCAGTTTCTTTTGCCAGAAACAGATTGTTCTTCGAGAATTATCCCCACAAAGATTTCGTGAACCCAGGCAAGAATAGGGTCGAAATACTTTGTTCGAAAAGTGTACGAACACGATTCTTCGAAGTTATCCAGGATTATCATACCCAAATATCTTACAGGTAGTCATTTGTAATCTAAAGAGCATACCAAAAGAGAGAGTTTCTATATTCCACCTTATATGCACAACCTTCCGTCAAAATTTCTTTGACTTTAAAAATAAAATTCCATATTAACAAATTCATCAATATTAAAACTTAAGAAAAATTACATAGAAGAATGTAATCGTAATCAAGACAAGAGTATTAGTGGAAAAAAAACTCTTTCTTTGTCATGAAGTAACTTAGCTCTTAAATTAGTTGAACCTTTATACCTTGTTTGGCGTGTTTGATACATGGCTAAGAGAATTTTGTTGCTTAGCTTTGAAGTTACTTAATTTTTAGGCATTATTTTGTTGCCCTTGCTTCTCTTGGCTAAGTGAACATTGGTGCTTGAATGTTTTTTTCTCTCCTTTTTTTGGTGTTTTCTTGGTCGTTTTTACATGTACTTAATAAATAAATAGGTAAAAAGTTTATACAAGCGTGTTATCATGTATTTTTTTTATAATTTAAAGTTTTTTTATTGATTGTTTGTAAAATAAATTAATAAATATTTATGTATTTTATATATTTTTGGCACTTATCAAGTTCTAAAATTTCTTTGAGTTACACTGAATATCCTAAACTAGTTTACTCAACATAACTATGTTATCTTCTCGAGCAATTCTCACTCCTAATTTACCATGCTTCTAAGGTTTGATCACTTTATCCCACCCAACTAGGTGAATACACTTCCCATTATTGCCTTTGCAAATGAACTTTATGACTATTTGATCTAATTGATTACAAGTGGTAGATAGAAACCAAGCATTTTGCATATAGTATGCCAGGATAACAGACATGACATATGAGGCTAGAGTAATTTTGCCAAGTCTATTGAGTAACTTGTTTTTTGAAGCAGTGAATTCAAACTTCCTATTTATACTGTCAACTATAAAGTGGAAATATAATTTCTTGACTGTATGTGTTAGTATTGAAAAACCAAAATAGTTAGTAAAAAGTTGTCAAGATCGAGATCTTACTTAAGATCAAAAGATCTTATTCACTTATTTTTGTAAGATCGGGAGGGGATAACAAAATCGTAAAATATAAGATCACAACAAAAATCGTAAGATCCTACTAAAATGAAAAATTAAAAGTATATATATGAAGTATTTTTACATGATATATGTAAGTAAGCAATGGTATACGTGAGAAAATGACTCTTTTTCATATTCTCTAGACATTTATGATTGAAGTTTTTTTGAACATTTGTTAATGTTTAGACATTGGGGACATATATGGTCAATTACTAGGATTATCATAAGTCAAGTAGTTAAAACAAACCCTACAAGTGAGAAGTTTATTCTCTAAATCCTAAATCTAAAACTTCATTTCAAAAGACACAAATTTATCCCTTCCGAACCGTAATTGTTGTGCTTCTGAATCTTGTCATCCTTCTCACCTTTTAATGGTGGTGGTTGGAAAACGGTCAATCATGACCGAAGATGACAAAGATAGCACAAAATCAATGAGTTTACGAGGTTTTTTCACGATTTGGCTACAACGCGCGATTCTACTTAAAATTTGAATCGTTGGAGGTGAGTGAAATCGTAAAATCTTAAGACTTTAAGATCTAAATCGAGTTCTTGAACCGATGGTACTTCTTGTGGCTATCATGTTGTTGAGTTTAGTCATCTTGCTCCTGGTGATTCCATTGGAAAACATAGCTCTAGATTTAGAGCAATTGATTTTAAGACCTAATGCAAAGCTGAATTTTTGAAAGATGCTAGCCATTTCTCAACCTTGAGCACAAGTAGTCTTTAGGAAGAGTAAAACATCATCTGCAAAAAAAGGTGAGAAAATCTAGGATCATTTCTTGAAACTTGAATAGGTTTCCAATTGGCATTCTTCATTTCATCAATGATGGCTTGAGATAAATTTTCCACTCACAACATAAAAATGTAAGGGGGGTGGGATCCTTGCCTTAAGCCTCTATTTGGTTGGAAAAGAGGATGTTTCTTACCATTCCAAAGCAAAGCTTGAGTAGATGAAATCACGCAGTGCAAAATTGATTTGACAGTTAAAGTTGGAAAACCAAAGTCCACAAGACATGATTCCAAATAATTCCACCTATAGCATGATCATAAGCTTTCTCCAAGTTTATTTTATAAACACCCTCACCTTTTCTCTCTGCAAGGGCGCCGCAACATTATCTCTCAAAAGTTTGTCATAGAACAGCATTTTTTTTTGCTTTGACTAATTAGTTTTGATTATCATTTTCACTTTTTCATGCTTTTATCCTCAAAGAAATACTGGAAAAAATATTATAAAGGTGGAAGTAAAATTTATGTAAAATATCATAGTATTTTTACAATCATTTTTTCTCTGTCGTTGGATGAAAATCAGATGGTTTATATTCTAATTTTACTAAATTAAAACTCAAAACATAAACCATTCAATATTCATTCAATGGCCGGGATGCTCTGACGTTTTTGTCGTTTTATGTATGATACTCGACGACGAAGATGAGAAAGAGAGAAGTATAGTCCCCGAGCGGTAATATCTTGTTCTAATAAGCATTTTTCCACAAAAATTGAGAGAGCAAGCATCAAATATATAAAAGATGAAACAAGACCTACAATCCATACTATGAATCTAAGAAAGAGAAGAAAGAACAAGCATTGTCTATATCATACATTAATTCAATTCCTGCACTGATTTTGTAGTCCAAATTTTTGTAACTTTTCAACTTTTTTCTCCATTTTGAATAATGAATATCTGAGTTTTCCTTGAGACATGCCATTTTGTTTCCCTTTACAACTTCCACTATAAATCAACTCACTACCCTTACCCTTTTCTCAAGCCACACCCCATTCATTAAGTTTTTTTTTTGTATGTACATAGAGACCAAAGCAAACATCAAAATGGTACCTTAGTCTCTAAAGAACCAGCAATGCTATTTTGAAGGAGCTATTTCTTCACATCTTGTTCATTGCCTCCGACTTTGGATCTCCATTGGGAAAATTTTAGTTCTTGATCAGAAGGAACAAAGATATCAAATGTGGTCTCGTTTTCTCCTGCCTTCTTTTTCTTTAGATCCTCAATGCCGTTGTAATCCAAATCTTGTAAAATACCGGGAACTCGCATTCCGTCCTTTCCGTATACTCCCATGTCCAGGTCAAACTTTTGTTTCGAGCTTATAAAACCTTTTTCAAGATCTGAAGTAAAGGACTCGTCTTGAATATCATCCTCTTCTGCAACCCATTCTCTGAAATTTATCATTGTTTTTGGTATCTTGGAACAAGAAAGTTCTTTGAAGTTTTCCATTATTCCCTTTGTATATGGATTCTCCTTCTTATCGTAGCGGTACCGGAAATTCTCATAAGTTGTCTATAGGAAAAGAAGAAAGGCCGAATTTAGAAGCATATATGTTCGTAAATATTATAATTATGACATCCTAACCGTAGCTTGTAGTATAAGCGAATGAATTAAAGCATTGACGAGAGAAAGAGAATATACTTGGTTGGTGGAAATCAAGTAAAGATGGAACACTGTTAGGCCTCCGACAAACCAAACGGCTATGAAGCAATATACAATGAGAGCAACCGATAAGGCATCGCGTGACATGGATGACCATAATCTATCTTGTTGCCGAAGAAGGTTAACCCAAGAAAACGAGAAGACGTATATGCACAACAAGGTTGACGATGATATGAACAATATGAAGAATGGATAGTTACGCTGAAATAAACACGATAAGAAGAGAAACTGTGTTAGATTTCAAAACAGATATGAAAAACGCAGACGAGCAGTGATGATCATACTTACCGATCCAATACATTGACCAACCCAAGGGCAGTGATGATCAAACTTCTGAACACAGTTATTGCAAATAGAGCAATGTGAAGCGCGCGGTGGACGATAAAGCAAACAGGTATCGCAGAACTTCACCTTCACTGTATGGCCATTGACTATCACATCCTTCACTCTAGGTAGTTTCAGGTTCGGGGTTTTATTGTTTACCCATTCCATTGATGATGAATTTGTGCAAAATGATTCCTCTAATTCAGGTAAATGTGTATTCCTAGGGATAATTCCTGGATCTCTACCAGATGTCATGAAGAGAAACATAAAATTCTGCATTCAATCAGTGAAACGAAACGCGTTTCAAATATCACGAGAAAGCTATAAGGACCTATTGTTATTGATAAAGGAAAATTTATAAACTTTACCAACCAAAATTGTGAGGATCGATCCTCCAATAAGTACAAGATGGTTAAAAGTAGTATCTTCATCTTTGATTATTAATAGCATTCGTATGCAGAAAGTTATTGCTGGACCTCCGATCAAGAACGACGTCAAAAAAAGAGATGATGCATCCTGACCGAAGACTACTCTTCCACCAAATAGAAATTTCTGTTACCAAAATAAGCTCAATCAAAAATCACTTTACAAGTTCCATGTCTTTGATATATGCAAAATGAAACAAAAGAAGAAGAAAAAAAATCATTTTTCTCTCACTTCCAAACACAAAGCAACCCTTATGACTTGCCCCTCAAGTAACAGACCATTCAACATCCATAAAAAGGAAAATCTTTAAACTTTTCCTCCGTCTACATTAATGAAAAGTCTCTACACTACATCTTTGAATATCGCTTCTTATACCCTAACGGCCTAATCCTTCATCATTGCGCATTTCAACATTGAAAATGCTCTAAGCACTTCCAAAAAAAACAAATTTTGAACTTTTTTCTTCACATTCATCAACCTATCCTCCTCAAATACAGAATTCAATCCAACATCATCCACTAATCCGAAAGTCCTCCGCCTTTTCTTATTCTCATCAACAACAGTTAAATTACCTTCAAAGACTAAAATCTTCACTCACCCAGGAAAACTCAAAATCCTACGAAATTAGGACACAAATACATTTCTAAATTCACTCAAAAGTGCAAATCAAATACTAAACCTCCTCAAAGATTTCATCTTTCCAACCCATACACCATCAACCTCAAAAACACTAAAAAAAAAAACAATTTTTTCCGTTTTCATTCTAGCTCTCAATCTTTTATAACAAGCAAAGAGAACAAATAAACCCAAAGTTTTGATTTTGATGAAAGAAAAACAAAAATCAACATGAATACTAAAAAGAGTCTATAAAAAAAAAAACATGATGAAAAAGAAAAAGAAGTGTACATTGTTTCCTTTCCAAAGTTGATAAAGCCTTCTGATTTTGGGAGGTTCGAGTGAGACAACCACAGAAGGGGAGGGAGAGGAGGCCAAAACATTATTATTCTTGATACTCATAATGGCTTAAAGAACAAAACTAATGACAATAATGTTCCTTCTGCAATGAAGTCTCCTTAAATTTACACATGTGTTGTTGGCATTAAGATTTTTGGTTCTGTTGTTAAATTTTCTTTGTTCCCTCTCACCCTATTAGGGGAGAGATCAATTGGCCGTGGTGGTGTAAAGGAAGAAGGGAATTCAATTTCCCTTCTCACTTTCTTTCTTTTTTTTCTTTCTTCTTTTTTATTACAAAGTCATTTTTTTCCAACACCCTCTCTCTTTCCATGAAACAAGCACTTCTCTAACAATCTTTTCCATTCCACCGGTTTTCTCGCACCTACAACTATTTTCGATAACATAGCTAAATAAATACTAACAACAATTGTTTTTTTTTCTTTCTAAGAATGTTTCGAAATGACTTGGCATTTTTCACACTTTTTTTCATTTACTCTTGCTTTGATGTAATCATAACGTTTTTTTTTTATAAATAATTACTACTGAATATACAACCATTTTTATTAGACATCCGTGTAAAATTAATTAACAATGACTATGCACATCTCGTTATATCATCTTATAAATTCTATAATTTTTTTGACAAATTTGTTATTAATAATAGTACTCTTATTATAGTACAAAAGTGCATGGTTGTTTTGTAGTTATAAAAAAAGATAAAATATATGTAATATCATTGTAAAACAATTGTATACTAGTCCACAAATCTTACCCTAACTTAGAAAAAAAAACTATATTTAGGGGTGTGCAAAAAAATTAGTTTACACGAACCAATTTTAAAAATTAAGTGCACCAATTTTTATAATCTAATTTGTGTTGGATGTGAACCGCTTCAGATACATTTTGATATCAAAATAAAAATTTGATTTCCATTTTTCGTAACCAATTGTCATCCATAAAACCAAATGTATATGATATTATTATTAATGAATAAGGTATTATTAAGGCGCAAGAAATTCAAATTCATGTAAATCAGTTTATATAATATTCAAATTGAAAATGGAAAATCAGTTTATATATTTTATTTTATTTATTATTAATTAGTTAATTAGAGTGGTGATTAGTTAAGGGAAGAACAACTTATTAAGTTAACTGTGATGAACGATTGTTAATCTGTGTTTTTTTATTTAACTTTTATGATGTAACAATTGTTTTGAAGCAGATTTTGTCTTGGTTTTAGGATGTTTTGTTTTAGTTTTTTTGGGTTCAGTTTTAGTGTTTTGGTGCAACTTTATCATGGATTAAAGTGTAATGTTTTTACTCTTGAATTGAATTTTACTTTTTGGTTTTTCAAAAAAATTGTGATAAACGATTTGTACAAGTGTTTGAATATAATAGTATAAAAATGACACATGTCTTTGCATCTTGTTCCCTTCATTAACCTGAATTTTTTTCGTCTCTTCAAATTAAGAAAAATACAATTTTCTTATAAACCAATTTTGATTGAAAACCGATTTAAACCAATTTTAAACCGAATTGAAACCATTTTACAATTTTAAATTGGTTATTATAGAAAACGGTTTGATTTTAAAACTAGAACCATTAAAATGGATTGGTTCTTAAAATTTGGTAATCATACACACCCCTAACTATATTGTTTGGTTTAATGTCAACACCAGAATTCTAACTCATTTAGTTTAATGTCAACATCAAGAGTTCGTACTCTTTGCATGAGTTTCATCTATAGATTAAAAAAATACAGTTGTGTACTAATGTCATATGAAAATGTATTATTCTGTCATATTGCTCCATTTTTGTAAAGCTATTTTTGGACAAATAGAAGAATAAATTGAAAAACTGTTGGGATAAATGAATGATTTTTAGCCAATAGAAAAAGACCAAACGACACACATATATGTTTGCAGTTACATATACCTTGTGTTGAAAAATCTGATTTTCCAAAAACATAAAGCCATGAAAATACAAAAAAGATTCAAGCTTTTCCATGGCATACAAAAAAAGAAAAACAAAAATGGAGTTGAAGGGAAGAAGCTGGTCGGCATTGGGTGGATTCAAGGCCAACAATTTGCTTCTAAAATCACAACAGACGAAAATATCCTGCACATGCAAACGTAGATGGGCGCGGTCATGGTTCGGTTCTGTGTGGAGTTTTGACAAAGGGTCGAGTGAGTGTCACTGGAGGAAATTTCTCAATCCACCTTCCATAATGTCTGAATCTGCAAAAATACACTACAGGGAGAATGCTTCTGATAAACCTCTACAACAGGCCCAACAAATACAAAGAGACGAAGAAGCTCGAAATTAATGGAAAAAGATGAGTGCAAGAAGATCATATAGACACAAAATAACCATTGATATTGCCACAATCTTTGCCAAATTCCGGAAACCATGGCAAACAAACTAAATATTGGAATCTACATCTTAAGTTCATCCTTTACCAAAAGGACTAAGAGATCCTGTTCACAATCCTTCTCCCAAGAGAAATAAATAACAGTAAGCTAGCAGCCAAACGGAAATAACTTACACAAAATGAGTCTTACAAGAGTTACAGTTAACTTTTCAAAAGTTGAAAACCTGATGTTTCTTGTGCCAATTCACTACAACTGCCAAAATGACACGAAAAATTGGTGTGCTAACATCTTCTTTTTAAATAATCCATTCCTGCTGCTGTCTGACATAAACTAGAACTGTCACAAAAACAACCAATCATACATACATGAGATTTTTCTGTGTTCAGCCAATCATGTGCAATCAGACTTACCTGAAAAGCTATGTTACTACCACAACAGAAAGGCCAAAATCATTTTGAATCATTACAAAACTGTTGCATTGTTTTCAATCTATCACCTATTTTCAAGAATTACACAGAACATACTGAACATGACTCTTTTGCTTTTACTTTTAATACAATCTTCGAAAACAGATTGAAAACAAGGTGGCAGATTTATAATCAGGTGACGATCAGAACTAACATATATTTTATTACCACACCGGAAAGGCCGAAAACATTCACATAGTAATGATATACAGTAGTCATTTACTGTTTAACAATGAACAAAATGTGTATTTGAAAAAAAAAAACATATATTATTAGTCTTTTAGGTTTTAACAAAAATCAACAAATCTAGTTAACTAAAAACTGACTCTTCATTACCAAGTTTTGGTCCCTGCCCCACAGCATATAGTTTAATAGTTCAAGTTCAATTCTTGATGCCCCCGTTCTTGAGTTAAGGAAGGCTTACATCATACAATAAGGTACAGTGACCACATTTATATTGTTTATACTTTCAAGTACCAAAAGCTCATACATAAGTGGCTCGTGACCAAAGAAAAGTTTCTGAAACCTGAACTTAAATTTACATAACAACAACAACCAAGCCTTATCTCACTAATTAAAAGTAAAATAGTCACCGCAGTTTTGAAATTATGTAAATAAATGCTGCATATCTCTAGTTATGAATACAACAACAAACAGGCATTTTTTTCACTAGGGTCTAGGTCCGTAGATAAATCCTATGCCTCTAAATTTCTCTAGCTGATTTGCTCCATAGTTTTTTGTGGTCTTCTCCTCTCCCTCTACCTCTACCTATTAAACTATCCTTCATTCGGTCTACAATGAATCCTACATCCATATATCCAGTTTCCAATAACCATATTATATTAATATCACGTTTTTCATTCTTTAAGTATGTCAACTGTTGTGTTTCATTTGTGGTCACCATTTTGAAACCATTTAAGAATCTATATTTCATATTCATACTAACACTTATTCTTGAAGATTTTAAGAATCTGAATTCTCATTCAATAAATTCTAGGATCTTACCAACTATAAAAAACTTGTTAAGCAATGATAAAGGGGAAGAAAATAATCCATTAATAGTGAAAGAGGGAATAGTAGCAATATAACTGTTTTGCTTCTGTTTAAAAGTTGGCCAAGTTACAAAAATAGCCACCGATATAAATAAACAACAAGGTAAAGAGAGGACGTGAGAAAGAGAGAATCATTTAGTATATAAAAGAAAGTAATTTCAAAAAATTGGAAACATACCTTATCCATAAGTACAATTATTAAGGGGCCACCTCGTCCAAAACTCGTCAGACAATTAACAAAAGTAACCCCTGCATTTCACAGATCCGCATAAGCATTTCTTTTTCCTCTGACCAGCTTTTAGAGGAAGGTTTATCCCATAATCATAAGTTAACTCCACCATGGGAGGGATGTGCCTAATTGCAAAGAAAGCAATATGGAGATCTGATTCATGTTTATTTTCACGTACAATCGGACGCCACAACACATTTGGAGAGCAGCTATGATTCATAAACCGAGCAACATTTCCTTCATTTTTTGCCGTTATATAAAGCGGGGATGGGATCTTCGGAGCTTCAATGTCAGCAGGAAACACTTCCAGCTGCTGATAGATGCGTGTGGAATCAAAAATGTACTCGTCTTCATTGTCACCACCAAGCATCTCCACTCTAGCACTGTCTATGACTTCCCCTGCATACTCACATATAAAAGTTCCAGCTCGAATAGCATCCCACGATCTTAGACCCCAACCTTTATTCTTGGTTCTAAACACCTCCAAACGAAATTTCAGGCCAACTTGGGAAACCCGGTTTCGGCAAGTAGAGGGACATTGACAAGAAGGACCACACTCGTGTATCACGGATTTTAGATCTGCGACTAACCCAGCAGCAGAATACGGAAGTAAACCTCCATTCTTTTGAATGCAGGAACAGTTGTAATTTCCAGGTTGACATCCACCAATACAAGAACATCCAGCAGTAGGTTCCTCAGGAGCAATTGCTCTCGAATTCTTGAGAGTGGGGATATAAGTGAAATATGCAGGGCCCTTCTCGTTATCAACATCGTTGACAAGACAAACAGGCACTTTTTCAGCCCCAGAAGTAAGATCAGGCAATATGACCCCGGTTCTTGGAGCCGACTTATCAGTCCATTGTTGAACGGATTTCCATGTTGAATATGCTTTAGGCTGTCCGGGCATCCTTACTAATTTATACTTGAATACATTAAAACCGGACTTTGCTTTCTCCACCCATGAATCCTGAATCTTGTAAATACCGTCATAGACATATACCTTCCCTGATGGATGCATTACATCCTTCAAACCTCTAATTACTCTCACATCATTACCTCTATGCATGCTCTTCTCCATTGCAAGATTACCCCTTTCAAGCTTTTGATCACTTGCTCCCTTCTCGCGATTAACTCCACCTTGGCCACTGTAAATCAGCACATCCCCATCGTCAGTATTATCTTCATACCCTCCAGATGAGACAATACTAACAGCCAATGGCTCTTCCTCTTGACTTGCTTTGGAACCCAGATAATCAATTCCAGCCATAGAAGGTGCATGCAATCCCACTAAGCACAATTCAAATCGGAAAAAGAAAATATCCCCAACCTCAACACCAGGCACAATTCCAATCCTTTTCTTGCTGTTACTCCTAACCCCTTTGGTCATCATAACTGTGCCTGCCTTCAAATCAGGCCGCTTAGCTCCATGAGTGTCCTTAGTTGACTCTTCAATTTGTCCAAGCTTTCTTCGCATCACTTCATATATCATAAGTGTATATGAAACTGAGTCCCTGCTACCATCCGGATGATTTATAACATCAAAAACCATGGGGTTAATTGATTGAATAATATCATTAGCCACCACATCCAGATCAACATCAGCCGGAACCACACCACCAACACCAGAACCAGTACCAGTACCAGCACCGCTAACACGCTTCGGTCTTCCCCTCTTGCGTTTCAAACTCCCATTCCCAGTTCCATCTTCTACATCAAGTTCATTCATCTCAGCAATATTGTACCCTTCTTCCTCCGTGAGATGCGCAGCGCGATTCCGGCTAGTCCTCCTTGACGAACCAACATCTCCATTTGTCGCCGGAGGTGGGGTCTTGAATGAATTAATCGGAACAGCAGTAGATATCGGGGTCGGGGTTGGGTTCGGTGCATTCTGTTCGGAAAGCCTCTGAGATTCCGGCGAAACAAAGAATGGATAAAAAGGCGCAACACCAGTTGGAAAAGGACCAGCAGGAGAAGCACAAACAAAAGGAGCACCACCTTGTGGAGTTGATGATGAAGAAGGATTAGATGGTGAAGGGAACACAGGAACAAGAGTCCTCAATGGCTTAACATTTAAAACCCTAGACTTATCAAATGAATCTTGACCCACGTTATTGTCCATTGCTTGCAACTTCAAAACAGTACAAATACTCTATTATACTGACAATTTTCCACCAATCACAATACACCACAGTAGCAAAGCTACAAGGTACAACACTGATAATACAACACAAAACAACACAACAACACAACAACACAACACGGTTCCTGTAACATGCAAACAAATCCAGAATCAGGCAATGAAATGTTAGTTAGGGATAACAAACAACAAGAAAAAAACATAAATTTGATGACAATAAATCTAAGTAGATGCGTATATAGATCAGATCAAGGGTTGAGAAAACGAAATTAGGACATAAAGAGAAAAATTGGATAGTAAAGTTTGAAAATTTGAGATGCAAAAAAGAGAAATGAAACGAACCTGAAATGGATTTAGTGGGTTTATTTTCAGTTTGAGTCGAAGTTCTTGAAAGTTCACACAAACCGAAGCTTGTTCGTACACTCTAGTTTGTAGAGAGAGAATGAAAGAGAGGTTCTTTTCTGTGAATCTATTGTATTTTACGTGGGTTTGGAAATAATCAGCTGGTATTGAGCACACGGATGCTGCTCTTTGCGGAAGGGAAGGTGACGTGGCGAGATTTAATTGGATACACAAAGGAAAGTGCAGGGTAAAACGTGTTTTTAATATGAAAGTGGATCTTTGCCTCTTTGGGTTAAGCGAAATCGTAATATGTGAAAATTAAATCAACGCCTAGATCTTTATCGCTAAAGGATAAATGAAATATAAACTTAAACTTAATTTAAATCATAACCTTTAAATTTAATTTAATCTAATAATTAACAAACTAAAAATGTTAATTGTATAAAAGATTAACCATAAATTTAATTTAATTTAAAGGTTATGATTTAAAATATAATTGATTAAAAATTTAATATATAATAAATAAATTTTGAATATAATAATAAATTAACTGTTACTATATACAATGTATTATATCTTAGTATTTAAACTAATTCAAATAAAAATTTAAAAATACTTCAGAAATTCTAATATTAAATATTGGACTCATTTATTTTAGCTTTAAAAATATATTATTTATTTATATTATAAAAAATATTTTTTATAAAAAGTTTTTTTAAATATCAAAAGTTTTTTAACGAAATATTTATAAATTAAAAAATTAATTTTAATATTTAATAACAAAAATATAGATTATTAAAGATTAAAACATCGCTAAAATTACATAATTTTTCAAAAAATAAACCATATCTTAGAATAACTTTCCGCTTCAAATATAAATAATTTTTAATATCCAAAAAATTATAACAAAATTATGAAATATTTAAAATATCAATTAAAGGAAAAACATTTAAACTAGTTTTCATTTGTTTTTTTTCTAAATGTTTTGTAAATATTTTTAAAACAAAAATATGTAATAGTATAGAAATTATTTAAAAAAAAAAAAACTTAAATAAACATGTCTATTGTTAAATATTATTTAATTTCTTTTAAGAATATTATTGAATACTCCTTCTGATTTTATTTATAAAAAAATATTTTTTTAGATTTATTGAATAACTAATATTACTTATATATATTGTCTAGGTATATTAGTTATTCAATATAATATCATATGAAAATTAGTTTATATATCTTAATTAGAGAGATGTTATATGAAAATGTCAAGATTAACTTATCATATTATGTTCTTTCACCCAAGAACAGTGAATTGCAACATTATATGATATATTTATCGTCTTGTTTTTTATCCTACATATTTTTTTATGAAAGTTCAAACAATATAAAAAAAAAAAAGAGTTGTGGGATTTAACCTATACATGTTGGATTTATTTATCCAGTGTCACACTAGTGTGATTTGATGGGCTTAAAATACCTATCCATGGCACCTACAGTGTGTTAGGCGGGCTAGGTACAGCCCTTTGAGGGTTCTATATTATAAGAAAATATAGTTGCACTCTCATCATCAACAATTGCTTTTACCGCACCGGTAGGGGTTTGATTCAAAAATTGGTATCAGAGCAAGGTCATGGGTTCGAATCCCTCAGACTGTTACTGGGGAAAAGATTGTTGGATTTATTTATCCAGCATCATTGTTGTGATTTAATGGGCTTAACATTCCAGCCTATGGCGTGTTAGGCGGGCTAGGTACAACCCTTTATGGGCTCTATACTATGAGGAAATATATTTGCTCTCTCACTACCAACAATTGTTTTTAACGCAGCGGTAGGCGCTTGATCCAAAAAGACCCACTTAAACACCATCAAATTTAAAATTGGACAATCTTAGCTTGTTATGATACATAGATAAAATTATATCATGATACAATGATGAAACTAGGAAGTTGGGGTATGAGTTCCAAACAACAAGAGGGTTAATGGTGGAGGCTTTAGAAGATGATGTGTTGGTACAATGATTATTTTTCCTATAAATGTGAATGATGAAAAAATTCATAGATCTTGCCTTAACCATAACATTAAGTCGCCTATTTTGAATACTCCAAGGCACAATTTTTTAGTCTTGAGTTGCAAGAATGACCATTTTTTAATTTGTTTCCAACCATAATTTATAGGAGTCTAATTGATAGGCATACTCGATTTATTTTAAGGCACCAAAAAACTCCCACTAAGGGAAGAGTTCCCCCTCAACCAACATAGAAAAGCCAAACAAGAAGTCACCAATGTCATTGCAAAAAAGACCCCCACACGAAGCCAAAGAGTTAACAAAAGAGGCACCAATGTTGCATTTTATCGCATATGCCATTATCACTACCAAATTCGAATTTTAATCCAAGTTTGTTTCAAGTTAAAAGCTCATATTTGTTTTACCAATTTTTTCCATTTGGTCGGCATCATCACCATCCTTATTGTTATACCCCAAAATTTTCTCTCTCATTTTTCAAAGACAAATTAATTCAAGGTGCCCTCCTCCTAAGCAATGGCCTACAATTACGTTTTTAGTTTTTCTCAGAGGAAATTGGACTTCTAAGGCCTCAAGTGGACTTCATGGTTTCTCATATGTTTCAAGGCATCCTCGTGCCAAATTTCAAGCCTTACAGTACAAGTTTGCTCATTCAACTAGTCAGATGATTAAAAATCAATTATATTTGGTAAAAAAAGTCAATTGTGGTCAACATATAGTCAAACTTCAAAAAATTTGGTCAATATCAATATTGTGAAGTTACATTAACTATTTGATCAAGGGTTGATCATAACTCATCAAGAAAACTCAAGATTCATCAAAAGTCAAAAGTTGCTAAATTAGGGTTTCCTTTAGGAGAAGTCAACTGAACTTTGACCAAGCATAAATTTCACATTCTTCATGACAAAATTCTCAACCAAAGCTCATTTTTAAGCAAATTAATTTCTCTAAAAAAATTTCTATCTAAGCTCGAGGCCCAAAAATGCTTCATTTAAGAGATATGAGCCAAAACATTACAGGTCATTTTAAAAGTCAACAAAAAGACACTTTTTATCAAAGCAATTTACATCAAGATAAAGTCTTAAAATGGAAACATAATCAACATGAGAGTTGTAGGGGACATCTTAGGCTTTCCAAAAATTCTAAGATCACCTTCATATGATAAAAATTGAGAGAGCTATGAGTTGCATAAGTTGGGAAATTTTGAGAAATTGCATAAAACCCAAATTGAGCAAACTTGAATTTTTTGGCTAATAGGCCTATATTTAAAGGTCCAAACGTGTACTTGACCTCATAATGGACCTCTAAACTCATTTATGCACCATGATAATTTTTATCCTATTTAATTTGATTTTATTTATTTAAACTCAAAATTAAATCAAAAAATATCAAATGGAGTGCAATGCTTAAGAGGCTTTTTTATTCAAACATGTTGGAGGCCTAAGATGGTCCAAAAACTGCGTGAAGGTTATTCTTGTATCAAATCTTCTTCTTTTGTCTTATCCAAGTTCTATTTTCAAACAAAATCAAAGGTTCTCATTCAAAGTCCAAGCCCATATTTTAACCTAATTCATGGCCCTATAAATATACATCATATTCAGACATTACAGACACGAAATCCTTGCAAGAGAACCCCTCAAAAAAATATCAAAATTTTTCCAAACTAGGGCAAACTTGAAAACTCTTATACAACCACTTTCAAGGCCAAAAAACCATCCAAATCAACTCCATGGACATTATAGAGTAAGTATTGATCACTCTTGATGATCAAAGAAGCCTGAAATAAGCATCCATGCATCACTGATTTACAAAATTTCTTGAATTTTGTATTTTAGATTTTATCGTGCTTTGATTCATGTTGATGTTTCTAATGTGTCTCTGAGATATAACTATGCAGGATTGAGCCATCGCATGGGTCCCATGAGGCCTAAATCATGAATTTCCATTATTACACAGATTTATAGTATTTTTCTCCGTATCTCATCGCGGAGGGAGAATTAGCCAAACTAAGGCCACCAATGGATTCCCAGCCCTCAAATTAGGGGTAGGGTCTTATAATTAACCATTAAAGTCACTAGGAATTAAAATTCCAATTATCCTTGAGAAAACCAAAACCCTAATTTGGACCCAATGCTTAGGAGGTGAGCTTGTTTGATCAACTCTTTGAGAATCCTTGAGAATTTGAGATCTTTTGTGAGAAATGTCTTGAAGAAAAGGGAGGGAAAATTTTGGGGTACAACACTGTGTATATATTTTATATATTTTATTGATCCCTCTTATCCGGCTCAACCCGTTTAGCGGGGTCTTCTATTTTTGCTTTTTGTATAAATACATCGAATCAGATTTCTAGGTTATGGTTTGGGTAGTTTTTGAACCCCAAATTAATCACCAACATTCTTTGGTAGATAGAGTTAGAAAACAACAATGGAGTTTGCATATGGATGATTTGGAGTCAGAGTTCTCATCAATTGGAGCTGACAACCTGTGAGATGTTTGGTTTTTCTTCATTTCTTCTTTATCAATTTCTCTATTTGTTGGGTTTTATTTATATGCTTACTCTGAACATTTGTATATTTATTGATCATGGTATTGTATAAAATATGATTTACAAATCATTATCAATGTCTTCCTTGATATTTTTGTATTTATGAATGTATTTGTGTTTTTGTAGAGATAGACCTCTCAAATCTTGATTAGGGAAGGAAATTTATTACTTTCTAGATTCTAGAGATAGATTTAGAACTAATAATCAGTTGGGTATCAAAATTTAATGCTCCCGTGTTGTTGTTTTATGTGAGACGTTATCGATGCGAGAATACAATTGTTCTCGCAATTTGGGTTAGACATTACCTCAGTTGTGGCGTGTCTCGTAGGTGTTGCAAAAATGGACACTGATGTGAGAGATACATGATGATTTTGACGAGTATGGTAGGTTGAATACAACTGATCGATAAGTTTAAGTTTGTGATGAGTAGTTTAAATTATGTGTGATAAGTTTCTCCTCTTTTAAGAATTCCAATCTTTTGCTTACTGCTTTACTGCGTCAACAAAATTGTGTCGTTCTCGAAGATTGGTGTTTTGATATTGAATTGCATCACAATAGTTTCTATGATTTTGAGCTTTGTACATACTTGTATATTTTGTATATTAACTTGTTTATATTGTATACTTGTATAGATACTTGTAAATGAACTTTTCTATTTTATACAAATGCTTACTTTGTATATAAGATTGTATAGTTGTATATATATTTATGTTTATGTTTTATACTTGTTTTTTCATTTACGTTTGCTCAAGTGTTGCTCATTTTATTGGTAGATGTCGGTGAACGAAGCAACGTGGAGGAGCGTGTATTTAAATAAAGGCGTCAAGCTAATGACACAAAACAAGCGCTTGTTGGGAGGTACCCCAACGATTGTAAATTTTTTTAATTTTGTAGCTGAGATGTGTAGGTATTAGTGGAGGTTAGGCATGAGAAATCAGAGGTTTTTCTAATTTTTATGCATTTTCCTGCTACCGCTTAGCGCGGTCAAGCCCGCTTAGCGCGTCCTATTTTTTTCTGCGGCCGCTTAACGTGTTCTGTCTCGATTAGTTGTGTTCCAGTGGTACTTTTTTCTTAACTTTGACCTCATTTTTCCCACTTTCACCAAGGCTATATAGATTAGTAAATAGTAGCAGTATTACTAATGTTTTTCTTTGTTGTTTGTCATCTAATTTTGAACTGTTAACTTGAGGAAGTTTTAGGTTATTTTCCAAGTTTGATTGTTTCAACTTGCAGATGTATGGTAATGATAGTTTTTAACATTGGTATCATTCAAGGTACTCTTTTATCGCTTTATAACATGTTTAGGAAACTTATAATTTGTATAATTACCATGCCATTAATTCTTTTGCATTACTTGTTTTTTGATTGAATCACTTTAGTTCCTTTTTACTCTCAAATGTGAGGAAGGTTTCCATTGTTCATATATGTTGGAGGCCACAATTCTTGTTTTAACTGGATTTTATTATGTTTAATCTTTTATTTGTGTTGATTGTATGAAAGCATGAAAAGGATCAGAGCATTTGTTTCATTTTGAGCATAACCACTTGGCTAAAAAGTAAATTACCTTGTGAGTGGGCGAGAGTTCGTAACTCATTTGAGCCTTTTTGCCAATATCCAAGTTGCATTTGAACTTGATGCTTGTCTATCAGTATTTAGTTCACTTATTTTGAATGTATTTTGATTATTTTTTTGTTTCTTGAACCCTCAACCATGTGTTATTGTTTGAATGTTTACCTTGCCTTAGAAAGTATGGAGTATTCACACTATGATGTTGGTTGAATTCAAGTTGGGGAGAAGAATGATTGCTTACTTATTTGTTTGGTTGCTATGAGGTTTAGAAATTGAAAAATAAAAGAAAAGAAAGAGAAAAGAGAAAAGTTTTGAAAAATAAAAACAAAAAAAAAGTAGCAAATAATGTTGAGTTAATAAGTTATGTGATTGGTGTGACAATTTGGGAATGTAGAAGAAGTTTGATTGAGATTTTGTGTTTGAAACTTTGTGAGTTGATCACTCCCTTAGGTTTATAGAAGTTTTTGTTTCAATTAGCTTTAGAAATTTCCCCTTGTTTGTTAACCAAGCCACATTACAATCCTTAAAGCCCTTGTGATTCTTGCCTTTATATTTTCAGTATGAGTTTTTGGATGAGTGTATAATTCAGTCTTTTATTTGCAAGATTGTTGGATGAGTGTCAAGTCCCTCACTTTTGTGTGTTTTTCATCCCTTGATGAATTTTTGTTAGGTGTGATTCATGGTTGAGCCTGTATTGTTTTAGATGGTTTAACATGATTTTTGTACTTAGGATTCATTTTGTTTCATGTTGTCGTTGTAGGATTATGGTAAGTTTTGCCTTGCTTATACATTTTTGTTTGAATCATATATTTGTTTTTTTTAAACATGTTGATTCATGAGTCTTTAGTTGATTATTTTTGTTCTTCGAGTTGATTGATTTTTTTAGGACAAACAAGTCTAAGTTGGTATTTTTGTAGGTAAGTTGTAAGTATTTTTGTAGGTAAGTTGTAGATATGCAAATTGTAGGTATTTTTGTATATAAGTTTTGTTGCACTTATAGTTTCTTTTTGTTAATATCTTTTGAATAAACCCCACTTTGTTTGTAAATATGTATAATATGTGTGTAATCGTGTTTGTATATAAATAGTGTACCGTTTGATAGTTTTCATTCATTTTGTAGGTATTGGTGCATGTTTGGAGCATTGAGCAATAAAATGTCGAAGGCACGACTTCGAATATGCATTTTTGAAAGAAAATAATCAGGAAGTCCGCTAAGCCCAAGTTGTAGCGCGTTATAAGAATTTTTACAGTGACAGGGGTTGTGTTGTTGAGCCTTCTTAGCCAGCTTAGTCCGCTTAGCGGGGTCCCCTTAGCCAGCTTATCACGCTTAGCAGAGTACCCTGTATCAGCGTAGATATTTTAGATATTTTAGTGAATCTGCTTAGCCGGCTCAGCCCGCTTAGCGAGGTCTATTGTTTTTGCTTTTTGTATAAATAGATCAAATCAGATTTCTAGGTTATGGTTTGGGTAGTTTTTGAACCCCAAATTCATCAGTAATATTCTTTGGTAGAGAGAGTTAGAAAACAATAATGGAGCTTGCATATGGATGATCCGGAGTTGGAGTTCTCATCAATCGAAGATGACAACGCGTGAGATATTTGGTTTTTCTTCATTCCTTCTCTATGTATTTCTCTATTTATTAGGATTTGTTTACATGCTTACTCTGAACATATGTATATGTATTTATCATGGTGTTGTATTGCTTTACAAATCATTATCGATGTCTTTCTTGATCTTTTTGCATTTATGTTTGGATTTGTGTTGTTGTAGAGATATACCTTGCAAATCTTGATTAGGGAAGGAAATCTATTAGTTTCTAGATTCTAGAGATATATTTAGAGCTAATAATCACTTGGGTATCGAAGCTTAATGCTTTTGTGTTGTTGTTTTGCACGAGACATCGCCGACGCGAGAATATAGTTGTTCTCGCAATTTGGGTTAGACATAACCTTAGTTATGGTGTGTCTCGTAGGTGTTGCAGAAATGGACACTGATGTAAGAGATACATGATGATTTTGACGAGTATGGTATGTTGAATACAACTGATCGATATGTTTAAGTTTGTGATGAGTAGTTTGAATTCAATCCTGATAAGTCTCTCCTCTCTTAAGAATGAATTTATTTTTTGTTAATAACTACACTTTTTCACCTCATACCTCAAACCCATTTTAACCCAAGCTCAAAAACACGGAGACTATTGAATGACATTATTTCCCTCACACTGATCCATGTGGAGACGATAAATTTCCTAGAAAAATACTTCCAATCTTTTGCTTACCACTTTACTGCGTCAACAATGACCATCTTATCCTTTCTTTCGCGGGTTTTCTCCATATTTTCCCGTTCCTTTTGGAATAAATAAAGTTCGATGGTGACTCGTTGTTATATTTTGAGCATGCAAATGCTCAGGTATTTTTCACGCCGCGATAGTATGTTACCATAAGGTCTTCATGCTAAAAGGAATCTTGTTATAATAGTAATTGGTTTTTTTGACCATGGAGACGGTTCTTCCTATATATGGCTCGTATATGGGTATTTCATTATAACCAAAATATGCATCCTTAAATGATAAAAACTTGTACTAGACTGATTTTTCCACCATCATGTCTATGTTTGGAAGCAAATATGAGTCTTTTGGGTATGTCTGGTTAAAGACGGCGTAATCAACACATATTTTCCACTTTCTAGAAGCCTTTATGACCAACACCACATTAGAAAATCATTAATTTTATCTTACTTCAGAGATAAGGTTCAGGTCCACCAAATCCTGGATCGTCTTCATAGTTGTTTATGCCTTTTTAGGAAACTGTCTCTTTTTTTTGCTAAGACACATATCGGGTGTCAGGATCAATGTTTAACTAATGACATGCCACAACAGGGTCTATTACATGCATCTCGTAGGGGGGATGACAAAGAGGTTGGTGTTGTCTCTTAAACATTAAAGTAAACCTTTCTTCACCTCGACTGGTAGGCCAACACATATTTTGACTGATTGGGTTAGATTATCGTCGACTTAAATGACTTCGATCTCACCATCTGGAATTGGTCCAAGGGTCTTCTTCTTAGTTCTGAGTGATGGATGAAGCTCATCGTCTGACATGACTCCATCTTCCCACTCATCAAGGTCTCCTACGTTGATTGCTCCACCGGTCTTATTCCTCTTTTTTTCAAAAGAAATAGTGATCTTTAGAGGATTTTTTATTATCGTCTCAAGTATAAGATATGCTTCACATAGGTCAGTTGAAATTACGAATGAATTCCCAAAATTGTTGTGATATTTCATCTTTAAGTGTACGGGAGAAAGCCACAACATCTAATATTGATATGAATAAGCTCCCAGAATGTTGTTGTAAAAGTTTTCACAAGAAATCGCAAACAAGCGAGCGTCCACGATTATCTTATTTTTCCCTACTCCAAAGGAAACTGGTAGATCTATACATTCACATGGACGAGTAGAGCGATTGTTAAATCCTAAGAAAATTTTCACTCGCAAGGCTTTAGATATACCTTGCTCAAGCCTAGTTTCATGAGGATTTTTACGTACATCAGACCGCATGAGCTTCCACTGTTAATGAGGATATCTAATACGACATGATTTGCTATGGTAGCAGTTTAGACTAGCAGAAGGATCACATTATGAGTTCCATCTACCTTCTTGCGGTCTTGAAACCCTAAGTTAAGTTGTCTTCTTCTTGCTCCCTGATTCGTGTTAATTCGAGGTAGTTCGAAATTGGATTATTCTAAGATGCTTTTGAAGGCGAGATTTGTGATTACTTCCCCATCTAAGTGTGACTGTTGTATATGTCAAGATTTCAAATCAGAAGAGATCTTAATGTGGAAATTCGCAGAAATTTAAATTTGATTTTTCGCTTATGGTGCCACCATTTCCTTCGAGAACCTGAATTGTTGATGAACTCTTGAAATTTATTTTTCTTTTTTTTATTTATTTATTTTTTTTAATTTAAATTTGAATAAAAATAAATTATGGATGAATGAGATAACTCAACTGATATTAATTAGTTGGACAAAATGAACGTGATTCGTTGATCCAAAGTTTAATTTCTATATCAATATTTTCTTATATTTTTTATAATATATTAATATAGATAAGTTGTTAATTTTTATAAATCAACATCTTATAACAAAATAACAAAATTATTTTTTAATTTGAATTGCAAATTTGTATGGTTTAAAGTATTCATTTATTATATTTAATTAGTTCAAAATATGAAACTTAAAAGAGGTAATGATGCATTTTGATTTAAATATAACAATCATTTTATCATTGTGAAAATGACAAGAGTCCTTACTCCTTTACAAATTAACCTTATAATCCTATAAGAATAATATATGTAATAATGATTAAAAGACATAACTTAAAAAATTTTTTTTATTATATATTAAAAAAGAAAGTAAAATAGTTTTAATAATAAAGATATTGATGTGGCAGAGTGATGTCTACATATTACCAACTGTGGATAAGCACTCCCACACTAAATAGATGATAGGCATTTCTAAAAGTCAAGCCATAATATCTTTCATACATATACTTACATTCCTTCAAAGCAACCGAAAACGATTCTTTATAGTTACACTAGTAATCTTCATCATGGATTACGATCACTTGTACTCTCAAGCAACTCCTTCTTTGTACTTTTTTTATTTTAATTTTAAATATAATTTAGGATGGTACTTTTATACAAACGAGACAAAACATGAACTCAAAAAGTAGGATTTTTGTCTCCTACTTTCTCCGTAATATATAGGAGAATGAGTATAAATATAGTAAGTATAAAGAGACAGATGTGTTTAAATGTTTAGCTAACATTTTATGTCCTTCACTTAAGCTAAAATTTCCCATTTATCCCATTTTCTCTCGGACTTTATCTAAATTAGCATCAATTTCCCACTATTCTCAATCTATCTCACTTTTAAATATTTTTTTCTACTCAAAAACTTACTTGAAAACAATTAGCACGACCACCTCCTTATTTTAATGAAAGGCGTCAATAATAAAGCCACCTTTTATCTTTTTTTAATATTTCCGTAAAAAAATATTTTTTTAAATTTAATATGTTTTAAAATATTTTTTTAATCAAATAATAATTTTAATATTAATATTTTTTTATTTGAATTGAATTATATATTATTTTATGTTATTTGCATTTTTTTTTAATATTTATTTGTAGTTGCAAGAATAATTAAATATAAATTTCATTTATAATAATTCAACAAAATTATATAAAATATTATAAGTTTGAGTTTGAACTAATTTATTATCATTTCAAAATTAACCTGTAAGGCTAGAGATGTCACTCTATATAAATTTTTTTTAGATTTTATGTCTAATCAATGTGAGATTTGAGATCTTTTCAATATATTCTCTTACGCCCGACACTATTTTGGGTTGGATGTGTCGATATAAACTATGGATGCCCAAGTTATCGATAAGTAGAATTTGAGTTTTTTTAGACACTCTTTTACACCTAATATTGTCGGATATGGTGTACATATATAAATGGTGGGTGACCCGAATTGATAAATTCATGATACCATCATAAATTAAAGTTTGACATTATTCATCTTTGCAATACCGACCTGAAAGGTAAGTGATGTTATTATTTATAAACTCTTTTACCCTTATGTCAAATTAATGTGAGACTTGAAATTTTTTAAATAATTATTTTTCCAATATAGGTCTATCAATTGAATTGATACATATATGTGACGTGTTTTATATAAATAGAGCTTATTTGTCAAACATTTTTGCACACCTCATTCCATCTTTTTTTTCATAATTTTTGTTGATTTTTGTAACATACATGTTAATGGTTATGTTTTTTTTACAAACGACAAGTCTTCTTTGAGGATTTTTTTAAAATTGGATTGAAAATTCAATCGTTTGAGATATGTCTAAACGGGTGGTTAAAAGACACATGGTTGAGAGGGCGAGAAAGGTAAGTAGAATTGAAAAACGCACTCTACACCTATCAATTGTGTATGATAATGACATTATTCAACTGCTATGTTATGGGACGTTGCAAATGGCATAGAAGAACTTGTATTGCTTATTGTGGTGTATTAGGTGTTTAAGTAATGTTATATGTTTGTGTTGTTTTTATTTTTGTGTTGTAATTGAAACTTATAATTAATATAACTTTTACAAGTGATGCATCAATAAAATGAAAGTTCTAAAAAATAAACGTGTTTAATTATACTGATTCCAATATCGGAAGAACACTTTTGTGTATGACTAGTAAGAAGATATAATCCCTATTATTTTTTAGTTTACCAATGATGTCAATTCTGATTCTAAGTTATGTGTTGTTTGAGTGATCTTTCTTATTCCTACACATCTTTTGGTTATGGCAAATTATACCCGCTTGATAAGTAGGAAAATATTCGTTGTAAGGTACTACTGAAAAACTTTAGTTGTAAATACCAAATATGTTTCCGACGTTGTAAACGTCGGACAAATGTACGAAAACATTCTGACAAACATTAGAACATGTTGTAATGATATGTGAGTAAGAAACATGTAAAGCTTAAAAGTTTCAACAATCACACCAATCTTTTTGTAGGTCGACATTGTAATGTCTCGTTGTTCGTTCCTTGTTGTGATATGTTGTCTCTTGGACACTGAAATAATAGTCTTGATGGTAAAATATTCTTATTTGATGTGTGTTCAATTTTTCAATTTTCTCTTTCATCACATTCATGCAATTTTCAGTGAATAATTAGTTGGATTCTGTGATCGGTGGGAATGAGAACTGACTGTTTTCGAATGTTGGTTCGCGTTTGCGTTTGTTTTTGCAAAATGTCGCGGTAAGCAAGAGTCGCCGCCGTCTTTTATTTTATCCAACAAGGAAAGGACAAAAGCACGGAAAAATTCCTTTTTGAGATATTTCTCGGGTTCGGGAGGTAGATTATAGAAAGGGAAGGTGTTATCACCCTTTCTATCTGTGGTTATCCACGGGCTCTTAGGTACTTGCTCACTATGTTTTCAAAAGTTTGCTTTTCTTTGTGATTGTGGGTTTGAAAAGAGTTTTTGTTTTGAAGAGAGTGTAAGTGCGAAAAGTTTTGTTTTGTTTTAAAAGGAGCAAGTACTTAAGAACCTCTACCTACTCAAAAAGGAATTAAACTATGCAAATATCCTTTAGATAGTGTTGTCCCACTATTGAGGAGTAGGTAGCATCGTCGTTGAAGTTTTCGGGTCAATTCGATTAAGGGACGTGTGGTCACTAAAGCAATGTTAGGACGCCTTAGTGGTAACCCTAATGTCTTAGATCATTTTATCCGAGGCAACCGTTTCGAGGCAACTTATGATCTTTGGACAAGAGGGCGACCTCTAAAACATCCTATACTCAATGACCACGTTCGAGGCAACCAAGTGAGGCGTACCCTAAGAGTGGCATGTGCGAGTGTGTTAATTTTCAGTTTATATTATCTTTACATGTCATGGTGAGCTACTGTTGATTTTAAGTCAAGATAGATCTTGTCATGCAATCCTAGTTAGCATACATCTAAATAGTTAATATATGTACAGGAATTTAAAGTGCGGGAATTGTAAATCCTACGCTATTACAAGGCTTCGGGGAGGGGGATTATTTACATGTCCAAAATTGGGGGAATAAAGCAGTAAAGTGTAAAAGTCTTAGTTAAGCTATCACAAACCAGTAGGCAGTTACAATAAAATAAACGCGCGCGAATCTGAACATAACTTCTAAAAATCCTAAGAATAAAATCTTTTTGTTGTTTTATTTTATTTTGGGAAAATGATCTAAATCTTCTTAATTTTAGTTTTGAGAAAATGTTAAGATAATTAAATGATTAATTAACAAAGTTAATTTAATAGAAAAAACTAGCCTAATGTTTTTGTGGTTTTTTTAATTGATTTTATGTTGATTAAAAAAAAGAAATAAAATAGTCAAAACAAAGATGAAATCGAAGGAACAGGCAGTAAATCAAGAAAGATATAATTCTGGAGGCCTGGATCGAAAGAGGTGTGGGCTGTCTTTCGATCCAGTGAAGAGGCTTGATCGAAGGTGCACGAGGGGCTACACCTTGGGGGTGTTCGATCTGGATATGTCATCCTTCGATCTGGGAACCCTGGATCCAGTTCGAAGCTAAGTTGCTAAGCTTCGAAGCTCTGAACAAGATTCTGAGAAGATATTTCCTGCAAAACGAGACAAATGTTAAAGATCAAGGGGGGACTTTACACCCCCCTGATTCGAATCTCCTCCCAATTCGAGTCCTTCCTCAATTTGAACCTGCTGAATCTGGGCCTGGGTTTGTTTTATCTTGAGATTCGAAGGAGAAACTTAGATCGTGCCCAAGCAATGGCATGATCTCATCTCTGCGCTTTAGCTTACATGCAACATAATCAGTAATAACAAGAATACATATGCAATGTGTATTTAAATGTCATGAAGGTGCAATTTTGGTTTTGCAAACCCTTATCAATTAAAGATGTATGATCTGTGGCTCTGGGTGTGGAGATGTTTGCTGAATGGCTGCTTTGGCTTGGATTACTTATGAAAATGCTGATAACATTTGGTGGGTTTGTGGGCAGCGTATCTCCAAATTCTCCCTTTCTTTCTTTTTCTCCTTTTTCGTTCCCCCCCTGGCACTGTATGTTGGCCCTTGTATTTATAGGAGTATGATGGTCTAGTAACGGTAAGAGACAACCAATTAAACAGGCCTTTAAAGCCATGAGACAAGAATCAGACATATTAAAAGATTTCCTTTTTTGAAATATTCATGTCTCTTTGGAATCTTGAATGAACCTGGACACTTTTGATTTTCGAATGCCTTCAGGCCCTGCTCTTCGATTGGTCTTGATTTGCCTCTTTCGAATGGATTTCTTATGTACCCTTTGAATGGGCCTTTTGAATATTCTTCGAATTGACCTTTTGAATGCTTCTCTTTGATAGCTTCAAAGTCCCAAATCGAATTACTCCAGCTTCAATTGCATAGCCCCTTCGATTGAGCCTCCCTCTGCTTCTATTGCTTGATTCGAAAAGGATCACCCTGGTCGAATCAGCTCTTGTAGGGTTGGGAGCAAACAAAGCAAGAATCTGGCCTTTAATTCAAATAATTGAGTCCACAATCAGCATTTAATTATTTTTATATTTGCAAGGGACACGTGCCATTGTGAACTTTGGGTGAACCTGGACAGGTTAGGATATGTATTTTTGCTTAGTCATGCCAGCCTACTTCATTCCTTCGAATCTGCCTTCTTTGCCAGCTTCAAAGTCCAATTAGAATCTATTTAGAACATTCCCTATTAGACAACTTCGACCAGCCCTTGGCCTTGTGATGAGTCTAAGTTCTGATTCGAAGTGTCCAGAACTTCCTTCATCAGGGCATCTTAGATTAAGAGAAACTCTGCACTGAAATTCCATTCGAAGGTCATTTCGTTCTGATGTTCTGATTGAGGTAAAGTATGAATTTCCAGTCGGAGGACCCTCTAAAGTACTAGTCGAAGCATTGTGAAATTGACTTGATCGAAGGGGTCCAGCACTCAATCGAAGACTTGCACACCAAAGCTTGATCGAAGGAGGTCCAGCGCTCAATCGAAGACTTGCAGACCAAAGCTTGATCGAAGGGTTCCAAACACCTAATCGAAGCTTACTAATCAAAGCCTGATCGAAGAGTGCCAAATGCCCAATCGAAGACTGGTGAGTCAAGCCTGTATCGAAGGATTTTGGATACCCAATCGAAGACTTTTCCTAGATGCCAATCGAAAGATACTTTGTTCATCTTCAAAAAACTTTATTTTCGTTAGGCAAGTGTTTGTGACCAACCATGTAAGGGAAGACTTTTGAAAACATGAGAGGGCAAATTTTGGGGTACAACAATTGCCCCTGTTCAATTTTCTTAAACTTGAGGATATAGATTGGCTTTCGAGCCTTTCGTGATCTGAAGGTGGAAGATAATTGAACACTAGAGTGCCCAGAAATTTGCACTCGCATGGTGTAGTATCAGCATTGTGATGTCGGGAATGGGCTTAAAGATGCCATTTGGAGATTGTTGGTAGGAGGATGGGCTTATAGATGCCATCTGCAGGAGTGTCGATCGCATAAGAGATTCCTTAGCGAGAACTTGCATACTTGTTGTTTGTAGAAGATTCCGTTGGGGAAGTCTAACTTTGTTGAGATTTAGGAACCTGCATGTACTTCTACTGAGAGAATGCCTCAGCTGAGAACCTATCCATAATTCAATTGGGGGGAAACATCTTCATCAAGATCTAGGAACTGTCTCGTGCTCAATGGAGTATACCGCTGAGGTTATAGAACTTGTCCACACTATGACGGAGGAGAACATCAAGATCTAGGAACTGACTCGTGCTCAATGGAGTATACCATTGAGGTTATAGTACTCGTCCACACTATGACGTAGGGAAACATCTTCATCAAGATCTAGGAATTGTCTCGTGCTCAATAGAGTATACCGCTGAGGTTATAGAACTTGTCCACACTATGACGGAGGAGAACATCAAGATCTAGGAATTGACTCGTGCTCAATGGAGTATATTGTTGAGGTTATAGTACTCGTCCATACTATGACGTATGGAAACATCTTCATCAAGATCTAGGAACTGTCTCGTGCCCACCGGGAGTATACCGCTGAGGTTATAGAACTTGTCCACACTATGACGGAGGAGAACATCAAGATCTAGGAACTGACTCGTGCTCAATGGAGTATACCGTTGAGGTTATAGTACTCGTCCACACTATGACGTAGGGAAACATCTTCATCAAGATCTAGGAATTGTCTCGTGCCCATCGGGAGTATACCGCTGAGGTTATAGAACTTGTCCATACTATAACGGAGGAGAACATCAAGATCTAGGAACTGACTCGTGCTCAATGGAGTATACCGTTGAGGTTATAGTACTCGTCCACACTATGACGTAGGGAAACATCTTCATCAAGATCTAGGAACTGTCTCGTACCCACCGGGAGTATACCGCTGAGGTTATAGAACTTGTCCACACTATGACGGAGGAGAACATCAAGATCTAGGAACTGACTTGTGCTCAATGGAGTATACCGTTGAGGTTATAGTACTCGTCCACACTATAACATAGGGAAACATCTTCATCAAGATCTATGAACTGTCTCGTGCTCACCGGGAGTATACCGTTGAGGTTATAGAACTTGTCCACACTATGACGGAGGAGAACATCAAGATCTAGGAACTGACTCGTGCTCAATGGAGTATACCATTGAGGTTATAGTACTCGTCCACACTATGATGTAGGGAAACATCTTCATCAAGATCTAGGAACTGTCTCGTGCCCACCGGGAGTATACCGCTGAGGTTATAGAACTTGTCCACACTATGACGGAGGAGAACATCAAGATCTAGGAACTGACTCGTGCTCAATGGAGTATACCGTTGAGGTTATAGTACTCATCCACACTATGACATAGGGAAACATCTTCATCAAGATCTAGGAACTGTCTCGTGCCCACCGGGAGTATACCGCTGAGGTTATAGAACTTGTCCATACTATGACGGAGGAGAACATCAAGATCTAGGAACTAACTCGTGCTCAATGGAGTATACCGTTGAGGTTATAGTACTCGTCCACACTATGACATAGGGAAACATCTTCATCAAGATCTAGGAATTGTCTCGTGCTCACCGGGAGTATACCGTTGAGGTTATAGAACTCGTCAACACTATGACGGAGGAAAACATCAAGATCTAGGAACTGAATCGTGCTCAATGGAGTATACCATTAAGGTTATAGTACTAGTCCACACTATGACGTAGGGGAACCGTCGAGATTGAGAACCTTATCTGAAATTCAACCGAGGATAATTCAATTGAGATTTAAGAACCGATTGGGTCTTCGATGTAATTGAGAACTTTAACTGTATCTTTCCTGAAAGGTAAAGGTCAGTCATATGCAATGCATGATATGGATCAGGCAATGATGTTCTCAAAATAAATGAGATTGTATTCGTATGATGCGTATATGTGTGTATCATGATGTATGGGAATGTGATGTTTTAGCTGGGGAAAATAAATCCCGGAGTTGTTGGAGAATAGAGTTGAGTTCTTCATTTCTGCTGGGGATGATGAACGAAGATGATTGCGAGAATAAACCTGCAGGAGAAAAGAACTTTGTTGGGGAATAAACTTGATGAAGAGATTACTCTGAGGGGAATTACTCTGTGGGGAAGAGATGTTTTGCTGAGATTTTAATGATAAACTCCGCTGGGGATTCTGTTGATAAGCTCTGTTGAGGATTTTGATGATGAACTCCGTTGGGGATAGAAAGAACTTCGCTGGGGATGATCTTTCAGTTGCAACTTGCTGAGGATAACCCGGTTAGACTCTTGTGAGAATAACCTCTGAATTTGGCTAGGGAGACTTATTTGTGCTTTGCAGGGGATAAGCTTCCAGAATCTACTGGGGAAGATGATTTAACTCAATTGGGGAAATTTTTTAGACTGCGTTGGGGAAATGGCTCCACTGGGGGTATCTTGCATTCTGCCGGGGAACATTCTTATATTCCGTTGAGGAATATTAAGACTGCTGGGGATGCTCTTATGCTTGCTGGGGAATATCTTTATACTCCACTGGGGAATATTAAGATCTTCTAGGGATACTCAGCCTTTTAAGCGCTGATGGTGGAAGAACTCTGCTTGGGGAGAGTATTAATAATTTGTACATAGCTGCAAGTCTCAGATGGGAGAGCTACCATTACTGCCTTATTATGTGGGGAGTGAAAGTATCTTAGCCATATTCTTCAGCTGAATCTACCTTTGTACCTGGTGAGCAGAGCAACTGTACAGTTTGGACAATTTTTATTGCCCCTGTTTCTGCGGGAGAAGGTGCCTGCGGAGGCCCTGTGGATCGAGTATTATCCCCACCTATGAGGTGCTTGGTATCTTTCGGTCAAAATGACAAGTCTTCTTCTGGTAGGCCAGTGACGAGATGATGAGACATAGTCATACGCTTTGATCCCTAATTTTTTCCTGGACTGCCCTTTTGGGTTTTCAGTCCACCGGGATACCCTTTTTGCCCAAGCCGCCTTTTTAGGTTTTCGACTTGCTGGGTGTACAAATTTTTCATTTTCATCCCTTATTTTTGCCCGAACCCTTTTGGTTCGCCGGGAAGCCCATATTTTTGCCTAGGCCAGTCAACCTAGCGGGTCTTTGATTATGCGTAGTATTTTTTGACTATGTCCACGCTCTCAGGATGTAGGGAGGTGTCACTGTCGGTAGTGTTGTGTTGCCATACTACCAGAAGATCTTTGTTTGATCATGCAAGATTCGTTGCTGGAATTCATGTCCAATGCCCCAATTGATTCTGATGGAGATTTGCCCCTGGCTATTTGGCATTTTGAGAGATTCCTTGAATCTTGACTTGACTGCCCCAGATGATGGACAATGGTCATGCCGTGCCCCTTGATTGGAAGTGTTTTTCCACTTGAGGTGATCCTTTTTTATTGAAAAGGTTTTTGTTCACTAGATATTCGTTGTGCGAATTTCTCTGTTGTTGAACAAATAATCATATGCAAACAATGTTATTTTAAGAATGCAAAGCTTATGTCTGTCTTGATGTTTTTGAAAATGCATTTTTCCAGTAAAACAAGCGAATTTTTGTAAAATGTGATGTCAACTCAGGATTTTATAGCGAGCCCTACAGGAGTCAGGATACCTTTTGTAACAGTATGCTTTTGAACTAACCCATGCTTCAGCTAGGACTTTTAAGGGTTATAACGTGGTCTGGTTCACGGTTTAAGAAACAAAGGATAAAGGCTCAAATTTTATTTGTACCCACCCGTTCTTCATGATGTTCTTCGATCCTAAACTCAGCTAATTGCATTTAGATCCTGTTTGAGTCTTTGCTCTGACATACCAGTGATGGTTCGGATACTGACAATTTATTTTGAACAGACAGTCATTTTGTTGAGAGTTTTTAGGACCTCTTTTGATTTTATTATCCCTGTCTTTTGCCTGAACTATTTCTTTTTGTGACTACAGTCAGCGGGATGCCCCAGTTTTGTAAGTCTCCTTCATAGGTTTTGACTTAATTGGCTTTTTATTTCTGAGAGATAATGACTGCCTGTCCTTACAATTATACGGAACCAACATCGTCTTTTGTTTCGGAAGGACTTCTTTGATGCCATTCATTGTGCACCTGGATCAACTGAGAAAACTACCCTGCCCCAGGTTATAATTAAGGGTTTTAATTTGTGAAAAGAAAAACTCCAACTTCTTTGGCTCAAAGGGGTTGACTAGGGATTATCTTCCTTATAACTCCACTATTTAGGATTTGAAACAATGCTTGTACATCGTCATCGGGGTCTGTTCAAAAGCATACTGTAGAGATTTTGGTATCATTTTCGTCATCCTCCCTCTAAAGGCTTGTAACTTTTAGCAAGAGTTGAATGTCATAAAGTGAGTAAAAAGCATAGTTTAAATGTAATTAAAATGATTGGATCAAATCAAGACAAACATATGCAATGCATTAATGAAACAAAGTTTGACATTAATAGATAATTGTTTAAATAACAAAGAGATTACAACTTGAAAATTCAAATGAACAAAAGCTTTCAATGATTCGTCATAGGAGCAGTGATTATGTTTGGAGTCTCCGGAGGGTCAAACTTGATCTCCTTGGCATCAATCAAGTCTTGCACCTTGTTCTTCAAAACCCAACAATCGTCCGTATTATGCCCCGGGCTATCAGAGTGAAAAGCACAGCGGGCATTAGGGTTATACCTCAGTGATGTGGTATTTGGACTTTTCGGAGCTTCCTTTAGAATTACCAGATTGGTCTTCAGCAACTGGGGCAGAATCTGAGACAAAGTCATGCTGAGACGAGTAAATTGCCTTCAAGGTCTCTCGTCCTTCTGTTGATTGTTGTGCTGAGGGGCACCATCAGGTTTTGAAATAAGAACCGCATTGACCACTTGGCGGTGTTCAGGTCTATTCTGTCTTCTCGAACTGTAGATAGCACTTGACTCTTTCTTAAATGGCTTCTTCTTAGTGCTAGATGAGGTACCCTTCTGTATCTTTCCAGCCTTAATACCAGCTTCAATCCTTTCACCAATCAAAATAAGATCTGTAAACCCAGCAGAAGAGCTTCCAATCAGATGGTTAAATAAAGGACCTGACAGGGTCCCCAGAAACATGTCAACAAGCTCACGATCAGCCAAAGGTGGTTGCACCCTTCCGGCAAGGTCTCTCCATTTTTGAGCATACTCTTTAAATCCTTCACCCGTCCCTATTGACATACCCTGGAGTTGGGTACGCGTAGGAGCGAGGTCGGAGTTATATTGATACTGCCTATAGAACACAGTAGCCAAATCCTCCCAGCGTCGGATACTGGCTTCGTCCAACTGATAGAACCACTCAAGCTGAGTCCCTGAAAGACTGTCTTGAAAGAAATGGATCCACAAGTTCTTATCAGCAGTGTAAGGCTGGATCTTTCTTACATATGACCGGAGGAGCAGCTTTGGACAAGAAGCTCCATCATACTTGGCAAAGGCAGGTGCCTTGAACTTATGGGGAATCACCACCCCAGATGATAGACCCAGATCTCCGAAGTCCAGACTGGGCACCTTCTGTATCTCCATAGCGCTCAAACGGTCTTCCAGCTGTTTGTACTTATCCTCAGCAGGAGGATACTGTTCTTCATCATAGTTTGTCTCGTTGTCGGAGACCATAGGGCTAGGAGCCCTCCTTTATTTTGGACTATCTTTCCCCCCATATGAGGTGGTCAGATCAACTTCATTCTGCAGCCCGTTTCCAAACCTGCGTCCAGTATTGAACAGGACGGTCCTCTTTTTCTTCTTCTTCCTCTCTTTCAGAATCAGGGTCTTCAGGTCCTGCTGACCCTTAGCTAGGCTCATGACCAACTCTTAAAATTTGGCATTCTGGGCCTGGAGGGCCTTGATAGCTTGCTCAGTGGAAGGTTCAGTAGACATGATGATTGCTGAAATAAACAGCGAAGAAGATAAGAGACCTGTAACAGATGACCTGTTATGCAATGATATATATGATATATGTATGCAATGTTTTCAAGGATCTCGCGGGGTAAACAAGAAACTTGTTAGAATTTGATAGAAGAAACTTTGTGTCGTTAAGAGTCCTTCTTCAAGAGTCAAGCTCACCATATCGAGTGGGTCATAGCCCCTAACTCAAGTTATCATGTTTTGATCTCTAGACGGCATTGGCTAGAGAAAAATAAATCCCCTTGTCCCTTGCTAGACATTTGATTTACCATAACCTGCATCACAAACCCTTGAGATCCTTGAAATGGTTAAGGAAATGTTAAGGCATGATGTTATGATGTGTATGTTATGCGTTTAAGCAAAAGTGTGAAGTGATGTAAGTAAACCCTGCAATAAATCCAAATTATCGGATAAAGACTGTAAACAAAACCTGCAAGGAACTCATGTTGTCAGATAACAAGAATGTGCAAGTAGTTCAAGTTTGAAGGCACACAAGTCACACAAACAGCCTTAAGTTTAGGCTGGCATGGAGTTTAGGTATTACCCTCTTTCAGTTTCAGTTGGTTCAAAACCTGTCCTATAAATAGTAACCGGGTTCTAAGGAGCTCAATATCATTGGATTGTTTTCTATGTTCATCGTTTTGGTTTAGCCACTTAACTAGCGACCAAAATATTCCAAGAAAACAATCCTCAATGAGTGTAGTATCGAGTATCTACCAACTTCAGACTGCACCAAAGTCGGTCATCTCACTATCCCTAAAAAAGGCCAAGATGGTCAAGTAAGGTTCTAGTTCATTAGTGCTTAGTGACATCACCCAACGGCCCCGTATTCTCTTTGATTGACTCAAAGGCTACCGGTACTTACAAATATGTCGCACTAATATAGCTATTGCTTCAACCGTGTCGGTATACCCTGCACAGTTTCCACAACGTATTGCTATCTATGAATGTTTCCCAAATCCGGGTGGAGGATTTCAAACCCAAACAATAGAACCAAGTGTAAAGCAAACAAAGCAATCAAGGTAATCAAGTAAAGGTGATCTAAACCCTAAGGTAACCCCACTTTTAAAGAAGTCCCCAGCAGAGTCGCCAGTTCTGTGATCGGTGGGAATGAGAACTGACTGTTTTGGAATGCTGGTTCACGTTTGCGTTTGTTTTTGCAAAATGTTGCGGTAAGCAAGAGTCGCCACCGTCTTATATTTTATCCAACAAGGAAAGGACAAAAGCACAGAAAAATTCCTTTTCGAGATATTTCTCGGGTTCGGGAGGTAGATTATAGAAAGGGAAGGTGTTAGCACCCTTTCTATCCGTGGTTATCCACGGGCTCTTAGGTACTTGCTCACTATGTTTTCAAAAGTTTGCTTTTCTTTGTGATTGTGGGTTTGAAAAGAGTTTTTATTTTGAAGAGAGTGTAAGTGCAAAAAGTTTTGTTTTGTTTTAAAAGGAGCAAGTACTTAAGAACCTCTACCTACTCAAAAAGGAATTAAATTGTGCAAATGTCCTTTAGATAGTGCTATCCCACTATTGAGGAGTAGGTAGCACCGTCGTTGGAGTTTTCGGGTCAACTCGATTAAGGGACGTGTGGTCACTAAAGCAATATTAGGACGCCTTAGTGGTAACCCTAATGTCTTAGATCATTTTATCCGAGGCAACTGTTTCGAGGCAATTTATGATCTTTGGACAAGAGGGCAACCTCTAAAACATCCTATACTCAATAACCACGTTCGAGGCAACCAAGTGAGGCGTACCCTAAGAGTGGCATGTGCGAGTGTGTTAATTTTCAGTTTATATTATCTTTACATGTCATGGTGAGCTACTGTTGATTTTAAGTCAAGATAGACCTTGTCATGCAATCCTAGTTAGCATACATCTAAACAGTTAATATATGTACAGGAATTTAAAGTGCGGGAATTGTAAATCCTACGCTATTACAAGGCTTCGGGGAGGGGGATTATTTACATGTCCAAAATTGGGGGAATAAAGCAGTAAAGTGTAAAAGTCTTAGTTAAGCTATCACAAACCAGTAGGCAGTTACAATAAGATAAACGCGCGCGAATCTGAACATAACTTCTAAAAATCCTAAGAATAAAATCTTTTTGTTGTTTTATTTTATTTTGGGAAAATGATCTAAATCTTCTTAATTTTAGTTTTGAGAAAATGTTAAGATAATTAAATGATTAATTAACAAAGTTAATTTAATAGAAAAAACTAGCCTAATGTTTTTGTGGTTTTTTTTAATTGATTTTATGTTGATTAAAAAAAAAGAAATAAAATAGTCAAAACAAAGATGAAATCGAAGGAACAGGCAGTAAATCAAGAAAGATATAATTCTGGAGGCCTAGATCGAAAGAGGTGTGGGCTGTCTTTCGATCCAGTGAAGAGGCTTGATCGAAGGTGCACGAGGGGCTGCACTTTGGGGGTGTTCGATCTGGATATGTCATCCTTCGATCTGGGAACCCTGGATCCAGTTCGAAGCTAAGCTGCTAAGCTTCGAAGCTCTGAACAAGATTCTGAGAAGATATTTCCTGCAAAACGAGACAAATGTTAAAGATCCAGGGGGGACTTTACCCCCCTGATTCGAATCTCCTCCCAATTCGAGTCCTTCCTCAATTTGAATCTGCTGAATCTGGGCCTGGGTTTGTTTTATCCTGAGATTCGAAGGAGAAACTTAGATCGTGCCCAGGCAATGGCACGATCTCATCTCTGCGCTTTAGCTTACATGCAACATAATCAGTAATAACAAAAATACATATGCGATGTGTATTTAAATGTCATGAAGGTGCAATTTTGGTTTTGCAAACCCTTACCAATTAAAGATGTATGATATGTGGCTCTGGGTGTGGAGATGTTTGTTGAATGGCTGCTTTGGCTTGGATTACTTATGAAAATGCTGATAACATTTGGTGGGTTTGTGGGCAGCGTATCTCCAAATCCTCCCTTTCTTTCTTTTTCTCCTTTTTCGTTCCCCCCCTGGCACTGTATGTTGGCCCTTGTATTTATAGGAGTATGATGGTCTAGTAACGGCAAGAGACAACCAATTAAACAGACCTTTAAAGCCATGAGACAAGAATCATACATATTAAAAGATTTCCTTTTTTGAAATATTCATGTCTCTTTGGAATCTTGAATGAACCTGGACACTTTTGATTTTCGAATGCCTTCAGGCCCTGCTCTTCGATTGGTCTTTGTTATACCCCAAAATTTGCCCTCCCATATTCCTCGAGAAATTGCCAAGCCAAGCTACAAAATTCCCCAAGGGTTGTGCAGTGCAACAGTCTCCCATACAGTCAAAACTAGGGTTTGGGTTCTGATCAAGAAAATGAAGTGTTCAAAGGTTCAATCAAGTCTCATATGCTTACAAACATGGTCAAGCATCCTCATATCAAGTTTCAAGGCATTCAGCTCAAAATTGCACAGTCAAAACCCTAAATTGCACTACAGTCAACTGTAGGGGCAAAATGGTCATTTGACAGTCAAAAGTTCAAATTTTGGTCAACATATCATTTTGAAGCCACAAACATCATTTGATCAATGCTTGATCATAACTCTCAAAATTTGGCTCAGAAATCATCAAAGATGCAAAAGTTGCTATATTTGGACAGCTGAAAAAGTCAACTGAAATTGACCAGGGCATAACTTTCACATGGATTATCAGAAAAATTCCATCCAAAGCTCATTTTGAAGAGAAAGACATTTCCTACAACTCATCTTCATACTTCAAGTCCAAGAAATGCTCTCACAAAAAGTTATCAATTTCAACATTATAGGTCATTTTCAAAAGTCAACAAAAAGGGACTTTAAGTCAAAGACCATAACTTGAGATTGGTAAATCAAAATGACATGGGACCAAAGGCATTGGTTAGAGGACTCAAAGACCTTTCCAAAATGTCCAAGAACATGTGAAAAGCTTAAAAATTGAGCAAGTTATGCCTTGTAGAAGTTGGGAAATTTTTGTGAAATGGCAAAAGTCAACTATCCTTGAAACTCCAATTTTTGACAAAAAGGCCCACTTTCTTCCACTTGATTCATCCTTGTCATGCCACACACGTGTCCCATGATTAATTTCAAGACCAAATATTGATTTTTCTATTTTATTTAATTTTTGATAATTTAATTCATTTTAAATCTTTAAAAATTCAAATAAAATTCAAAAGTCAATGAAATAGTGTCATTTGAATTGGGATAGCTTCCATGTAGCATATGCCAACTCACAAACTCATGCTAGGGTTAGATTATACACCAAGTCTTGGTCTTGCTTAAAAGAAGGAAAAGTTTGTTAATGCTAAAAGACCTAAGACCAATTCTCTCATGGGCATGGATAAAGGCCAACTAATGACCTAATTCTCTCTCCTCAGAAGCACTGAGTCAAACCCTAATCATAACACACTCTCAGCTGCGCAGAAGAGGCTAGTACCAATTTGAAATTTTTGCCATAAAAGTCAAAACCGAAAAGCACTCTGGAGGTGGATTCAAGGCTCCAAACTTGGTTCAATAGCTTCCTTGACAAACTCTGAACGTGTGCCAATCCCTAACATCAACCAAAACGCAAAGAAGTGGTATCTATAACTCAAACTGTGTCACATAACTTTTGAAATCGCATATCACAATTCATACGTCCTTTTGCATTTTTATTGATGAATTCTTGTTCCTTACAAAGTTTCTAAGCTAACCATTATATTTAATTGAGTTTTCGTGCGCCATATACAGATTTGCCATTATTGTGTTCTAGGGTTTTCACGAGCTTTGATTTGGGCATTTCGTAATACTGTAAAATTGAGACTCATCAGTACCATGACCAAAACCAGCGCGATTGGACGATCATTCTACAACCCTCGCGCCTAATTTATATGCAATGAGGGGCTATTCGCTATTATTGGATTAGGCTTGTTTTGAGGGGGTTCAAAACCCCCGTTAAACGTTTTCTATTTTTTTCAGGGAAACAAAGCAACGAAGACGAAGATGTCGTGTCACATGGGGATAGGTCAATTCAAAATCTCGCGCGCGTTTCAAAGAGCACTAACCTTTTTCTTTTATAATAATTATTGACCATTATATATTAATTGAAACTCAAGTGCTTCAGTGGCACAGGTGTTAAGCTTGCGTTGTCTAAGACCTGGGTTCGAGTCCCAGGTCTGTGTAAGTTTTATATTATTTTTCAATACTAAATCCTGTGCAGTGCCAACATGGAGGATGCATCACACGCCTCAAAGTCAGACCATCCACGCGTCCCACCAATTCAAATCAAAGGCTTGGATACAAGGAACATGCTAGGTCCAGGTCAACGCTGGCACACAAAATTGGAAAAGTCAAACGGGTTTCAAGCCATTGGGCCAGAAATGCTAGGCCTATACCTCCTGAATTGGGGTCTACCCCCCCTGGTTTGCTTCTCTTTTCATGTTTTATTGTTTTTTTAATTATTAGGTTATTTATTTTCATTGTTCTAATTAATTAATTGTTTTTTTTACAAAAATATAAAAACATCACAAAAAATCAGAAAAAGGATAAAAACATAAAAAATATTTATTTTATTTATTTTCTTGTAAAAAATTACATGTAAATAAATTTAGTAAAATAGGTTTTAACTTTAATTCTTTCTTCCATAAAAAAATCCAAAAATATAGCATTAGGTTAATGACTTTTTTTTTTTATTCCTTTTAACTTTCCTTGTTTTTTTGCCATAATATTAGTAATTTTCATAATTAAACTTGTAAACTAATTAGGGTTGCATTTAGGTTAGATTTTACTACTTTCTTAATAACTAAAAATCCAAAAATATAGCATTAGGTTTAATGACTTTTTATACCTTTTAAATTTTCCTTTTTTTTATCACAATATTATTTATTTATTTATTTTATTTTTATAATTAAATGTACATAAGTAAAAATTAGGGTTTAATTTAGATTAATATAACATTTTCACAATAACTAAAAAACATTAGAATTAGGATTTGCATTTCAAATTTCATTCTAAAAAGTTCTTTTTCTTTTAAATCTTAAAAAACACAAAAATACCAAAAAACATTTAATTTTTAACTTTCATTTTAATTCCTCATTAATTTGATATTTTGCAAAAGGGTCCAACGCCCGTCGCTTTAATTATTTTGTTTCGCGCATTTTACTTTGTCGCTTATTATAATTATGTACATGTCCCAAAGCCTTGTAATAATTTTATTTCTTGCACTTTTATTCGCTTTATTTATTTTTCAGTCCAAATCGGGTCCGGTTTAATTTTGGCGATGTGGACCCGCGCCATTTGTAATAGTTTAGATTTATTTTCCCGCAGATATATAACTGTTAAAAAGCATGCAAGAATGAATGTCTTAATTAAAATCCAGCGTAGAACACAAATAAACATGACAAGACAAATAACTGAAACATGACGCACAATTCGCACACACCACCCCTAGGGTACGCCTCACCTGTTGCCTTTCGAAAGGTGGTCGTCGAGTAGAGGACGTCTTAGTAAGTCCTCATGATCCGGGAACCTGGCATGAGGGTAGCTTCTAAGGTGTCTTCTCATTACTCCGGTGATCACCATGTCCCTACAAACTCGAATTGACCCGAACACCTCCAACGGTGGTGCTACCTACCTCTCAATGGTGGGATGGCACTACTTTAAAGGACATTTACACAGACGAATTACTTAGGGTAGGTAGGGTCTCAAGGATACTTGCTCTAATCTCAAAACAAACTAAAAAATACTTTTCACACCAACACACTTTCAAAAACTTTCAAAACAAACTTTTCAAACACTCTGACGTACGAGTTGAACTGAAACTTTTCAAAGAATATTTTTGAAACCCACATTGAAAAGCAAACAAACAATTTTGAAAACACATTGAGCAAGTATCTAAGAGCCCATGGATAACCATGGATAGAAAGGGTGCTAATACCTTCCCTTTCTATAACCTACCTCCCGAACCGAGAGCAATCTCTATAAAGGAATTTTTCTGTGCTTTTGTCCTTTCCATTTGGAGAAAATAAAAGACGGTGGCGACTCTTGCTTCCGCGACATTTCGCGAACCAGCTTTAAAACAGTCAGTTCCAGATCCACCGATCACAGAACTGGCGACTCTGCTGGGGATAAAACTTAAAGTGAGGTGTACCTTAGGGCTAGCTTATAACTATGTTTTCAATTGTTTTCCTTGTGTGCTTTATTATTGTGGGTTGCTTGGGAGTTCTATAGATCCTAACCCGAATCTGGGGATACCTTTCTTAGAAAGTAGCAACAAGGCTGTGAGGGAACTGTGCGGGGTATACCGACATGGTTGAAACAGTCTGCTACGTTGATGTGGCACTTTGGTGTGTACCGGTAACCCTTGAGTTCAGTCAAGGAGAGTACGGGGCCTCCGCGTGGTGTCGTGAAGCATCAACAGACCTTAGGAACCTTAATTGAACTATCTTGGCCTCTTTAGGGTAGTGAGATAACTGACTTTGGTGCAGTCCGAGGTTGGTTGATACTCGATACTACACTCAATTGAGGGTTGCTTTCCTGGAATATTTCGGTCGCCAGTTCAGTGGCTAAATCGAAACGATGAACAATGAAAGCAATCCCGTGATATTGGGAACCTTAGAACCCGGTTACTTTTGATAGGACAGGTTGAGCCCACCAACTTCAAGAGGGTACTACCCAGACCTCATGTTGGCCTAAACTCTAAGGGCTACTCTTGTGTGACTTGTGTGCCTTCATACTTGACTATCTGCATGCTTGTTACCTGACACTTGTTTCTTGCAGGTTCTAGTTTGTAGTCCTTATTTGGGACTCATAACAGGGTACTTAGTTTCTTGCAGGTTATGTTTATAGTCCTTAACTAGGACTCATAACAGGGTCTACTGAATTTCCTACAGGTTTTTGTTTTAGTCCTTAACCAGGACTCATGACAAGGTGTACCAAGTTTCTTGCAGGGTTTGTCTTAGTCCTTAATTGGGACTCCTGACAGGTTTACTAAGTGTCTTGCAGGTTTTGGGTTTGCAGTCCTTAATAGGGACTCATGACAGGGTTACCTATACTACCCCATGCATCATGACATCATACCATTGCATACATCCTAACCCATTTCAAGGATCTCAAGGGGCTTGTGATGCAGGTCAGGATAAATCAAACATCCAGCAAGGGGCAAAGAGGATTTATTTTCCTCTAGCCAAGGTTGTCAGGGGCTATGACCCACTTGACATGGTGAGCCTTTGACCCTTGATGAAGGGCTCGCGACAATATGAAGTTCCTTCAATCAGGCTACCAAACTCAAATGCTAACAATTTCTTGTTTACCCTGCGAGGTCCTTGAAAACATTGCATGCATATCATACATATCATTACATAACAGGTACCCTTCCTCTGCAGGTTGCTTACCTTCTTCGCTGTTTATTTCAGCAGTCTCGTCATGAATCCTGAATCATCAACCGAGGCATCTATCAAGGCTCTTCAGGCGCAGAACGCCCAATTTCAGGCGCAGAACGCCCAATTTCAGGAGCTGATCAAAGGCTTGGCTCAGGGTCAACAAGATCTGAAGGCTTTGTTTTTGAAGAAGGACAAGAAGAAGAAGAGGATTGTTCTGTTCAGCCCTAGACGCAGATTTGGGAATACACCGCAGGAGGAAACTGAGGGGACAACCCCATCTGTGAGGGAAAGCAGTCACCATGAGAGAGAGGTGCCTAGTCCAGTGGTCTCCGACAGCGAGACAGATTTCAACGACGAACAGTACCCTCCGGCTGAGGACAAGTACAAACAGTTGGAGGATAGGCTGAATGCTATGGAGATCCAACAGGTACCTGGGCTGGATTTTGGAGATCTGGGTTTGTCAACTGGTGTGATTATTCCTCGGAAGTTCAAGGCACCATCCTTTACCAAGTATGACGGGGCGTCTTGTCCCAAGTTGCATCTCAGGTCTTATGTTCGGAAAATCCAACCATACTCAGCAGACAAGAACTTGTGGATCCACTTCTTCCAGGAAAGTCTTTCAGGGACTCACCTCGAATGGTTCTATCAACTGGATGGGACCAAAGTTCGTAACTGGGAGGAGTTGGCGACTGCTTTCTATAAGCAGTACCAGTACAATGCCGACCTTGCTCCCACACGTACCCAACTCCAGGGTATGTCGTTGGGGTCAAGTGAAGGTTTCAAGGAGTACGCACAAAGATGGAGAGACCTTGCTGGAAGGGTGCAACCTCCGTTAACTGACCGGGAACTCGTTGATATATTCTTGGGGACCCTATCCGGGCCATTCTTCAATCACCTCATTGGTAACTCATCTGCTGGATTTACCGACCTCATCCTGACTGGCGAAAGAATTGAAGCTGGTATCAAGTCGGGGAAGATTCAAGAGGCCACACCTTCTGATATTCATAAAAAACCTTACACGGGAAAGAAGGAATCCAATGCTGTATACAGTCAAAAGAGTCGCCGTGATCAACATGCAGGGGCAGTCATGATCTCTGGTTCTGCACCACGCCGTCAACCACAAAGGGGAAACCAGCAAAGGCCGGAAGGGCCTAAAAGGCAATTCACCAACATTAACATGCCTTGGTCACAAGCATTGCAGCATATGGTGAAGATGAACCTGATTGCAGTAATCAACCCTCCTGCCAATCCTAAGACCTCCTCTCCTAGCTACAATCCAGAAGCAAGGTGTGCCTATCATTCTGATAGCCCGGGGCACGATACTGAGGACTGTTGGGCACTGAAGTACAAAATTCAGAACATGATCGATGCCAAAGAGATCGAGTTCGAGCCTGCGGAGACTCCCAACGTGATCACCGCTCCATTGCCAAAGCATGGCTAAATTTTTGTTCATTTGATTTCAAGTTGTATTTTTCCTTTTCTTGTTCAGATAAACAATTATTGTGTTAAACTCTTTTATTTCATGAATGCATTACACATGTATGTCTTGAATTAATTATGTTTACTATGCTTAAAACTGCTTTCATATTTTTTGCGATGGTCAATTCTTAATTGAAAATTCTAAACCTCTTGAGGGAGGATGACGAAAACAATACCACAATTTACAGTATGCTTTTGAACAGACCCCGCTGATGAGGTACAGGTATTGTTTCAATTCCTAAACACTGGAGTTATAAGGATGATAATCCCTCGTCAACCCATCAGAGCCAAAGAAGTAGGAGTTTGTATTTTCGAAAATCAAAACCCTTAATCATAACCTGGGGCTGGGTAGTTCTCTCAGTCGATCCAAGTGCACAATGAATGTCACTAAATGAGTTTTTCAAAAACAAAAGACAGTGATGGTTCCGAACAATCATAAGGACAGGTAGTCATTATCAAAAAAAATTCATGAATGAAAAGCCCAAAAAGTCAAAACCAATAAAGAAGACTTACCAAATTGGGGCACCCCGCTGACTGTAATCCCAAAAAGGAAACAGTTCAGGCAAAAAAAAAGAAAGGGATAACTAAATCAAAAAAAAAAGAGGTCTCACAAACCCTCAGCAAAAAAGGGGATGATTGCCTATTCAAATAAACGTTCAATATCCGAATCATCACCGGAAAATCAGAGCAAAGACTCAAACAAGGTCTAACGCACGATCAACTGAGTTTAGATTTGGAGAACATCACGAAGAGCGGGTGGGTACAAATAATTTGAGCCTTTATCCTTTGTTTCTTAAACCGTGAACCAGGCCACGATATAACTCTTAAAAGTCCTAGCTGAAGCATGGGTTAGTTCGAAAGCATACTGTTACGAAGGTATCCTGACTCCTGAAGGTTTGCTGTAAAATATTGAGTTGACATCGCACTGTATTACAAAAAATGCATTTTCAAAATTCAAGACAGACATAGACTTTTGCATTCTTAAAATAACCCTGTTTGCATATGACTACTTGTTTGAACAAGCAGGGAAATTCGCACGATGAACACCTTGTGAACAGAAGAACCTCCAATCAAGGGGCACATTGCTCATTATCTGGGGCATGGCAAAATACTTCCAACAGGGGCAACTCCCTACATTCTGAGAGCGTGGACATAGTCGAAAAAAATACTGCGCATAATCAAAGACCCGCTAGGTTGACATACCTAGGCAAAAATAAGGGCTTCCCGGCGAACTAAAAGGGTTCGGGCAAAATGAAGGGATGAAACGAAAAAATGTACACCCGGCAAGTCGAAAACCTGAAAAAGCGGCTTGGGCAAAAATGGGTATCCCGGTGGACTGAAAACCCGAAAGGGCGGTCCAGGCAAAAGTTAGGGATCGAAGCGTACGACTATGTTCCGGTATCTCGTCACTTGCCTACCCGAAGATTTGTCGATCACCCGCACAGGTATCCTCTTCCCTCACCTCCGAAGCAGGGGCAATAATGAGCTATCCAGGCGATCCAATTGCTCTGTCAACCAAATTACAAAGGACAGATCAACATAAAAATGATTACCATCTACCTTTACAAATTCCAGATCGTGGGCTAACGTCCGAGACCAAACAGGACAATTATCCACTTAATCAAAATCATGCAACCCAACACCGGTTTCTGCTCAATCTTCAGACAAAGTCATACACAGACTCCTCCTCCATAAGATGACCTAACCCCAGTTCATCAAGAAGTTTTACACAAACTTATCCCGAAGCAACCTTACCCCGGTTCCTCCAGAAGTTTTTACACAAACTTATCCAAGTAACCTTACCCCGGTTCCTCCAGAGATTTTTACACAAACTCAACCAAATAACCTTACCCCGGTTCCTCCAGAAGTTTTTACACAAACTTATCCAAGTAACCTTACCCCGGTTCCTCCAGAAATCTTACATGGATTTATCACAAGTAACCTTACCCCGGTTCGTCAAGAAGTTTTACACGAACTTATCCCGAAGTGACCTAACCCCGGTTCCTCCAGAAGTCTTACATGGACCTATCTCAAGATGACCTAACCCCGGTTCATCAAGAAGTTTTACACGAACTTATCCCGAAGTGACCTAACCCCGGTTCCTCCAAAAGTCTTACATGGACCTATCTCAAGATGACCTAACCCCGGTTCATCAAGAAGTTTTACACAAACTTATCCTGCCGTAACCTAACCCCGGTTCCTCCAAGAGTCTCACATGGACCTATCTCAAGATGACCTAACCCCGGTTCATCAAGAAGTTTTACACAAACTTATCATGCCGTAACCTAACCCCGGTTCCTCCAAGAGTCTCACATGGACCTATCTCAAGATGACCTTACCTCGGTTCGTCAAGAAGTTTTACACGAACTTATCCTGCGGCAACCTAACCCTGGTTCCCCCCAGAAGTCTTACATGGATTTAGCTCAAGATAACCTCACCCCGGTTCATCAAGAAGTTTTACATGAACTTACCTCACCAAGCAACCCTACATCGGTTCCCTCTCTTCAAGATGCAGTTTTACATGGACTCGTCACCCAGAAACCCTACACAGGTTCTCCCTTTCCAAAAAAACGAAGTTTTACACGAACTCATCATCAAAGTAACCCTACCCAGGTTCCTTCTCCATTTCAGATACAGTTTTACACAAACTCATCAGCATGCAACCCTACATAGGTTCCCCCTTTCAACTTATAAAATTACATTCCAAAACTCCCCAGAAGAGTCCAATCCAGTTTCCCCAGGAAAATTGGAATTCATCTCTCCAAGCAGTAAGCTTATCCCCAGTAGATTCTGGAAGCTTATCCCCTCGCAGAGCACGAACGCGTCGTCCGGCTTTATTCAAAGAGTTATTTCCTTAACAGGATATAACTGGGTTATCCTCAGCCAAAAGCCACGGAAAGGTCATCGTCAACATAGTTCTTTCCTATCCCCAGCGAAGTCCATTAACACTTCCAACAACAAAGACATCCTCAGCAAATTACTGCTATCAACACTCAGCAAAGCATCTCTATCCCCACAGAGTATTGCTTCCCAGCATGATCGCTAGAATATCTTTTCTCCCCGCAGAATCTTCCATTCGCCAAGTTTATTCCGCAACGGAGTCATCTTCTCCTACCGGTATCCTTGCAGTTATCATCCCCAGCGGAAGCAAAATCTATTCTTCGACATCAGCCCAGGATACGACTTCCCGGCACCCGTCAAGGATTCATTTTCCTAGACAAAAATATACATGAAACATCACATACATCATTATAGCATGCATGTACACATCATATCTTACAAATCTCATTTATGTTGAGAACATCATTGCTTGATCCATATCATGCATTGCATATGACTGACTTTTACCTTTCAGGAAAGATCCAGTTAAGTTCTCAAGCTACATTTCAAGACCTAGACCGGTTCAGTTAAATCGTCCCAAGATTTTCCTGATGCTTATCCAGTCAAAGGCCTTCTCTGGTTCAGTCAGATCGACCCTAAGATCTCCCTGATGCTTATCCAGTTGAAGACATTTCAAGACCTAGATCGGTTCAGTTAAATCGACCCTAAGATTTTCCTGATGCTTATCCAGTCAAAGGCCTCCTCTGGTTCAGTCAGATCGACCCTAAGATCTCCCTGATTCTTATTCCAGTAGAAGACACCCAAGATTTTTCTCAACGAGCGTTGTTGAAGTTAAAATCGCCCAAGGTTCTCTTACCATCCATGCTGAGGCAGTAACCATCCCTGGTTCATTCATCAGCGTTTGAAGCTCCAGACTCAGCTCCTGTAACCAGTCAGGACACATCTATACCAAGCATCTAAAATCAGCTCCTGCAACGTGTCAGGTACTCATTTTTTCTTTTGCAGGTATGCAGGTTCTCGCTAAGGAATCTCTTACGCGATCAATCTCTAAATGGCATCTATAAGCCCATTCCCACCACACTGCCACTATGTGAGCGCAAATTTCTGGGCACTCTAGTGTCCAATCATCTTTTACCCTCGGATTACGAAAGGCACGTCAGCCAATCTGCATCCTCAGGACTAAGAAGATTGAACAGGGGCAACTGTTATACCCCAAAATTTGCCCTCCCATATTCCTCGAGAAATTGCCAAGCCAAGCTACAAAATTCCCCAAGGGTTGTGCAGTGCAACAGTCTCCCATACAGTCAAAACTAGGGTTTGGGTTCTGATCAAGAAAATGAAGTGTTCAAAGGTTCAATCAAGTCTCATATGCTTACAAACATGGTCAAGCATCCTCATATCAAGTTTCAAGGCATTCAGCTCAAAATTGCACAGTCAAAACCCTAAATTGCACTACAGTCAACTGTAGGGGCAAAATGGTCATTTGACAGTCAAAAGTTCAAATTTTTGGTCAACATATCATTTTGAAGCCACAAACATCATTTGATCAATGCTTGATCATGACTCTCAAAATTTGGCTCAGAAATCATCAAAGATGCAAAAGTTGCTATATTTGGACAGCTGAAAAAGTCAACTGAAATTGACCAGGGCATAACTTTCACATGGATTATCAGAAAAATTCCATCCAAAGCTCATTTTGAAGAGAAAGACATTTCCTACAACTCATCTTCATACTTCAAGTCCAAGAAATGCTCTCACAAAAAGTTATCAATTTCAACATTATAGGTCATTTTCAAAAGTCAACAAAAAGGGACTTTAAGTCAAAGACCATAACTTGAGATTGGTAAATCAAAATGACATGGGACCAAAGGCATTGGTTAGAGGACTCAAAGACCTTTCCAAAATGTCCAAGAACATGTGAAAAGCTTAAAAATTGAGCAAGTTATGCCTTGTAGAAGTTGGGAAATTTTTGTGAAATGGCAAAAGTCAACTATCCTTGAAACTCCAATTTTTGACAAAAGGCCCACTTTCTTCCACTTGATTCATCCTTGTCATGCCACACACGTGTCCCATGATTAATTTCAAGACCAAATATTGATTTTTCTATTTTATTTAATTTTTGATAATTTAATTCATTTTAAATCTTTAAAAATTCAAATAAAATTCAAAAGTCAATGAAATAGTGTCATTTGAATTGGGATAGCTTCCATGTAGCATATGCCAACTCACAAACTCATGCTAGGGTTAGATTATACACCAAGTCTTGGTCTTGCTTAAAAGAAGGAAAAGTTTGTTAATGCTAAAAGACCTAAGACCAATTCTCTCATGGGCATGGATAAAGGCCAACTAATGACCTAATTCTCTCTCCTCAGAAGCACTGAGTCAAACCCTAATCATAACACACTCTCAGCTGCGCAGAAGAGGCTAGTACCAATTTGAAATTTTTGCCATAAAAGTCAAAACCGAAAAGCACTCTGGAGGTGGATTCAAGGCTCCAAACTTGGTTCAATAGCTTCCTTGACAAACTCTGAACGTGTGCCAATCCCTAACATCAACCAAAACGCAAAGAAGTGGTATCTATAACTCAAACTGTGTCACATAACTTTTGAAATCGCATATCACAATTCATACGTGCTTTTGCATTTTTATTGATGAATTCTTGTTCCTTACAAAGTTTCTAAGCTAACCATTATATTTAATTGAGTTTTCGTGCGCCATATACAGATTTGCCATTATTGTGTTCTAGGGTTTTCACGAGCTTTGATTTGGGCATTTCGTAATACTGTAAAATTGAGACTCATCAGTACCATGACCAAAACCAGCGCGATTGGACGATCATTCTACAACCCTCGCGCCTAATTTATATGCAATGAGGGGCTATTCGCTATTATTGGATTAGGCTTGTTTTGAGGGGGTTCAAAACCCCCGTTAAACGTTTTCTATTTTTTTCAGGGAAACAAAGCAACGAAGACGAAGATGTCGTGTCACATGGGGATAGGTCAATTCAAAATCTCGCGCGCGTTTCAAAGAGCACTAACCTTTTTCTTTTATAATAATTATTGACCATTATATATTAATTGAAACTCAAGTGCTTCAGTGGCACAGGTGTTAAGCTTGCGTTGTCTAAGACCTGGGTTCGAGTCCCAGGTCTGTGTAAGTTTCATATTATTTTTCAATACTAAATCCTGTGCAGTGCCAACATGGAGGATGCATCACACGCCTCAAAGTCAGACCATCCACGCGTCCCACCAATTCAAATCAAAGGCTTGGATACAAGGAACATGCTAGGTCCAGGTCAACGCTGGCACACAAAATTGGAAAAGTCAAACGGGTTTCAAGTCATTGGGCCAGAAATGCTAGGCCTATACCTCCTGAATTGGGGTCTACCCCCCCCTGGTTTGCTTCTCTTTTCATGTTTTATTGTTTTTTTAATTATTAGGTTATTTATTTTCATTGTTCTAATTAATTAATTGTTTTTTTTACAAAAATATAAAAACATCACAAAAAATCAGAAAAAGGATAAAAACATAAAAAATATTTATTTTATTTATTTTCTTGTAAAAAATTACATGTAAATAAATTTAGTAAAATAGGTTTTAACTTTAATTCTTTCTTCCATAAAAAAATCCAAAAATATAGCATTAGGTTAATGACTTTTTTTTTTTATTCCTTTTAACTTTCCTTGTTTTTTTGCCATAATATTAGTAATTTTCATAATTAAACTTGTAAACTAATTAGGGTTGCATTTAGGTTAGATTTTACTACTTTCTTAATAACTAAAAATCCAAAAATATAGCATTAGGTTTAATGACTTTTTATACCTTTTAAATTTTCCTTTTTTTTATCACAATATTATTTATTTATTTATTTTATTTTTATAATTAAATGTACATAAGTAAAAATTAGGGTTTAATTTAGATTAATATAACATTTTCACAATAACTAAAAAACATTAGAATTAGGATTTGCATTTCAAATTTCATTCTAAAAAGTTCTTTTTCTTTTAAATCTTAAAAAACACAAAAATACCAAAAAACATTTAATTTTTAACTTTCATTTTAATTCCTCATTAATTTGATATTTTGCAAAAGGGTCCAACGCCCGTCGCTTTAATTATTTTGTTTCGCGCATTTTACTTTGTCGCTTATTATAATTATGTACATGTCCCAAAGCCTTGTAATAATTTTATTTCTTGCACTTTTATTCGCTTTATTTATTTTTCAGTCCAAATCGGGTCCGGTTTAATTTTGGCGATGTGGACCCGCGCCATTTGTAATAGTTTAGATTTATTTTCCCGCAGATATATAACTGTTAAAAAGCATGCAAGAATGAATGTCTTAATTAAAATCCAGCGTAGAACACAAATAAACATGACAAGACAAATAACTGAAACATGACGCACAATTCGCACACACCACCCCTAGGGTACGCCTCACCTGTTGCCTTTCGAAAGGTGGTCGTCGAGTAGAGGACGTCTTAGTAAGTCCTCATGATCCGGGAACCTGGCATGAGGGTAGCTTCTAAGGTGTCTTCCCATTACTCCGGTGATCACCATGTCCCTACAAACTCGAATTGACCCGAACACCTCCAACGGTGGTGCTACCTACCTCTCAATGGTGGGATGGCACTACTTTAAAGGACATTTACACAGACGAATTACTTAGGATAGGTAGGGTCTCAAGGATACTTGCTCTAATCTCAAAACAAACTAAAAAATACTTTTCACACCAACACACTTTCAAAAACTTTCAAAACAAACTTTTCAAACACTCTGACGTACGAGTTGAACTGAAACTTTTCAAAGAATATTTTTGAAACCCACATTGAAAAGCAAACAAACAATTTTGAAAACACATTGAGCAAGTATCTAAGAGCCCATGGATAACCATGGATAGAAAGGGTGCTAATACCTTCCCTTTCTATAACCTACCTCCCGAACCGAGAGCAATCTCTATAAAGGAATTTTTCTGTGCTTTTGTCCTTTCCATTTGGAGAAAATAAAAGACGGTGGCGACTCTTGCTTCCGCGACATTTCGCGAACCAGCTTTAAAACAGTCAGTTCCAGATCCACCGATCACAGTCTTGATTTGCCTCCTTCGAATGGATTTCTTATGTACCCTTCGAATGGGCCTTTTGAATATTCTTCGAATTGACCTTTTGAATGCTTCCCTTTGATAGCTTCGAAGTCCCAAATCGAATTACTCCAGCTTCAATTGCATAGCCCCTTCGATTGAGCCTCCCTCTGCTTCTATTGCTTGATTCGAAAAGGATCATCCTGGTCGAATCAACTCTTGTAGGGTTGGGAGCAAACAAAGCAAGAATCTGGCCTTTAATTCAAATAATTGAGTCCATAATCAGCATTTAATTATTTCTATATTTGCAAGGGACACATGCCATTGTGAACTTTTGGTGAACCTGGACAGATTAGGATATGTGTTTTTGCTTAGTCATGCCAGCCTACTTCATTCCTTCGAATCTGCCTTCTTTGCCAGCTTCAAAGTCCAATTCGAATCTATTTAGAACATTCCCTATTAGACAACTTCGACCAGCCCTTGGCCTTGTGATGAGTCTAAGTTCTGATTCGAAGTGTCCAGAACTTCCTTCATCAGAGCATCTTAGATTAAGAGAAACTCTGCACTGAAATGTCATTCGAAGGTCATTTCGTTCTGATGTTCTGATTGAGGTAAAGTATGAAGTTCCAGTCGAAGGACCCTCTGAAGTACTAGTCGAAGCATTGTGAAATTGACTTGATCGAAGGGGTCCAATGCTCAATCGAAGACTTGCACACCAAAGCTTGATCGAAGGAGGTCGAACGCTCAATCGAAGACTTGCAGACCAAAGCTTGATCGAAGGGTTCCAAACACCTAATCGAAGCTTATTAATCAAAGCCTGATCGAAGAGTGCCAAATACCCAATCGAAGACTGGTGAGTCAAGCCTGTATCGAAGGATTTTGGATACCCAATCGAAGACTTTTCCCAGATGCCAATCAAAAGACACTTTGTTCATCTTCAAAAAACTTTATTTTCGTTAGGCAAGTGTTTGTGACCAACCATGTAAGGGAAGACTTTTGAAAACATGAGAGGGCAAATTTTGGGGTACAACAGATTCTAACACTGTACTCCATTTTTAACCTCTACTAGCGAATAATGTTTCAAATTTATAGTAGGTTGCACTCACCAACAATGTTACAGATAGGTTATAAGTTCTTTTAAAGACCGAGTACATTGATTCAACAAGGTTTGTTGTCACGTGACTTCATCGCCGACCCTCGTCATATGCCCTTGTCCATTGAAATATTGTTGACTTACCTTAAAACTTGTGTATTTGACAATCTTATTTCTTTACGGTAGTGCTTGAATGTTGGTTGATTTAAAGCATACATTGTATTGTATAAATAGTTAACTTCAAAGTATAAATTTAATCAAAGATTGTGGGTGCAATGCCAAATATAGATACTTATACATGTTTATAACATTTTCACTAAAAAAATTGTTTTTGATTTCCCGCGTGAAAACAATATGTCTTATGTAATAGACATGTACATATGAAAGATTTTACCAACTATTTTATGGACTATCATATGCATTATTAATCGATTCAGGTCTATCTGAAATCAGTTAAAGATCGACTTGCAGAGTAACATGCATTCTCAAACTTTTGAGAAAGAAACTCAATAGTAGCCACTCCTTATAAAGGATGTGCCAATAGCATGTAGGCATGTGCCTATAATTGGAAAGAAGATGTCAATTACATCAAGGTCACATTAAAAAAGTAAAGCATGTGTTAATTGCATCAAGATCAATTTTTTACTATCGCATTTCATTTACACTCTCTATCAACGACAAACATACATCCAAATTCCATGTGAACAAACATCTTCTTCAAACATCTAATACGCCCAACCACAAATATATAGTCAAATATCAATACAACAAAGTTCTTCAACCACACAACTTTTCTTTAACAGTCAAAACCAATACATATCAAACACGCAACAACAAAATCAAGAGTTTAACCCTTTTTACCAACAACAACCCCAACAATTTAACACTTTGTTCCAACAACAAACACCAATCACCAACCCATAAAACCTATACCCATACACACAACCTACATCTCAGGTAAACTACAATTTTCATTTAGATAATATTTTCTCTTTCATTTATATTATTATCGTCATTTTATTAAATTATACACCACTCTAAAAATATTTTTATTAAATTATAAATCGTGATTTAATCATTAATATTAATATTAATTTTTAAGTTGTATTATTTATTAAAATTAAAAGTATTTATCCTTGATAAAAAAAAACTAAATTTAAAAAAATAATAATAATTAATGTGTAAAATTTCATTCAATTATTAATTTTTCATTAAATCAACTCAATTGATAATAATACAAAAATATCATAGCCTCACATTTAAACCTACAACATTCTTCTTATTTATATTTAATAAAAAGTTATATTTTCTCTTAAAAGACATCAAATATTTTGTACAAAACCTAGTTTATCTTGTTTACTAAAGTGACACGCAGCAATTGAGATTGCGTCAAAGCCAGACGGCAAAAACAAAACAGAAGTGGGTCCCACTAGGTTCTCACACAAGACAAACACAAACAAAAGAAAATCTTAAAAGTAAAACAAACCCCTTCATCATTCTTTCCTTTCATTCACTCACAATTCACTTTGCATTTCCAACAAACCTTTCAACCAAAACCAAATCAAAATCCAACATCACTCTTCTTATTCTCTTTCATCATTCGACTTTTCTTTCTCTATAAAAACCACTCACCCTTTCACCCAATATTACTCAACACACATATCATGTGAGTTTCTAATGATACACTTAACTTGTCCAAACCTAATTACAACAATTTATGTTCTCTTTGTGTTTTTCTGCTATGTAACTAACTGTTTTTTTTTTTTTTTTATATTATGTTTTGTTGTTGTGTGTGCTGATAGATTGAATGTTGTGAACATATAAAAAAATGGGTTTATCCAAGGACTCATGCTGTGTTTTTATGCTTCAACTCTTCATACTTGTCTGTCTTTTGGTCCAATGCTTTGATGTCAAAGTACATGCTGATCTTAATGCAACACTCATTGTAGATGCTTCCCAAGCATCTGCTAGGCCAATACCAGATACTCTATTTGGATTATTCTTTGAGGTCAGGACACAGTTATTTAGTATCATGATTACTATAAATAATTGATTTTAAAATAAGCTGATGAAAATTGAATCATCACTTTTTAACTCAACCATTTACCTCAGAAAATGGAGTTTAGATGAAAATTAAGAACAGACTTTGAGGAATAGAAATGGAAATATAATGATTAGCTTTAATTAGACATGTTTGTTTTTTGTACTTGAATGGACAATGCGTCGAAACTAAAATAACAGAAAATGATGAAGTTCTTGAATTTCCTATACAGGAAATCAATCATGCTGGAGCTGGTGGATTGTGGGCCGAGCTTGTCAGCAACCGAGGTCATTTTCGTATTCTCTAAATTTTTAAATGACAAAACTTGCACTAGAAGGTTTCCGCGATATTTGGATTTGTTTTCCAATTTGTGTTTTGGTGCCCCCAAACTTTAAAGGAGAGGCTTGCGGTGTCTTTATCATCACTTGCTTAAGGAGATTCTGTTCGAAGGCGCTACTGTTTTCCAGTATTACTAAAACATCATGAATTCTTGTTTCAGGATTTGAAGCCGGGGGGCCTAACACTCCTTCAAATATTGATCCGTGGTCAATTATTGGAAATGAAACGAATATTAATGTTGAAACGGATCGTACATCTATCTTTGAACGTAACAAGGTTGCACTTCGATTGGAGGTGTTATGCGACAATACCTGCCCCGCAGATGGTGTTGGCGTTTATAACCCTGGCTTCTGGGGCATGGTAAGACTAATCCATACCCTTGCATCAATTTGATCTTAAATGAGACCCTTATAGGACTACTTTCATTACGAGTTATTTTTATTCCTTAGTGGCTGATTCAGCAAGTACTACTTTCAGAATATTGAGCAAGGGAAGAAATATAAAATCGTCTTCTATGCTCGTTCAACTGGACCTCTTAATCTAGTAGTTTCGTTCACTGGACCGAACGGTGTGGGAAACCTCGCTTCAACCGTGATCACGTGAGCTCCACTTTTATATGCTGTAGAGTGACACGATGCGTAAAAGTTTTAATCCTAAAAGTTATCTTTTGCATCTATTAGTGATATTGATTATTGACCTTGCAGTGGTTCTGCATCTTATTTTTCAAATTGGACCAAGGTTGAGACTATATTGGAGGCCAAGGCAACGAGTCGAAACTCGAGACTTCAATTAACGACAACTGCAAAGGGTGTGATATGGTTGGACCAAGTGTCTGCTATACCAGTGGACACATATAAGGTTAGCCTACATCCTGAATTTGATTATGTTTACCAAATAAGATGATTTTCTAGCCTAAAAATTACGAAACATATTTTTTCTTCGCGAATTTGAATAAACAGATTATTTTTCACATGTGCTAGTTCAGTTTATGTAAATTCGTTGCATAACCCGTATTTAGAAATATTGTATTTGAAATGAAGATATGTAATGTCAATAAATTTTGATATTTGATGTCAATGTTAGTAATACTATATTTTTCTCCCCCCACCCTATTAATGAGATATTCGTCCTTGACTTGGCACAGGGACATGGCTTCCGAAATGATCTTTTTCAAATGCTGGTAGATATGAAACCAAGTTTTATCAGATTTCCGGGTATGCATAAAGTGATCTTCTTCAAATTACTTTCTATTTGTTTGGAACTGTGATTGGCATGTTTCTCAAATTATTTTGCAATGCTGATTTACATTACATTGCATCAGGTGGTTGTTTTGTCGAAGGCGAATCTTTAAGAAATGCATTTCGATGGAAAGCTTCCGTTGGACCTTGGGAGGAGAGACCAGGGCACTTCGGAGATGTATGGAAGTACTGGACTGATGATGGACTTGGCTATTTTGAGTTTCTCCAAGTAAGTTCCTTTTTTTCAAATTTTGATTTAGACGACTATGATGTCCGTATATACTGGAGTTAACATGCTTTCGGTTTGTGCTATGCAAGTAAAATAATATATACTATTGTTGTTGTTGAGCAGCTATCAGAAGACTTGGACGCTTTACCAATATGGGTATTCAATAATGGTATTTCTATGTGTATCTCTATTTACTAACAAGGTGAATTTAGCAAATTTGTGTTTGTTTTCTAATTAAGATGTATCGTTGTAGGTGTAAGCCATACCGATGAAGTTGATACATCCGCCGTTTTACCTTTTGTGCAAGTACGTTATCTCGCTTTTTTTCTTCATTTTTTTATCTTTTTCTATTAGAGAAAGTCAGCTTAAGAATCTTGAAATCTTGATTCCAGGAAGCCCTTGATGGACTTGAGTTTGCGAGAGGTGACCCGACTTCAAAATGGGGTTCCCTCAGAGCGGCTATGGGACATCCGGAGCCATTTAACCTAAAATATGTTGCTGTTGGCAATGAGGATTGTGGGAAAAAGAACTATCGTGGTATGCATGTTTTTCTTATTTATGTCAACATGTCTTGCAAAAACTATTGTTCGATTTAATATTAATATGTATCGAGTGCAGATTTCAAATGTAATGCCGCTTCTTTTTCTGTTAAATCTTTTTGACTGACCAGGAAACTACCTGAGGTTCTATAGTGCAATAAGACATGCTTATCCAGATATTAAAATCATCTCAAACTGCGACGCTTCTTCGACTCCTCTAGATCACCCTGCCGATCTTTATGATTATCATGTAATATATCTCAGCACAGTTTTTCAATTCAGATATAGACACACATTCATTCACGTTTAGTATCTTATCTTACTGTTTTTTTTGTTACTAGATCTATACTGGCGCTGATGACATGTTTTCTAGATCTACGACATTTAATCGAGTAACACGAAGTGGTCCAAAGGTAATATGAACTCTCTTGAAAATCCCTTATTTTAATTTTTTTTACTGGAATGTCCTTTTGTGCTCAATCTGGTCAAACACTTTACAGGCATTTGTAAGTGAGTATGCGGTGACCGGAAAGGATGCCGGGCAAGGAAGTCTTTTGGCAGCCCTAGCCGAAGCTGGATTCCTCATTGGACTGGAAAAGAATAGGTTTACCGAAGTTCATAATGCATTTAATAGGATGACAATCCATTTGTCCTCCGGCTTCAGATCGTAATGCTGATTAAATCAGCTTGCGATATTCATCTAGTTCGCTAAATATAGTACTCATCGTTTTCATTTTCTTTTGGCGCAGTGATATTATCGATATGGCTAGCTATGCTCCCCTTTTTGTAAATGCCAACGATAGGAGGTGGAACCCCGATGCAATTGTATTCAACTCTTTTCAGCTCTACGGAACTCCTAGCTACTGGATGCAGTTATTTTTCGCAGAGTCAAATGGAGCAACACTTCTGAATTCATCACTTCAAACGAATTCCTCGAAAACACTAATTGCATCAGCAATTACTTGGCAAAATTCTGTTGATAAGAAAACTTACATACGAATAAAGGTAACGAAAAACATCTTTGCATCAGTTACACATTTCTGAGTCATCGTATATACTTTGGTTAGCACTTACATCGATTCACCGCCCTTAAACAATATATTTTCGCAGGCTGTGAACTATGGTGCCAGTGCCGTGAACCTCAAGATTTCTATCAATGGATTGGACCCAAATTCATTGCAGTCTTCCGGGTCAACAAAAAGTGTGCTTACATCTGCAAATGTAATGGATGAAAATTCCTTCTCGCAGCCAAAAAAGGTACCTCGACATTCAATCTTTCCAAACATGTTTGATAAACGCTTTCCGGGACCGTACCAAATTAGCTTATGCATTTGTTGTTTTTAATCTTGATGCAGGTGGTTCCAATCCAGAGTCTACTTCAAAATGTTGGGAAGGACATGAATGTGATAGTTCCACCACATTCATTCACATTACTTGATTTGTTGAAAGAAACCAATAAGCTGATGATGCCAGAGAGTGATTCTTCCACAAGATCTTCTATTTAAAGTGATGACAAATTAGACCAAAAAAAATAAAGGGTATGGAATTGGTTAATATGTAACTGTTGCAGTTAACCAAAAAAAAGAGAGGCATATTTGCTCATATAGTTTGTAATGTAATTTAACAATGCTCCATGTGTAAATAATAATTATCTAGTTTGTTTTAAGTTTAAGTTCATGCATTTCAATGTGAATATCTTGTCTTTTAGTGCAAGCTAGCCTCATCCCTTCAAATTTGAAACTAAAATAATTTAAAAGATCAACCAACTGTACAAATAATACTAAAAAATTCGCAAATTATAAGTCAAGTGGCAAAATGTTGATACTGTTAAATTGGACATCAACATTTTGTTAAATGGAATATTGTTAAATTGGACACTAACATCAGAGTTAGACATGACAATGTACCGTTCTCTGTCCTCGTCTCTCTATGTCAGCCGGCCTCTAAATTAAATTAAATTAATAACAAAAGAGTAATAATTAATAACAAAATCCTGTCCCAAAAAATTAATAATTAAATTAAATACATTATTATTTTATTTAATCTATAATTAAAAAAAGAGTAATAATTCAAATAAATTAGGACAGAAATTCTTGCATGGAAAATGGAAACACAATTAAATCCATATTCATAGAAACATTTAATAACAAAAGATTTTTTTTAAAATTTATTTAAAGAAATTTTCTATTTATTTTTTAATTAATTAAAATTTTGTGATCGAGTGTGTGTAAAACTATTTCTTAAAAGAGAATAGTTAGATATAATTCCATAGATGTGGTTGATATTTTTCTCTAATAAAAATATGACAAATATACCTAAATATTTTTTAGAGAATAAAAAAAAAATTATATATATATAGAAGAAAATTATACACTTATCATATTTTCATTAAAAAAATATATAAATCACACTTAAAAAAATAAAAATAAGTGTAAGTTTTTTCCTTTTTTAAATTTGTTTCTATCTAAGAATTTTTTTATTTTAAGATTAAGAATATCTTAGAAGGCTAAGTAAATAATAAAGTTATTAAAAATAAGAGTATTAAATTAAATTTAATAGGTAAAATAGATGTGGGGGGAGGATACTAACATTTCTCTCACTTTAATTAAAAATTGAGTTTTTCCGATATTAGTCACACCCTAATTAAATTAATTCTTTTTTGTTAGATTCAATCTTTTTGTTATGTCTAATTAGAATTTGAACTCTATTTCTCAAGATTATGTGTGTGAGTTTTTAATAATTATTATACTTTGTTTTCCGAAATAATAATAATAATAATAATAATAATAATAATAATAATAATAATAATAATAATAATAATAATAATAATAATAATAATAATAATAATAATAATAATAATAATAATAATAATGTGTTATTGGAATATTTATTTTGTAATTTATTAGTTAAAAAAATTGAAACAGAATCAAATTATCCATAGAAGTTAACAGCGCCGTAACATGAGCTACGCAAACTCTACCTCGCTCAATCCTACTACTGACTCGGGTCTTTGCTAATTTACAGCCACATAAACTTTCTGTCACTTATAATCACAAAACTGTATCATATAAACACAACCAAAAAAACAACACAAATAAATCAATAGTACTTTGGTGTTGAATCTGATAAGAAAAAAAAGTACAAAATGACTTCCTCTAAAGCTTCTTGCAGTTTTCTTAGGATCTATCTCATTATAGTTTCTTGTCTTGCATTTCAATGTAATGCTGATGACCAAATTTCAACTCTATTTGTAAATGCTTCTCATGGATCTGGAAGGCCTATTCCTAACACTCTTTTTGGAATTTTTTTTGAGGTAGAAAATTATTATGGTGTTAGATTACCACAATCCTTCGACCAAAAAAATCGACATTGTTTTGTAATAATATTATAAAAATATCAAATATTTCCAACTTTTTATTTATTTCGCAGGAGATCAATCATGCGGGTACAGGGGGATTATGGGCGGAACTTGTGAACAATAGAGGTTAGTACTTGTTATTCTTGGAGAGCAAGTAACCAAACAATTACAGTAACTGCATTTATCATCATGTTGGTTAGTGTTCAAATATGAATTTTGTGTTTCAGGGTTTGAAGCCGGGGGAAGGCAGTTTCTGTCAAATATTGATCCTTGGACCATAGTTGGAACAGAATCATCAGTTTTAGTACAAACTGAGCTTAGTTCTTGTTTTGAACACAATAAGGTTGCTTTAAGAATTGATGTGCTATGTGACAAGTGTCCTTCTCATGGTGTTGGAATATCTAACCCGGGTTTTTGGGGCATGGTGAGAATAATAACAAAAAAATGAAACTGACACCGACACACTCACTGACACACCGCACGTAAACGTCCATACTAATACATACTTTTGTAATTGATGATGATATGTTGTTTCAGAATATTGTGAAAGGGAAGAAATACAAAGTAGTGTTCTTTGTTCGTTCCATAGGAGCACTAGATATGACAATATCATTCAGAAAAGCACAAGATGGAGAAATATTGGCTTCTAGCAATGTCAAGTGAGCACCATGTTTGTAGTAGCATCCTATACACGAGCATAGTGATTATTCCGTTAAACTAAAAAGTAAATTTTTTCTTATAGTATATTTGAGGATGATGATTATAAAATAATTGATATTGCAGAGATTCTGCATTAGAAGTTTCAAATTGGAAAAGGATGGAAACAACATTAGAAGCAACTGCATCAAGTTTTAATTCAAATCTTGCCTTAACAACAACTCAAAAAGGGAAGATATGGTTGGATCAAATATCTGCTATGCCCGTCAACACATTTAAGGTCTATAATCTTTCTTCGGTGCTTACACCTTTCTAACTATAAACAATAATCTCATATAAATGACATAAATCTTAAAATTTGTGTTGGTATAGGGACATGGTTTCAGAAGTGATTTGGTTGAAATGATGTTACAGTTGAAGCCAGCTTTTCTAAGGTTTCCAGGTACATATGCATAGCATAAAAATAAAGTTATTTCGCCCACCGTGGGGCTCGAACCCACGACCACAAGGTTAAGAGCCTTGCGCTCTACCAACTGAGCTAGACGGGCTTGTTGAATCTTTTTAAAATAATGGAAATAAGTTCATAAAACCAATAATGCAATTTGTTGTTTTGCAAGAGGTGGTTGTTTTGTTGAAGGAAAAACATTAAGAAACGCATTTAGGTGGAAAGATAGTGTTGGACCATGGGAACAAAGGCCTGGACACTTTGGTGATGTTTGGAATTATTGGACAGATGATGCACTTGGTTATTTTGAGGGTCTTCAAGTAGGTCTTGTATTTATTCACATTTTTGTTTCTCTTATGAATATTCAATCATGATAAATAAACCATTCTTCTTTTGCAGCTAGCGGAGGACATTGGTGCAGCACCCGTGTGGGTCTTCAACAACGGTATATTTCATTTTTATTACTATAAAGTTTATAAACTATAGTTTTTCAGGCACAATATCTCTAATATAAGGATCATTGTTGAATTTGTATACAGGTATAAGCCATACTGATGAAATTGATACAAGAGTCATTGCACCTTTTGTCCAAGTATATTTTCTTACTCTTCTATGTATCACACTTGATGTTGCTTTTTCTCTTCTTTTTGAAACAATGTTACTATAATTTGTAGGAAGCACTTGATGGTATTGAGTTTGCTAGAGGAAAAGCCACTTCAACATGGGGATCCCTTAGAGCATCTATGGGACATCCAGAACCTTTTAACCTAAAATATGTTGGTGTTGGAAATGAAGATTGTGGAAAACTAAATTACCATGGTATATATGCTTTCTCTTTTCCTCTTATTTGCACACACTGTCAAAATTTAATGTCATTTTTTAAATAAACTTTGTTCTGTTGATTAGGAAACTACCTAGCCTTCTACAATGCAATTCGACGTGTTTATCCAGATATCCAAATCATTTCAAATTGTGACGCTTCTCTCAAGCCATTAGATCATCCAGCCGATTTGTATGATTATCATGTATGAAAAATAACCTAAGGTTCATTTTCTTTGATAAACAATATGTTTATGAATTGCTTTCTAATTTTGGTTCTTATTTTCTTATACCAGACTTATCCTTTTGAAGCTCAACGTATGTTTAGTAATGCTCGTGTTTTTGATAAGACACCACGCAATGGACCAAAGGTTTTGTATCAATTCTCATGTAACTCTTGTCTTTTTGTATCAAAGTAATTGTTTAGATTCTTGTGTGAGAGTTTGGTACTTGAATTAAAGCCTTAAGTGATTGGAAATTTGGAATGTGTCGTAGGCTTTTGTGAGTGAGTATGCTCTAATTGGAGAGAAACAAGCTAAGCAAGGAACCCTTTTGGGAGCTGTGTCTGAAGCTGGATTCCTTATTGGATTAGAAACAAACAGGTTAGATTGGATCTTTATATTAACCATTGCATTGCAAGATGTTATTGCGGTTTTCACCTTGTACCGAAAGTCTTTCTGACAGTGTCGTCACAATGCATGTTCAGTTGGTTCTAACGCATAATTATAAGATGTGGCAGACCCGCACTTGAGAGAAAGATTGTTGAGTTCAAGTGTGTATGATTAGTCTCTCATCGACTATGAACGATCCATATACCTAGCACCTTAAGATTTTGGGTGGAGATGTGGCGTCAAATGGTCTTGCTTGTCGTGCATGTTCACAGACACAAAAATAGCACAAAGAATGGTCCAATTATGAGTGTCACTTACTCTTTATGTTTAAAATTATGTACTATTTCATACTCACAATTAAACTTTTCCATTTCTGATGCAGTGATCATGTTGTAATGGCAAGCTATGCACCACTTTTTGTAAATGCACATGACAGAATGTATGTATTTCTATTTCCTCTTAACTCGGTAGAATAAGTTCCATGTTACATTAATACATTCATTCATAGAGTAATTGAAAACATTAGTATAAGCCCTTTTAATGAGAAGTAAAATTATTGTTGCATCATGCATGATAGCAACATTGAGATGTGAATTTTTGCAGGTGGAACCCAGATGCAATTGTTTTTGACAACAATCAAGCTTATGGAACTCCTAGCTATTGGGTGCAGTATATGTTTAGAGAGTCAAATGGAGCAATATTTCTCAACTCACAACTTCGCAACACTGATCTCAACTCAGTGGCTGCATCTGCAATTCTTTGCCATAATCCTCAAAATAATAGTACTTACTTAAAAATAAAGGTACATGAGCAAACTAGTATACCTTTTGTATACTTGGATCTCCGTAGCACTGACACCTCTAATTACAGACATTGATACGACACTGACACTTGTGGGATAATAGATAATGAGTTTATGCATTTGATTCTTTCAGATCGCAAACATAGGAAACAATAAAGTGAAACTCAAGATTTCTCTTGATGGATTTGGGAGTAAGATTGGAACTGCGTCAACAAAGACCGTACTCACATCTAAAAATGCATTAGATGAGAATAGCTTCTTAGATCCAAAAAAGGTTCATCATTTATGTCCTTTGTTATCAACTTGTAACGTAAATAAGAAAACTAGTGCATATCATGTATCTAATATTATGTTTGTTTTTGTATGCAGATAACACCACAACAAAGTCAACTTAAGAGTCTTTCCAATGAGATGAATGTCATAATTCCTCCAGTTTCATTAACAGTATTTGATATGTTAAGATAGTAATAATGGTATATATAGTATTCAGAAACTAGTTGTGCCTAGAGAAATGATACCCTTGAGATGAAAATAAATAGAGAATGAAGGTTGAATCAACAAAGATAGCAGAATAACAAAAAGATAAGGACACGTGGCAATGGATTCAAATAACAAGACAAGGGAAGCTTGTAAGGTTAATGAGGCAAAGGAAGGTTATGTTGTGAGGTGTAGCTAGCTCTGTGCACAGAAGCTTAAGGGAAATGAGCAGAAAATGTGATGTTAAAAGGGTTACTATATGTTGAGAAAGAAAATGTGTGGAATTTGTAATTGATGGGAAAATATAATGTTCTAGCATATAGAGTGAATTTAAATGATACTGCTTCAGGTTTATCTACACAGATGAAAGTTTTGCTATCAACTATTTAATTTGATTATTGCAAAAGGTAATAGACACGTCTAACCATACTTAATACACAAGGAAACTCAATGCTAAAACACTAAGTTACAACTATTCAATCAGGCCACAAAGGTTAAATCCGATAAAAAAAATTGTGATTCAGGAGGGCCTAAGCCCAAAAACAAGAAAAACTACATTCTAACAATCCTTCGAACAGAAGTCCCTCTAAGATCATCTAAATAAATATCATAGATGTGATGTAGGCCCTCCTCATTGTAAAGAGTCCCGCCACTATGATTAATTCCTAACTTTGCAGGGCGTCCACGCACCTGTTTGCTTCACGGAAAATGTGAGAAACATGAATTTCCCAGTCCTGCCTTGTTATACTTATAATCATGCCAATAAGGCTCAGCCCTGTGCCCGTCTTGTGATTCATCTTCTCTATTGCTTGAAACACCTCCTTGCTGTCAACTTGAACTGCCCGCCTACTATAACCTTTTGCTTGAGCAAACTTTAGGCCTTCCAGCACACCCCATAATTCTGCTATAAATGCAGTGCATTTTCCTACATTCTTTAAGTAACCTCCTAGTCATGTGCCATTTTTATCCCTGACAACTCCACCGCATCCAATCTTTCCTTCAAACCGAACCTCTCCATCAGTATTAAGACAAATCCATTCCTCCTCAAGTGGTGCCAACAAAAATGCATCGTTAGTTGTTGCTAATTGTTGAAAGTGTTCTGCAGATTCATACTCATGATATAGCTTTTGACTCGTACTTTAACCTCGTGTGACAGATTTTGATGCATTATGTAGTCTGGAGCCACCCAACAGTCTTTCTAAGCTGTAATTTTTATACCATTACCAACTTCCAAAAGGACATCTTATCTAAAAGAGGCCACAAACTCACAATGTGCTTCCAGAGACTAGAGTCATAAACTTTAGAATCAGCTTCACTCCCCAACTGTTGTTCCTAGCATACTTCCCTCTCATAACTTCACACCAAAAAGATTTATCACCACTCTTAATCTTCCATCCCAGTTTAGCAATACAAGCTCCATTCATATCAGTGAGATTTCTTAGTCCCAAACCTCTGTACTTCTTTGGTTTTGATATTTCACTCCACCTTACTGTATGCAAGTGCTTCTCTCCTTCACTATCACCCCAGATAAAATTTCTCTGAATCTTTAGTATCTCATTCAGACATGTTTTTGGCACCATATTGCTCATCATTGTGTATGTAGGTAAAGCTTCCACAACTGACTTGGCGAAAGTGGCCCTTCCAGCAAATGATAGTTACTTCCCTCTCCAACTTGAGAGTTTGGCCTTAACTTTCTAAACAAGGTATTGGTAGTCCTTCACTTTAAAACTTCTCCATGTAGAAGAACTCCAAGATATGTACCCAACATAGTTGTTTCCTTTAAACCTAAAGCTTGAATAATCTGTCTCATGGTGTGGATTGTTGTGTTCCTGGAAAACGTAATGCTAGATTTCTCATAACTGATATTTTTCCTTAAAACAGCACAAAACCTATTCAGCACACCCATAATGCAATTTATTTGACTTTCAGAGGCTCTACCAAAAAGAAGTAAGTCATCTGCAAACATGAGATGAGATGTTTTAGGTCCACTTCTGTCAGCCCTCTTACAATCCCACTTTCTTTCCTCCACTGCATCACTTATCATATGAGACAACTTATCGATACACAATACAAAAAGATAGGGAGATAAAGGATCACCCCGTGTTAAGCCTTTCTTGGTATCAAAGTACTCTCTTTTGTTCCCATTTCATAGAACTCTCAATTTCACTAAAGTGGTAGCTTCCATGATGATTCCCTTTATTTTATCAGAAATGCCTACTTCTACTAAAACATTATCCACAAAATTCCAATTAATCATGTCATATGTTAGCAAGATCCACTTTAATTGGGAAAAAGATCTTCTTACCTTTTTAGCATATGCGTGCTATGAAGGATTTCCTGAGCCACCACTATATTCTCATGAATATTTCTCCTTGGGATGAAACATGTCTGATTGAGAAACACAATTCTATCCATGCAAATTTTCTGTCTACTAACAATGATTTTGCTCATAACTTTGTAAATTGAGTTGCAGAGAGATATTGGTCTGAATTGATGCATATAAAGGGATTAGAAATTTTTGGAATCAAGCATAAATCAATTTGATTGGCCTCTGCAATAGATTATCCCACAGGTTCTTGATGAAGCTACATACACTGCCACCTACCTTATTCCAAGACTTTTGATAGAATCCTACAGAGTATCTGTTCTGGATTAGTCCAATGACTAGAATTGGTCCAATTCGCTTCCACCTTTGGTACGGTCCAACAATGGTGGCCCAGCACTCTGGTCGACCACGCCCCTGAGCACACGACCAACTATGCCCGACATGCACATCTGACCCAGTCACCAGGTGTCTTCCATCAGCCCGACACGAGTCGGACAGACACCCAAGAAACGACCAAAACGACTATCTGCTCGTAATCCTCCTCCTCGAAACAAACGGATACTTACGAGCATACAATGCCCGTTTTGACCCAATCCTGACAGTTACCTATTTTTTCAGACCCGCATATATAGGTCCAAAAATAGAAACTAGTGGCTACGCGCTGGAGGAACATTATATAAACCCTCACACATGTGAGGCCTAGGTATTCACAATCTCACACCTTAAACCCTCATATTTTGCTTGTATCTCTTGGCTCCCACACTTACTTGATCGTCAGAGTGTCTTGCAGGTACAACCTCTCCTTTTCATCGACTTTTCCAGTCCGTCAAAGATCATCCTTCGACTAGCTTGCAGGTTTTGATCAACCGGTAAGATCAGTGGCGCCGACTGTGGGGACTATCTTCCCCATTTTCTGTTCCCCGAAATCTGAAGACCAAAGATCCTCATTCATCAATCATGGCCGACCATGATGATCACCAACTATCTGGAAAGACCGTGCTCTCCCCGGCACGCAAGACCAACGGAAGCCAAGGATATCCTCACCTCGAGGATAACTTCGGCGCCCGTGACAACAATTCATTCTTGGACGAACAGTTTCACAAGAACACTGTCGAAGACCAGCCCGAGATTCTACATCCGGTCACCGTTCTACACAATGTAAACTCAGCAATAGCAGCACTGATCGTCGCTGCCTGTATTACGGTGAGAGAACTGACTTTACTGGTTTTGTGTTTTTTCGTAAATGTTGCGGTTAGTAAGAGTCGCCACCGATTTTTCTTTTATCCAACAAAGGAAAGGGTGAAAAGAACAGGAAAGGGTGAAAAAAACAGGAAAGACCTTTTTTAAAAATTTTGAGTTCGGAGGGTAGGTTATGGAAAGGGAAGGTATTAGCACTTTTTCCATCCGTAGTTATCTACGGGCTCTTAGTTGCTAGCTCACTTTTGAAAATGCTTTTGTGTTCGTGTGTTTTGAAAATATTTTTGAAAAGACGCCTTAGTGCGGCAAACTTTGTAATGTTTCTCCTATCGTTGAGAACGTATGCAAAGTGCTTTGTCTTTGAAAATATTTTAGAGAAAAGTTTGTGCATGTGTGAAAATTTGTTTTATTTTTTTTTTGTGAGCATGCAACTATAAACTATCTACCTACTCGAACAGACTTTGTTCTTTTCCTCTTTTCTTTTAGACAATGCTATCCTACTATTAGTCAGTAGGTAGCCCTGTCGTTGGATGTTTTGAGGGACATGTGCGGGTCATCGTACAGTCATAAAGGCAACTCGTAGGAAACTTTAGCAATTTTATCGTAAAGGACTAGATCATTTACCGAAGGCAGCATTGGAGGGTCATCGAAGGACTACAATCTTTTTAACAGAGGGTCTTTGCTAAAGTGTCCCACGTTCGAGGAACATGACTGTTTGTTTTTCCGAAAGTAACAAGTGGAGGTACCTTAGAGGTGTGCGTGTGTGAGTGTGTTGTGTTTCAGTTAAATTCATCTTTGAATATTAGGTTGGCTAACGTTTGTTTTTAAGTCTTTTCATACAAACCTATTTGCATTCATCTAACAGTTAATTGTATAAGTACGGAAAATAAAATGCGGAAATTTAAAGACTTACAACTATTACGTCCCATAAGCAGTTACATAATAGAAAAAAATGCGAGGAAATGTAAACTACGACTATTACAAAATTATCCGTGCGACCTATACATTTGTTTTGTAGAATTTAAATAGCAAAATAATAAATAAAAAGAAATTAAAGGACAAAATAAAAGAACTAAAATCCTAAGCAAGAAAATGTTTTTGGTTTTTTTTTATAAGAAAAAAGAATTTTGTTTAATAATAGTTAGAATTTGATTTATGAAAACAAATTAATTATAAAATTCTAATTCTAATTAATTAATTAATTAAAAAAATTATTAAAAATAATTAATTTAATTAATCTTAATAAAACAAAACAAAGAAACTAATTCTAATATTTTTGTGGTTTTGATGTTAATGATGTTTTTATGATTTTTAATAAAAGGAAATTAATTAAAAAAGAAAAATGTAAATTAAATAAAACAAAAAAAAAATAAAAAATAAAAAGATGGGCTTCCTGTAAGAAAACTGGGGGTGAGAATCTGAAATTTGCTAAGCCCAACTTGGTTTGACCCAACAATTGCGTATGATTTGGTGTGCATAGCCCTTGAGGTTCCATGGTAGGAGCGCATCCTTGAGAAGCTGGATCTGAAACTCAAAAGTTCTTGAACCCTAACAATGGCATCTTGCAATCTAAGCACTTAAACTCACGTGTGATACGTTAGATCCATTCCAAACATTGATAACAATATGGATGTATGTATTAATTTAAATCGTATAATGAAAGAGTTTAGGATCCATAATTTTTACCAAAAAACGGTGGGCTTGTGTGGCTGTTCTGGCGTGCTTGAGAGTGAGCTACGGATATGTATGGCCTCTTGGAACCTTCAGGAAGATGGTACGAAGCTTGAAATTGCTCGAATATAGCCGAAAATTTCTATGCGAAATTGCAAATTTCTTTGAAAAATGTGAAGAACTCGGGCAAGCTTTTGGAGAGCTTTTTGAAAAGGAATTTTGTGTCCTCTTTGGGATTTCAATGCATTGTATTTATAGAGGAGTGAGTGGTGGAAACAGGGCAAGAGATCAAGGCATTAAACCATGGTTTCATGACAAAATAAAAATTTGAAAATTTGCCTAAATGATGTGATTCTTGCCACTTTTGTTTGGAGCATGAACCTGGACATATTTCATGTGTTTTGCACGAATTAATGGGCTCCAAAGTGGATTAAATCCAACCCATATGCATAGCCCATGATTTCCTTGTGTTTTTATTTAATTTATTTGATTTAATTCATATTTAAATAAATAAAAATTCAAATAAATAGAAATAAAAATCAAAATAGTGCATGGTTAGGTTTAGAGGTCCTTGGGTATGTCATAAACATGTTTGAACCCTAAAAGTTAGGTCCATTGACCTAAAAATACAATTTTGCTCAAAGTTGACTTCATGCATTTTTCACAAATTTGCCCAACTTGTGTAAACCATAACATGCTCAATTTTCATCTTTTGGAGATTATATTTGACTTTTTGGAAATCCCAAGATGTCCTCTATACTTTCTCTAGATGTCCTCTATACTTTCTCTTTTAATCATTTTTTCATTTGGAGACATTATCTTGATGTAAGTTGTCTTGACAAAAAGTGTCTTTTGTTAACTTTTTGAAAATGACCTATAATGTATGAGATCATATCTTCCAAATGAAACATTTTTTGGACTTGAGAACAAAAGAAAAGTTGTACAGAATTGAATTTTCTTCAAAATAGGCTTTGGTTGGGGAAAGTTGATGAAGCATGTGAAAGTTATGCCTGGTCAAAATTCAGTTGACTTCTCCTAAGGAAATCCTAATTTGAAAATTCTTGACTTTTGATATCTGAGGGCTTTCCTTGGAGAATCATGATCAATCCTTGATCAAATGATGAATATCACTTCAAAATATTTATGTTGACCAAAAATCTTGAAGTTTGATTGTATATTGACCATGGTTAACTTTTTTACCAATATAGTTGATTTTCAAACATTTGAGTCATTGATTAAGCAAACTCGTGATGCAAGGCATGAAACTTGGCATGAGCATTCTTGATGACATATTAGGAACCATGGAAATCACTTGAAGCCTTTGAAACCCAAACTTCTTTGTGAAAAATGAAACCCTAGTTGGAAATCCATTGCTTATGCAGAGAATTTGTCTGATCAATTATTGGTCAACCTTGAGCACTTGGAGACCTCTAGGAGTATGTTTTGAATAAAAACGAGAGAGCAAATTTTAGGGTACAACAACTACCCCTGTTCAATCGTCTTAAACCTGAGGATTTTAGATTGACTTGTCTGCCTTTCGTGATTTGAAGGTGGAAGATGATTAAACACTAAAGTGCCTAGAAATTTGCGCTCGCCAGTGCACGGCATAACATTGTCAGCTGATAGTATGCTTGAATGGGCTTAAAAGATATCGTTCGGAGAAATGACTGAGAGTCGTCGGAGATGGGCTTATAGATGTAATCCAAAGTAAATATTGACTTCAAAGAAGCATCAGAATAAACCATTGGTCAATTTTATCTGAGCTAGCAGATATTTATGCTTGTTTTTATCTGAAAGAAGTATCAGAAAAAATCTTTGGTTAATTTATCTGAGCTAGAAAATATCTACGACTGGAAGAAGTATTAGAATAAATTATTGGTCGATTTAATCTGAGCCAGAAGATGATCTACTAGAAGAAGTGTTAGAATAAATCATTGGTCAATTTACTCTGAGCCAGCGACTATGTACGACCGTCTTTAACTAGAAGAAGTATCAGAATAAATCATTGGTCAATTTAAACTGAGCCAGAAAAAGATCTACTAGAATATGTATCAGAATAAATCATTGGTCGATTTAATTTGAGCCAGAAGAGATCTCTGTTGTCTTTTACTGGAGGAAGTATCAGAATAAATCATTGGTCGATTTAATCTAAGCCAGAAAAAAGGTCTACTAGAAGAAGTATCAGAATAAATCAATGGTCGATTTAATTTGAGCCAACGATTATGTACGACCGTCTTCAATTGGAAGAAGTATCAGAATAAATCATTGGTCGATTTAATCTAAGTCAGAAAAGGTCTTTGTTGTCTTTTAACTGGAGGAAATATCAGAATAAGTCATTGGTCGGTTTAATCTGAGCAAAAAAAAAGGTCTACTAGAAGAAGTATCAGAATAAATCAACGGTCGATTTAATTTGAGCCAGCGACTATGTACGACCGTCTTCAAATGGAAGAAGTATCAGAATAAATCATTGGTCGATTTAATCTAAAAGACGGGCGAAAAGTATGTAAGGAGCTCTCTCCCCTCTTTTTATAGACTGGACTCACCAACGCGTGGGAGAGCACGCGCCTTGGGAACCTTAAAAGGCATCATCATCACGCCCTAGTCCCTAGGCTAGCCATTATCACACCTCCCTGACATCACGTGGCTCGATACAAGCGTGACACAAAATCTCCCCAGACTCAACCAAACGTTCCTCTCCCTGCAAAACAAACACCAAACAATTTTTGGACTCCTCGTACGAAATTGCCCCTCGAGATATGACAACTCCTCAAAACCGCTCAATTGTTCCTATCCTCGCAAGACGAACACGACGAGTATCACTCGTACTCCTCGTACAAAATCGACCGAGAAACACCCCCGTTCGCGGGCTGATTTTAAGTCATCACTCCTTGACCAGGAGCAATGACTTGGGGGACTTTTGTTCTGGACTAGCCCAATGACTAGAATCGGCCCAACCCGCTTCCACCTTTGGCACGATCCAACAACAGTGACCCATCACTTTGGTCGACCACACCCCTAAGTACATGACCAACTATGTCCGACACGCACGTTTGACCCTATCAGCAGGTGTCTTTTGTCAGCCCGACACAAGTCGGGCAGACACCCAGGAAGCGACCAAAATGACAATCTTCCCGTAATCTTCCTCCTCGGAACAAACGACTACTTACGAGCATATATGCCCGTTTTGACCCAATCTTGACAACTATCTATTTTTTTGGATCCGCATATCTAGACCTAAAAATAGAAATCAGTGGCTACGCGTCAGAGGAACATTATATAAACCCTCACACATGTGAAAGCCAGATATTCACAACCTCACACCTTAAAGCCTCATATTCTGCTTGTATCTCTTGGCTCCCACACTTACTTGATCGTCAGAGTGCCCTGCAGGTACAACTCCACCTTCTCATCGACTTTTCCAGCCCGTCAAAGATCATCCTCCGACCAACTTACAGATTCCAATCAATCGGTAAAATCAGTATCCATCAAGTCTTTGAGATTAAGAAAGAAGAAGGAGAAAAAATATTCTGTATAGACAATATATTATAACATCCGATATAATTCTTTAATTCAATGACTAATTTTCATGGTTCACCATGAACCATTTAAGAGTTATATTAAATGAAATTTTTATTTAAATTATTTTTTAATTTAACTTCAATTAATTTATTAATTATTTTCACTGTTTATTTATTTAATAGAACATATTTTTATATAAATGAAACAAGAAAATATATTTAAAAAAAATAGAAACACAGACTTGCAAAATAAAACTATTTAAAGTAAAATTCTAAAAATATATTTATTCACAAAATGCTACAAATAAAAAAGATAATTACTTTAGAAAAAATCCACTTTGGACTAGTTTGTGTTTCGATGAAAAAAACAATAACATCAACAAATGAAAAGTAATATAAATGAGATAAAATGAGACTAAATAGAATAATTGGAACAAACACACACACAAAAAAAAAATCACTTCTTACCTCGTAATTTTTCTACCCTATTATTTAATCAACCCAGTTTTATTGTGGCTTATTCCCAAAGAAAAGAACCAGAGACTTTTTTATTTTTCTCTCTTTCTCAAATACAAGTTAGGGTTTTGAATTGCATTTTTCTAAAGGTTACAGTATCGCGTACGAGTTTTTCAGATCAAACAAAAAAAAAATGTCGATCTTCGAGTACAATGGAAGTGCCCTAGTAGCCATGGTAGGTAAGAACTGCTTCGCCATTGCCAGCGATCGAAGACTCGGTGTTCAGCTTCAAACCATCGCCACCGATTTCCAAAGGATTTCCAAAATTCACGATAAGCTCTTCATCGGTCTTTCTGGCCTCGCCACCGATTCTCAGACACTGTAACCTTCTTCTCACATTTTTAATTTTTGCTTTTTATTTTGCAATTTTCTGATTTTTGTTGTTGTTTTTCGTTATTCAAGGTATCAGCGTCTTGTTTTTCGTCACAAACTGTATCGGCTTCGTGAAGAGCGTGATATGAAGCCGGAGACATTTGCTAGCTTGGTGTCGGCTATTCTTTATGAGAAACGGTATTGCTATTTAGATCTTGTTTTTGTTTTTTGAATAAAGAAGATTCTTTTGTGAAGCTAATTGAATGATTTGTTTGTTTTTGTGGAATTAGGGAAGATCTATTTGATGATTGTAAATAGTTTAGATTTAGATGCAGTGAGATTAGTTCAAGTTTATGAATATGTATAAGGTTTTAAATTGTGGCTTTTGCGATTTCGATGTCTTGTAACAGTTATTACGGTCGCCGCGTTGTGATTTAATCACAATTTGTTCTTAATCTTAGAAACGATAAATAACGGTATCAGTATCAACACCTTCGATACTGTTTTGTTGCGGCTTTTTTTGCGGTAACGCGCTGTTTTCTAAAACCTCGTGGCTTTATTTACATTTTGACTTTTTTTTATGTGTGACCCTAAAAGCACTCGGTGTCGCACCAATGATATTTTTCATATACATTAGTGGTGGGAGTAGAGGGATTGGATCGATAGTTACGTTAGTGATGATGATTTGGATTGATATCCAAAAATCTGTCGTTGCAGTGTTTCATTTGAATCAAAGAAAACACTGCAACAACAGATTTTTTTATATATATTTTGAGCTTGAAAAGAAAGATCTGTGTTGGCATATCTTGCGAGCTTGTTTACTTTTGGGTTAAGAATGATATTTTCTGGGCCTGGTTAAATTTATTGCGTGTAAAAGGCCGTGATGATTGGTTCTATGCTATGGAACTGATGCATGCAGTACTACTTATCTTAGGGGAGAGGAATTATTTATATTCTGGATTTTGCAAATAATTACGAAATGCTGAGTTTTACTACTGAGCCTGCATTGTGAGCCTGTATTATTCTGGATTCTTATAATTGTTTTACTTGGAGAGCATATGTTCCTCCCTCTCTTGGTAAATGTTATTTAATTATAGTAGTAAATAGCTCTGCTAATATATTATATGTTGTGGTCAGTATATTTTTTTCTGGGGAAATACAGGGGTTTGTCCTTAGGGTGTGAAATTTTGCCACATGTAATTAGCAGAACACTTATCTTAAAGTAGTTCGTTAGATAAATTGAAGCAGATAGCTCTAACACACGAAATTACTGTTTCATCACTAAGAAATTTAGGTAGTTCTGTATGAAGCGTCTCGCTCAAAAATCACAAACACTAACGGAATAAAATCTATGAAATATATGACAAGACTTTTTCAATGGGGGAAGGCCATAATGGGCTTGACAAAGTAAAAAATAAATCTGTGCATCACACAAGAAAACAACTTAACGAAGTGCTTTTATTTACTATTACTAAGCTGTAGTAATTCGTAACCAGTATTTCTCATGTTTTAATTGCTCATCTTAAATCACCATGATCATGCAGGAAAAGAAAACATGCCCTTTCACCTCATCAATGGAAAGTTTTGTTTACAGAAGATGGTAGACTCCGTGATGGTGGAATTTTAGGATAACGACCACAGTATTAAATCTAGGCAAATTGTATAAGGGTAGTGTCTGGTAGACTGGTTAAAATAGAACACATGTTTGGTCCATATTATGAGTAAAACAGAATATGACATAAGGCAGAAAAGTAGTTCATTTTGGTTTTACTAAGAAGGTGGAATGGACGATTATAGAACAAGCTGTTTAGACTGTGTCTTATTTTGTCTGTCTCTGCTAAATGCTATCCATTCCCAACAACGGTGTATGGTGTATTAGGTTTGGGGTTTGATCATTGAGTGGATGCTTGTTTTAATTGATCATGGTCAATTTTCTATCTGATTTGCTGACGGAGATGATAGCGTATTGTAGTTTGAACCCTCTGAAATTCTAATGCTCTTTTTTCCTTTTGGCTGTTTGCATACCAGATCACATCACTACATATCATTAAACTATAAGATTGTGTACTCTCTTTTGTTATGTTTACAGATTATTATGTTGACCCAGATCACGTCACTACATATCATTAAACTATTAGATTGTGTACTCTCTTTTGTTATGTTTACAGATTATTATGTTGAAACTTTATAAACTAAGTATGCTTTCTTTTTCCTTTTAGGTTTGGTCCATACTTTTGCCAGCCTGTAATTGCTGGACTAGGGGATGATGACAAACCATTCATTTGCACAATGGATGCAATTGGAGCAAAGTAAGTTGAATTGTTATTATGTCCATCTGCATGCCTTAAAAGATAAATGTTTGCAATGGGTCGTATAATGCATAATGCTATTTTAGTAATAATATGCATGCCCAGTGTTGTTAAATAGCAGCTATAGTAGCGCTATTGCATTGAGGAATTTGAGCAAACCACTATTGTCCCGTGATACACTACTTAGTACAAAACTACCATTGATGTAGTGGCGCTATATACTCTTGTGTACCGGAATTTGAACAAACTCTATTTTCTGTGATCCATAATTGACTACATAATGCTATAGTAGTGGCGTTATATAAATGTATAATGCTAATTTAGTAATAATATGCATGCTCAGTGTTGTTAAATAGCAGCTACAGCAGCGCTATTGCATGGAGGAATTTGAGCAGACCGCTATTGTCCCATGATACACTTATTTAGTACAAAAATACAATGAAATGACAGCTGTAGCAGTGCTATAGACTATTGCGTACCAAAATTTGACAAATGCTATTTTCCGCGATCTGCGATCCACAATTGACTACATTGTGAATGCTCCTTATACATGTCACATTATGCATTTTTTCGAAGGTCTGTAGCTATTGTCGTCTGCATATCTGAACAATTTTGCTGAATTTTATCAGTTCCAGGACTTCCGGCTATTTCAGTTAGTTGAAAATTAGACATGGGACATTTCAGAAATGTTTTGTTCCTGAGTTTTATAAGTGTAAAAGAAGTTGGTAATTTCTATTGTGTGATAGAAAACAAGTAAAAAATTGAGTGCATAATGAATAGAAAGTTGGAGCATGTTGGAGTGACAGAAATGGCATTGGTGCTTTTTATAATAAATCTAAGTACTGGACCATATTTATGAACTGTGATTTGTGAAACTGGAAGCTAATAAGTTGAATACTTGTGTTATGCCAACACAAACAACACAAGTCTCTTCATAAATTCTTCTACAGATTATTATGTTGACCCAGATCACATCACTACTTGGCATAACACCTGATATCAGTTTCTACTCCAGTCTCTTCATAAATTCTTCTATTTGAGTTGACGATTTTATTCTTCTATTAAAAACAAGAAATAATGGTATAATATGCATAGAAACGACATGCTGTTTAAGATGCATAGTCTATAGTAACAATTTGCAAGTCATTCTCGATTCTGCGCACTTTGATGTCCAACCTGTTATTTAGATAGCAGCCACACTGAAATATACTCCCAGGACAAGCTTTGAAAAACAATGCTTTTATGCTATTTGTGTTTTTTCATATGTTATTTTTAGCTTTTGGAAAACCCCTGGAACATTTCTTTTAGAAGTTACCTACAACAGTTTGTAAAATTGTAAATATGCTTTTTGTTCATTTATAAGATTCTGACATTCTTATATTTTGCATATACAGGGAGCTTGCGAAAGATTTTGTTGTTGCCGGGACTGCATCCGAGTCTCTGTATGGTGCTTGTGAATCGATGTTTAAGCCTGACATGGTTTGTCCCAAAGTTTAACTTGTTTTGTCTGTTTATTCACTTGTTTTGGTAGTGTTTAATAACAAATAAGCATATCTTAACAGACATGCCTATAGACTACTATATTTTGATATGGGAGTAAACACACTCTTTGACACCTGCACACACACTTCTCCCCTCTTTAATTGGTTAAAATTCACATGGTACAATACAAGTTTGGTGGGATCCATGTGAATTTAACCATAAATGAGTGTTGAAAGATGTGTTAAAAGCAAACAGTGGAGTCAGAAAATAATGAAGCAAGGGGACATCGAAATCTCTCTACACCCTCAATACCTGTTGGGGAAGGCGTCATCAAGCCTTCATCATGAGGTGGTTTTCAAGAAATGGGGATTTAGGATTGTATCTGCAGTTTCTGGTTTTGATGGAGCTGATAAGGTCATAGATATAACACGGAACTGATTGTAGGAGAGATGCTAGGCCCCCACATAAATGGAAGGTGTTCCTCCCCTAGTCGCTTAATTGCTGCATTTGAGTTACCTTCATTGCAACCTCCAACACCTTCACTGTGTTGGATTTGAAGGGGTGGATTTAGGTCCACATTACGTAGAGAATATAATGTGTAGAGTTTATAAAGCTTGGGCAGCCCTCACTATATAAGCCGGTTTTGTAAGGTTAAGTTAGATCCAACCACAATTCTAAAGATGGTGTCATAGTCCGGTTTAAGATCCGTTGGGCCACCTGCTATCAGATTTCCGCTATTGGGCCATCCACCGTTTATATCCATGCCCAAAAGTGTTGGGTGTAAGAGGGTGCTAAGAGTTCTACCTCGGACAATATATATATAATTTTGTAAGGTTGTATAGGCCCAACCTCAATTCTTAAGACACCATATTGATTTTTTTTTGAGGGAAAGACACTTTGTTATCAACCTTCATAGAATGTTGGTTTGATTCCCAGCCCAAGCATTTCAGAAAAGAAAAGTAATTATGCTTTCACTGTTCAGGCTTGGACAAAAGCTGGATCCAAGCATATGAAGATTTATTAGTATCTACAGCTAAGAGCTAATAAGCAACATCAAACCATACAAAAATCATTTTATCAATATGTATTTAGTTGACATAAATATTGGATTTAGTATTATTTCAAATCAGACATACAAAATGTAATCTGCATATTAAGGAAATGATTTGATCAAACCAATAGTAGAATTTATTCTTTGACCGTGCTAAGTAGGTCTTTAAGAGGTTAGTTCAATCTTCTAATGACCATTGATGCCCTCCATAGCACCACTAACAACATGCTGAGCGGCAACATCGTAGACATGGCGAGTTGTGGTCATGGGACCAAAAACACGATATAGAAACAAGAAGAAAAATTGGTTATTTAATGTACAACATTAAAAATGACAAATAATTAGAAATAACAAATTAAGCTTCTGATTAACTATATATGTGGGTGTGGATGTGTGTGTGTGATCTATATACATAATAAGAAATAACACATACAGATTCTAACTTTCTTTCTTTTCTCCCTAAAAACTCAATCTATCATGCAATTATTTCAGCCTAAGTTGTTTCAGATAGGTTTTAGTGTTTGATAGTGTTGTAGAATCCGTGTGATTCTTTCCTTTTTTATTTAGTGCAGATTATATTTTCTATTATGTTATGATTTTGTTTCCTAAAATTCCTTCTTGATTCAAGAAAGAGAATTGACTGTCATCTCTATATATATACAGACTTTGTCTAATGAGTAAAGCATAACATTATTTGCCTCAATATTTTCTATACTTAGGTAGAGATGAATAGCTTCCTACTACTGATCCATGAAATTGACCGCACTTAGAAGGATACAGCTTTGGTTGTTTATGTTTTTGGCTTGAAAATTAACATAACAAAGAGTAGGTTGACCTTAATCAACAAAGAAAATTAGCTTCATAGTTTTTTTACTAATTTGGTTGGTTTCCAACTGAAAGTCGACAAATGGCATTTTCTTGGTTAGGCTACCTTCTATGTTAATATCCTCAAGTGACTTTCTTCATTTAGGGGCCCCAATGATCTGAAAGGTACGAAAAAGATGGAAACTACAAAGGCAAGTTATTTCCGCTTCATTAGGGGGGCATATTTGCTGATCCTGGCTTTCTTATTTGTCCATCATCCATCTCTTTCAGACACAGGGATCACCCACATGACTGAGAAGATTCCAGGCTAATATGTAGGAGCTCCAAGAAAATGATTTGGAATCTAGATAGAAACAGCCGAAGAATTGGAGCTGTATCATTAACCTCTACTAACAGAATATGGTGAATGGAATTCCTCCCAAGGATATATAATATATATCCTTCCCAGAGAATCTTTTTTCACTCACAAACTATTAAATGTATAAAATTACCATATGAATTCCCCTGTTTATCTAGCTAGTCTCTTGACTAATGGGATAACTAAGAAACATCTTTCTTCAACCTAGATGATGCACCCTAACAAATTTATGGGGCCATGCTAACTTGTGCCCTAAGGGCACATGTTAACGATTCCATAAGTGGTAATTATGTCTTGAAAACATCAATTTTTTACTTTTAAAAAACAGAATGTACAATTTCCAATAAATTTTTTCTCTGTTTAGTACACTAACAAGTTCCTTAGAGCACATGTTAGCATTTCCCTTCTTTTTATCAGGAGTAAGAGATAAAAAAAGGTCATTTGATCAGCTGACAAATCTGATGTGCGCCAAAAAAAAAGGAAGGGGGTTTTTAAATCCTCCAAAAACATTTCTTTGATTAGTAAAAGTCTACAGTATTTCCCTTGATACTTCGTCTTTGTGTCATCAAGTTATAAAGCTGAATTACGGTTAACCTCATAAAAGGTTTCCTAATTGCCAATCCAGAAATCATGATGCCTCATTAAGGACTAAGGATGAACATTTCTCATTTTGTTTGGACCACTAAGTCCAACTCCCTTCAAAGTATAGGGACATGCATTAAATTTTGTGGGATGTGTATAATAAAGGATATTCTTTCATTTGAACATCTGTGCAAAATGAAAATAATTAATACTATTTATGCATCAGGCTCTCTATTCTTCAAACTTAGAAACAGTTGTGCATTTTCTTTGACCTTGTCCAGAAGCATGTTACATTTTAGGGTGCCATGCTCTTGGACTATTTGGTGATCCTTGTTTGTGTCCTCAAAACTTGGAGCATTTACTGAGTATTGATTTCAGATGTTTTGCTTCAGCCGTAGCAATGATGGAAAATTTATTTGGCAGAGAGAAGGCTGTACTTTCCTTTTTGTCGGAATAAGGAAAGCAGAGAGTTTTAAAAGAATATATATCCTAAGAGATGAATTGTGACCAGAATTTTCACATGGCTTCTCTTGGGTGTCCAGCTCATATATCCCTTCATATAGATTTGCTTTGTTTCTGTTTGATGACTGGACTTCTGATTAGTTTTGTTTTAGATAGATTCATTCTAACAAATTCTTAGACTTTGGGTTTGGTCTAACTCAGCCCTACAAAAACTAATTTATTTGTAAGGTGAGAGTTCTCCTTACTTATAACAACTATGCAATGCAATAAGGAACTCTCAAAACACACTCTCACAACCAGGAATCTCAACCATCTAAAAAATGATGTTGGGCTAACTCAACTACACAAAATCAACTTGTAAGGTGAGAGTTGTCCTCCGCGTATAACTAATGTCCTCCACATAATATTCAGGTTATATCACCAAGTACTATGGGGCACTCAACATACAATTTTCTATCATAACCATCCTCACCAAAGAAAAATTATGGTTGACTCTATCAATTAAACCAATGTGAAAGTGATAACTTCTTCACTTTTACTTTGCAGCTACTGTCACCCCGACATTTTACGGTCAAAAGTATTCATAGGTTTACTTTGATTAGCTTGATAGATTTTGTTAACACTGTTTCTCCATGTTGGGCAAAGAAAGTCAACTTACATTTTTTCTGCTTTGTTTCATAATACAGGAAGCCGAGGAATTGTTTGAAACCATCTCCCAAGCACTGCTATCATCTGTAGACCGTGACTGTCTTAGTGGTTGGGGTGGACATGTCTATGTTGTGTAAGTTTATAAGTTTTCTTCTTTAGTAGTTTATTCTTGCGATTTCTACATATTGTGCCTTAAGTTTTTTTTCCTTTTATACATTAGTTCATCTTTTACAAGCCACTGGGTTGATGCCAGTGAGTTTTGTCTCGGTGTATGTTTGGTTTCACGTTTGAAACACCCATAATTGATTCTGGACATGTATAATTGATTTTGATATGTTTGGTTATGTTTGGTTTCGCGTTTGAAACACCCATAATTGATTCTGGACATGTATAATTGATTTTGTATGTTTGGTTGTTCTCAAGTGAAATTGGTTTTGATATGTTTGGTTGCTCTCAAGTGAAATTGGTTTTGATATGTTTGGTTGCTCTCAAGTGAAATTGGTTATGCTTCAGTGTTGGTGCTTGTGACTTTTAGGTTTGAGTTTATCCTATTCATTTGTAATATAATATCTGTGGCTTATTTGAATTTGTCTGTCTGTCGCAGCACCCCAACTGAAGTAAAGGAAAGGATTTTGAAAGGAAGAATGGATTAACTTTTAAGCCATCTACTCAACTACTTCAGTTCATCTACTCATTACTTCAGTTCACTTTGTTTTCTGTTTATTTCGGAGCTGAATGGAAGAACATGTACACACCATCAGTTGTTATTGTGCACCTCAATTAAACGAACCCAGAAGATTATTTACAAAAACTGGTTCAGCTGTTCTATATAGATGTTTTAAGATTATCTGCGTAAGTAGATTCTGGAATCGGGTATGCTGTGAATTAAATTATGAGAGATGTATTGGAATGTTTCTAGGAGAGAGGCTCGCAAGACACATAAATTATGCACGTCACATATTCCAATTCACGTTGTCCTTGAGATGTTCTTGGTAATTTGGTAGTTTGTGAAGTTGGGAGTAATAAGAACGTGACTTCAATTTTTCATAATCAAAATTACAACTGATATTTTTCATTTTTCTACAGAAGACATTCACGCACATTAAAATAAATCTCACTGTTCAATAAATTAATGAAAGCTTGTATGTTGAAAATTAAGTTGAATTTTTTATGACATTTTGTCGGTTTAATATTATTTTTTAAGTTTTACAAGAAACACAAATTGAAACTTTTTATCAATGTTTAGATTTTGTTTTTAAATTTGCAGACTAAATCTAATTCAAAAACTATATCGAGATTAAAACCATGGAATAATTGCAGGAATTATAATTATAATGTTTAAACTCTTAAAATAAACATTTTCATAAGTTATGATTGAATTTTTTTTTATAAATATTCCGTTTGGTAAAAGTTTTTCTATAGTTGAACAGAACATACTTATCAGATTTTTTTGAAAAGCCAATCAAAATTTACAAACATATATACCTAAATCAATTTTAACACAAAATCATTTTGTTTGCTAAATTTTACACAAACATAACTATAATACCTAAAATGATGATGCTTTAAAAATCTTACACAAAAGACTTTATGTAATAATAGAAAGAGAGGAAATTGAAGGAGAGATAAAACTTAACAAAAGACTATATAATAGAAATAGAGGAATCGAAGGAGATAGATAATTGCATTCTGTTTTGTTTTTTCAGAAATGACTATAAAGTTAGTTATAGAACTCAGCAAGTGAGTTTATATAGGGTAACAAACTATAATATGTTTTGAGATTTGACTTACCACAATTAGTTACTCACAGTTAGAGTTAATTACAAGTTTGTTAAAGACTGTTTGGCTATATTACTATATTATCTTCCCTTCAAAGTTCAAAGGTAAGTTCATTCTTTGTTGAAGAGATGAGTTATCCACAATTTGTAGTTGGTCTCAATTTTCTCTGGCTCTTTGCGTTCTCAATTTTCTCTACTCTTTTTTCAATAGACGGGGTCTCTATTTATACTAAAAGTTTAGGGTTTTTAATGGAAAAGGTGACAATAATTGCCAGGGTTTGAGATAATTATGAGAGGTAGAAATTGTCAGTATTGGTTGGAGAAGCAACAATGTTGTCTTACTTGGTGCTGAAGTCACTTATGTATAATATGCAAAGTGTCATTTGAATCACCAAACTGAAAAAGGCAAAAAGAGAAAAGTGAGAAAGTGAAAAAAAAAAAAAAATTCCAAAGAGAAAGATTCCTTTGGCTAATACTAGAAATTTACCCTTGGTAGTCCTTTTAACTAATCTTTGAGATGGAAAAAGTGTAAGAAATTTGTCACTTTTCTTTTGCATTTTGAATTCAAATTTAGCGAGTTGCTTATAAAAGAATAGAATTTCAAATAAATAATTTTTATAATTTTATGATGAGATTAAAAATAATAAGTAACGGTAGTAATAAATTATAATGAAGGATTAAATTGATTTTTTTGTTAGCATTTTAAGATTACTTAAAGAAAAATTAATAAATGATAAAAATTGAGAAACAAATTTAAATTACAATGACAAAATTAGAGTATTACAACATCGTTGCAACTTTGATAAAAATGGGTGGTTTGAGCTCTCAGAGTTTGTCTTAATTGTATATTTAGAAGACAATTCTTTTTCTTCTCCTTCATGTCTGTTGTCTTTGCTGTAATTTTTATTTAGGGTTTTTAACGATGTTGATATTATTGGACATGTTACTCCATATACGGTGAAGATAATGTAAATTTTTTTGAAGTGGCGTAGCTTCAAGTGACTATACTCTTTATGATGAAGTATGATTGTCAGTGAAGACAATGAAAACTTATGTATTATTTTCAATCAGGTGAAGATTGCTGGGATTGATTGAAAATGTACACGTTGAAGAAGTCTCACCTTGTTTAGTTTTGTGAATGAAGAAGGAGTCCAATGCTCCATATATGATACAAGTTTTTTGAAGTCCCATATCGCTTAGTTTTGTGAAGAAAGAGGGAGTCCAAGACTATATATATGATTCAAGTTCTTCGTTACAAAATGTACCAGTCAAAAGCACTTCAAGTTTGTATTTGATTTTTTATATTTTCTCTTATACTCTTGTTTTAGAGTGTTGTGAAGGGGAGTTAAATATTTGTTTTGGAGAGTGCGGGTGTATTGGGGCCTTGGGGTGGTTGAGGGTGTATTGGGGCCTTGGGGTGGTATGTAATTATCCTAAATAATCGTAGGAATAAGAACAACATCATTATTTTAGTCTCGGTGATTATGGGTCCGTTTGTTTTGGCTTTTTCAAAAATGATTTTTATAGTATAATATAATTTTGATTAAAAAAATTTACAAATTTTTCCATAAAAGCTTCAAATGAAATTTTGGTTTGAATATTTATTCTTAAAATGTTACTTTAGATATTTCATTATTTTATTGGAACTTTTTTTTAAAATCAAAATTTTAAAAAATCACTTAATTTTGAAGCTATTTCAAATAGTTTTTTTATAAAAATTATTTTTGAAATATAACTTTTTGAAAAAAATTGCGATTTCGACTATGTTTTGATTTTCAATAATGTATGTTTATGCTTATGTTATAGGATGTCAAAATTAGTCTTTCAATTTAGAATAAACAAATATTAAAAAGTTTGTTTTTGCATTATGCCTCATTTTTACGACTAAGTTTATTCCAAAAATGCATTTTCGAAACATTCTCGGAAATATATTTATGAAATGTCTAAATCATCACTATACATGAATGTCTAAATACTATTTTTTCCACTGCAACAAATCGATTCCCAAATAGCTTTAAATAAATACTTATTGATAGAAGGGTATTATATAATATATATTATTAATTATTAGTATTGTTATTGATATGGGGTAATGATAGAACTTATATTATTAATATGATTATTGAGCTTTATTTGTATTTGGATGTTTTAGTTAATGATCAATTAATATTATTATATATATGTAATGTCTTTGAGATATTTTAAGGTATGGGCGAAATCAATGAAAGTATTTATTTTTATTAGTTTATCTTTTTTAGAGTAGATTTTCCAGCTTTTACTAGTTTGGTTAGGATTCTAAAACTATTTTCTAACATTGGTGCTTTCATTCTTGAACATCAAAATCTTCCATGGCATACCAATTTCACTATCCCATAAACACCACTCCTACCACATCATCATTTCCATCTTTTCCATGGGAAATTTTTAAACCATCTTCATCACCAAATTTATATTTAAATCATGGATATTCACCACATACTCTTTACTCATATCCATGGAGCACTCCTCCATTTTACCCCACAAACACAACTCTTACTATTTCTTCACAAAATTTGTCTTTTAATAGTTATCCACCGGTTTCCCGCAACAATATACATCTCATATGTAACACCCCAGTTTCAATTATTTGATTTATTTAAAATTGGGAAATTATTTTATTAGAATTAATAAAATAAAAAGGAATTATTTATTTTGAAATATGGAGGAAAATAAAAGAAATAAGAAAATGCTGAGTTTTAAGTTATTGGGCTTAGACGTTGTTAGTAAAGAGTGGGGGTGCAAGAGAAATAAAGTTATGTTTTGGAACTCAAGTTAGTTTTCTCATTTTCACGATAAACAGAAGTTGAGAATTTGGGGAAATAGAGCTCTGAAGGTACGAGGAACGAAGAACATCGCTCAAAAGATCAAAGCTGCTAATTGATAAGGTAAGGGGGGCTATTACTCGGTTTACCTTTGTTTATGGGTTTATGTACGGTTGATTTGGGTAATCGTAGGGAAGAACCCCAATTGTTAGATGTTACTAGGGATCGATACCCTTAGGATTGAATCTTGTTGGAAAAGGGTTAGGTTCCCAATTGTTATGAATCGATTAGGAATTTTAGGTTCCAAATGGTAAATTGGGAGTATATCTGCATGATCGTGAATTTACCTTGGAAGTTGTAGGGATAACCTTAATGTTGTCAGAAATTCCCTCAAAAGGACGAGTAATCACTGTTAAGGGTACCATAATAATTGTTGGTAATTATGAAATGAATGTGTTGTTTTGAGTTGTGAAATATCGATGTCGTTAGGTACCGAAATGCTCGTTTAGCCGACAATTTCCCGCGTTTGGCTGCTGTTATCTGAGCTGCTGCAGATACAGGAAATTTCTGTACGCGCTCAGCAACACGGGCCGTGTTGCACAACACGGGCACCCGTGTTGCTCTTCTGGTTGCTTTTCTGGTTGTACAACACGGGCCGTGTTGCACAACACGGGCACCCGTGTTGCTCCCCCTGTACTGATAAGGATAAAATATTTTTTTTTCCTGGAATGTGTTGCCCAACACGGGCCGTGTTGCACAACACGGGCACCCGTGTTGAGTCCCTGTATTGATGAGGAAAAATTGTGTTTTTTGGACGTATTGCCCAACACGGGCCGTGTTGTACAACACGGGCACCCGTGTTGAGGTTACTGTGTTGATTTTCTGAACTTTGTTTCAGTGCTTGATTTTGGGATTTTATTGCCATGCTTTTGGATAATGTTATCGAGCATGAATTATGATATGACTTGATATGATTGATGTTTAAATAGTATGCTGAGTGATTACGTGCTATCCATATCTCGTTATGATTTGATGTTGTTGATGTTGCATGATATGTTGATTGATGTTATAGTATGCTGAGTGTTACATACTTACATATCATGTTGCATTTGTTAATTCCCATTGTGTGGAATTAACATGGTGGCCAATATACGTGTCCGCGATTTAATGGAACGTTGAGGTGGTAGCCGTGTCCGCGATATAATGGAACGGTGAGTTATCCGTGACCCGAGATTTAATGGGGCAGTAAAGTGGTACCACATGCATGGGTGTGTTGCATTACCTTGAATATGACATGAATGGATGGTTTTTCCAATGTTCTATCTGATTGTTTGTATGCACGTATAATTGCTAAATGGTTGACGATATTTGATGTTAATTGCAAATATGAAAAGCAATATATTATGGTGTATGAATTGTAAAGGTTTTTGTAAACTATGAAATATGCTAATTATTGGGTGATGCTTATGATTCCTGAATTGATTGTTATGAACGTATAATCAAATGTATAATTGAGATGCTCACCCTTACTGTTGAATATTTCAGATTGAGGAGCTTCGTTCAGGTGCTTGGCGAAGGCTTGTGGTGTCTAGTTTATTTCCGTTTTAGTATTGTCCGGGTCATGCTCTGGTAGTTGTAACTCCGGGAACGTTTGTTTGTCGAGCTGCTTTAGTCAGACTCGTTTAATTCCTTAGTATTTGGTTATAATATAATGTTGATATATTCCAGGTGTTAATCCCTGATGATTGAAAATATTATAACTTTGGTTTTATTAAATAAATTATTCCGCTGTGTCAACATGTATGAGTTACTACTAAGATTATGCATGACAGGAATTGTCTTATTAAAAGAGAATTGTAGCATCCTCGAATTATACATGTACTCTGAAATTATAATTTTAATTATTTGCGAAAATTTCTTGGGGTTTTAGAGGGTGTTACATCATACACCACCTTCACCACCATTATATCCATCTCATTCACCCATCGTGTCTCTCATTCCAAATCCAATAGCTATAGTGAAAAAGAAATCACAGGTGTTGTCTGTCACTACCTTATTATAGGTTAAGAAGGACAAAAACAGAAGAGTAAAAAGAAGAATGATCAGAAAAAGAGTTTCTGAACCAGAAACTTGGGCGAAATTTCAGGCTAATTTTTCCACTTCGACAACTTTTTCGAGCTCTTCTTCTGTGAAACTATTGGCGTCTTCTCCGTTATCGGTCTGAGTGACATTTTCGACGGTATTTCCGACGATTCGTAAATCACCAGACCCACAACCATTGGAACAAACAAATGAATGGTTGAAGTCCAAATATGTAAATGAAGCGTTTGTTGTTAATGGCGTGGCACCGATGAAGGGAAGTGAAATGCATGTGATGAAAGATGAAATATAAGAAGAAGAGGGTGAAGAACAACAACATGAAGATGATGAAGAACAAGAGCTTAGCGAATGCGTAGAGAAATTACAGCCCTTGAAAACCCCTGAAGTACGACAACATAGATTGGAGGAAGTTGAGTTTTCTATTAAGGAAAAGATTTTGATTATTGATAAAGCTAATGAAATTGATAGGGAATTTGGGGATTTTTCGTTGATAGATGAGACATTGGATATTGTTGAGAGTAGTCGAGGAGAGTAAATTGAAAGCGGTCATATAGTTGGTGATGTTTAACTACATGAGTAAGGGGACTTCTTATATTGGAGATGATGGGAATGGTAAGGGTACATGTGCTACTATTGATGGTGTATAGTAAATGAGGAAGCTTCCAGGATGTTAAAGTTAAGTTTGGAAGAAAATTTGCGAAAGCAAGAAATAGCGAGGACTGCAGAGGAAATTTTTTTATGAGGTAAACAAATGTTTGTATATCCTCATGTGGTTAGGGGTGGCAAACGAGCATGCCCATCCCGTTTAGGCCCGCCCCTCAAAATCCTGCAAAAAAATGGGATGGGGCGGGCATAGTTAAGGATGAGGGCCTAAAACCTAGTCCCGCCCCGCAAAAAAGTGAGTGCAGGACGGGGAAAGCCCGCGGGCACTGCAATTTTTAGGCCTAAAAATGCAAAATTTTATGCTAAAAATCATGCCTGCAAAAGCCCGCGAAGAAGATGGGGCGTGGCGATCACACTAGAGGGTGAGGGTCTAAATTCTTGGTCCGCCCGACACTAAAGTGTAGGTAAAATGGGCATGCCAAATGGACCGGGTCCATTTTCCCACCCCTACATGTGGTTAAACCTGATCAAGATATATAAGTGTTTTTTAATAAGAATATTTCAACACTAAAAGATGAACAAGATATTTTGATCTTGGGGGCGTTTCATGATTGGAAGTGGAAATCTTTTACAATCAGATTGAATAAAACAGATCTTAAGGATGATTGGTGGATTTTCAAATTGTATGTGCCACTAGAAGCCTACATATTAGACTTTGTGTTCTCTGAAAGTAAAAATGGTGGAATTTTTTATAACAAATTTGGAATGGACTACCACATACTTATTTTTGGTCGTATTTTAAAGGAACCTCCTTTACATATAATTCATATTGATGTTGAGATAGCCTTTATTGCAATGGTTGGAGGGCTTGCTGATGTTGTTACTAGTCTGTTTCATGTTATTCAAGGTTTAAATCACAATGGTCGTGCAAATGATGAAGAGAGATTTGTTTTTTTTTGTCATGCCACTCTTGAGTTTCTTCTCCAAAATGGATTTAATCCTGATATAGTTTCATTTTCTGCAGTAATTGGTGGCTTGATTAACATTCAAGAGGTGGATCGTGCAATGAAAATATTCAAGGATTTGTGTTCTTGCGGCCACTGTCCGAATGTGGTTTGTTTTATCATGTTGATAAGAGGCCTATGCAAAGCCGATAGATTAGCATATGCTAGAATTTTGTTCGAGGAGCTTATTGAGAGGGGTCCTTCTTCCCTAGTTGATCCCACCAATCTGTTTATTGATTCTTGGTAGAAAACCGGTTATGTTGATAAAGCTATGACACTTCTTTTCAGAATGTATGAAGAAAACAAGGAGCCTAATATTATTACATACACAACCTTAGTGGACGGAACAAGCAAATACAAAGGCAATTACACTTTCACATGTATCAAAGTTGTTGGCTATAGAAATCTGGGTAGAAATTCAGTTGTATTCTCGAATTGCTTGAGGTCAAGTGGGAGGATAGGAATAATATCGTCGGAGGAAGAGGACGTGCCCGTGGAAGTAAAAGAGAGTTATTCAGAAAACTACATTGTTGTATTTGATCCACTTGATGATTCATCCAATCTTGATGATGCAGTCTCAACTGGTTTGATTTTCAGGATTTATAGCCCCAATGACGATGTTTTCCTGAGTTTGATGATGACTTTGATGACAACACACTTGGCACAGAAGAACAAAGGTGCATTGTGAATGTGTGTCAACCAGGAAGCAACCTTCTAGCAGCTGGCGACTACATGTATTCTAGTTTAGTGATCTTTGTCTTTACCATAGGCAAAGGAGTGTTCGTATTCACATTAGATCCAATGTACAAAGAATTCGTTTTGACTCAAGAGAATCTCCAAATATTGAAATCAGGGAAAATTTATTCTTTCAATGAAGGGAATTACAAGTTGTGGGATGAAAACTTGAAGAAACATATTGATGATCTTAAGGAACCAGGTCCTAGTGGCAAGCCTTACTCAACAAGGTATATTGGTAGTTTGGTTGGTGATTTTCATAGGACAATGTTACATAGTGGCATTTATGGATACCCTAGGGACAAGAAAAGTAAGAATGGGAAGTTTAGGCTTTTGTATGAGTGTGCTCCAATGAGCTTCATTGTTGAACAGGTTGGTGGAAAAGGCTCAGATGGTCATCAGAGAGTACTTGTCATTCAATCCACAAAAATTCATCAAAGTGTTCCACTTTACATCGGGAGCCCAGAAGAGGTGGAAAGGGTTGAAAAGTACTTAGCTTAAATGACATACTGATGCAAAGAAAGTTATTTTGTTTATGGATCATATTCTAATTTCTAAATGAAACTGTTCACAATCAAAAAATAAAATAAAATAAAATTTAGCATCCTAAGTTTTTATTTTAGAACCGAACCCGACGACAATGATAAAATGGTATTATAGAATTTATATTATTAATAATTAGTATTGTTATTGATATGAGATAATAATAGAATTTGTATTATTAGTATGGTTATTGGATTTTATTTGTATTCGGACATTTTAGTTAATGACCTATTAATATTATTATATAAGTAGTGTCTTTGACACATTTTTATTAATTTATCTATTTTAGAGTAAAATTTTCAGTTTTTACTAATTTGGTTAGGATTCTAAAATTGCTTCCTAACACTTACACTAATAAATATTACCATTGTTTCAGAGTAAATTCTCAATCTTAATTTTTTTTATTTCGTCTATCAAGATAAAACCAGTGTACATTAAATTTTATTGATAATGATAATAATAGAAAGAATTTAATTGAAATATACCGTTAGTCAATCACAATCATTGAATTGTTTAAAATATTTGATTTTGATTTTAATTTCTTTTTAAGTAATAAAATTGAATAGTCATGATATATTGACAGTGTAAAAATATTTACACTGACAGTGCATAGTAATTAAATTCTAATAGAAATTATAAAATTTAAATTAGATTTAAAATTTAAAAATTATATATCTCTACGTAGAGATGACAATGTGTACCCATGAATACGAGTACTAATTTCTCACTATCCACCATATTTAATAAATATGATATCCGTATCAGTCTCATACTCACGCGGGTATCCGTAAGACGAATATCCGTTGATTTTGAGATACCTGTGAATATGTACATGTATCCATGAATACTTTTACTTAAATATTTAATATATATATATATATATATATATATATATATATATATATATATATATATATATATATATATATATATATATATATATATATATATATATATATATATATATATATATATATATATATATATATATATATATATATATATATATATATATATATATATATATATATATATATATAAAATAAACTAATTTTTTTATCCTTTTTAAAGACAAAAAAATAGTTTTAAATTTTACACATAATAATAATAATAAAAATAAATCACATTCACTTTATTTCTTTTTTTTATAAATAATTATATTATACTTAACAAAAGAATAATAGTTTCATATCAAACATAATAATAATAATAATAATAATAATAATAATAATAATAATAATAATAATAATAATAATAATAATAATAATAATAATAAATAATAATAATTATTGATTAAATAAATTAATATTCATGTAATTTTGTTAATTATTAATGAATATGGATACCCGCATATTCAAGTACCATCAAATCTATATCTATATTCATAAATAAATAGATAACTAAATATTTATTTATTTTACTTATAAATATCTATTAAAATATCATATCCATACCCGTGCGAATACTCACGGATACAATTTTTTTCTATTCCATTTTTCATAATCCTTTTTAAATTTGTTTATATATAATGTCATCTAAAAAGTTTTTCCTATAACTATTCAAAACTATTAGGAGTGTGTATCTGATTTTTTATAATGATAAATTTTGAGAGAAAAGCAATATACGGCCAAAATAAGTCATTACTAGTAGATGAAAGTTGTTGAAAAGGTTTGATCAAAATTGAATAGAATGTTGAAAAATGAAAGTGAATGGAATTGGTAAAAAGTCAACAAGTGTAGTTAGTCTTTGCCGCCGCATTAACAGAGTCAGATTTTGAATGTGAATCATCATTCCAAATCATTACCTCTCTCACTCACTCTCATATTTTCACCTTCTAATCATAAGGTGACGTCGTTTTACTTCTCTCTAAATTCAAACCAAAACTCTCATTCAAATTTTAAAACTATCGCAGTTGATGTCTTTGACCATATATTGTGAACTTTTCACCAAATTGCCACTATTATGCAATTTATATATCAAATTTCAGGTAAATTTTGAAACTACAATATTACGAATAATTGAGTAATTTAGTGTGGGAAGAGAGAATGAGAGTGAATTTTGAGAAAATAAAATTTAGAGTAAAAATATAGATAACTTCATTCACAAAATATCTAAAAGATATATATACCACAATATATGATGAGATACAATTATTAAATAAATAAAACTGAAAAATCTCAGTTATAATCGGTTAATATATTATATTATTCGACCACACTTTATTATTGTAAGTTTTTATTTGACAATTTAAAGGGGTTTAATCGGTTGCACTATTTGTCGATTGCTACATGCACGTTGTGATACGGTGAGAGAACTGACTTGAAGGTTTTGCGTTTTATCGCAAATGTTGCGGTTAGCAAGAGTCGCCACCGACTTTTCTTTTATCCAAAAGGAAAGGTGAAAAAGTACATGAAAGACTTTTGAGATTGTTTCTTGGGTTCGGGGGTAGATTATAAAAAGAGAAGGTATTAACACCCTTTTTATCCATAATTTTTCATGAGCTCTTAGTTACTTGCTAGATCACTTGCTTTTGTTTGAAATTATGCTTTGTGTGGTTTTTTGAAAGTATTTTGTAAAGAGACAATTGTTTAGGCAATCTTTGTAATGATTCTTGTTCGTAAGAATGTATACAAAGATGTTTGATCTTTTGAAAATATTTTCAAGTTTTGTAAGATGTTTTGAAAGTGTAAGTGTTTGTTTTTGAAAATAGCAAGGATGTTTTGTTTGAAATGGAGCAAGTAATTAGGAGCAATCAACCTACTCAAATGTCTTTCTTGTTCATTTTCTTTTCCTTTGACATTGTTGTCTTACCATTGACTTGGTAAGCAACCCTATCTTTGGATGTTAACGGGACGGGCGTGGGTCATCGTATAACCATGATTAGCAATGTTGCAAGGTATCTTAGCATTCTTTTTGAGGGACTAAGATCATTTGTAAGGCAACTTTAGATAGCGTCATCGAGGGACTATGATCTTGTATTTGTTTGTTTTTGCTAAGATACCTTACATGCGTAATATGACCATTTTGTATAAGGCAACCAAGTGGATTTTGAAGAAGTAAGAAAACACTTAGAAGGGGGGGGGGGGGGGGGTTGAATAAGTGACTCTTTTCGTTCTTTCAAAACAATAATGGAATAACACAGTTATTTTTATCCTGGTTCGTTTGAACTCAAACTACTCCAGTCCACCCGTCAATGTGATTTCGCCTTTCTCAACAAGGACTTAATCCACTATAATCAACTGATTACAATCACACAATAACTGTTATGACTAACAATGCACAAGTAAACTTACAAGTGACTAACACCACTAAGACTTAAATCTAGTCCTAGTCTGCTTGAGAAATCTGACCAACCTTGGTCTCTCAAGGAACAAATACAGACGTATAATCTTTACAGATAATTGAAATAGAGTTTGCTTCTAATCAAGCTATATCACAACTGTGATTTTTCTTAGAATGTTATACACAAAAATGTATGAACTATGAGTATAAAAGGTTCTTTTATCAAAGAACTTCTTCATAGTCTTTGCTTAGCACTTTGGAATGTTTTTTGTCAGAACATTAACTAAGACATTCAAAACACATTCATTAGAGAATAAATTATCTTAAATATAATTTAGTTATCATTAAAACACTTGGGATAGGTCAGAACTAATCTTGTTCTTTCAAATTTTACCCTAGGGGTGCTTGTGTGCAAGTGTATTATTTTTATGCTTGATTTTGTCTTGAATTATGATTTTCTACTTGATTGAATTTATTCTTTCCATACAAACCCTAATTTATTCTTGAATTATGGTTTTCTGTTTGACCGATTCTCGAGCCGATCTTAAAAATCAGAGAAAAACCCTAGGGTTGTGATTTCTTGTGAAAAAGGGATGGCAACTTTTGGGGTACAACAATTGTCAAGAGGATGACCTGCCACGTCTTCTTTTGCTTCTGAACTTTCAGAGTTTGAGTGATGATCTTCTATACCTACAGAAAAATCAATTTGCTTTGGATGTGGTTGGCCAAACTTATCATCAAACCTGACTTTGATTGATTCTTCAACAATCAAAGTTTCTGTGTTGTATACTCTATAGCCTTTTGAGCGTTCAGAGTATCCAAGTAGGAAACACTTTTGTGCTTTGGAATCAAACTTATTCAGAGTTTCTTTGGTATTTAGTATAAAACAAGTACATCCAAAAGGATGGAAATAAGAAATGTTGGGCTTTCTGTTTTTCCATAATTCATAGGGAGTCTTTTCAAGAATAGGTCTTATAGAGATTCTATTCTGAATATAACACGCTTCACAGCTTCTGCCCAAAAGTGCTTAGCCATATTTGTTTCATTGATCATGGTTCTGGCTATCTCTTGTAATGTTCTATTATTTCTTTCTACAACTCCATTTTGCTGGGGAGTTCTAGGACAAGAAAAATTATGAACAATACCATTTTCTTTAAAATATTTTTCAAAATAATGATTTTCAAATTCACCACCATGATCACTTCTAACTTTTGTGATTTTAAAATCTTTTTCATTTTGCACTTGAGTACAGAAGTCAATGAATACAGAATGTGACTCACCCTTGTGTTTTAAAAACTTTACCCATGTCCATCTGCTGAAATCATCAATGATGACCAATCCATACTTCTTGCCTCTGATGGATGCAGTTTTAACTGGCCCAAACAGATCAATATGAAGTAACTCTAATGGCTTAGAGGAAGAGACAACATTTTTAGATTTAAAGGAAGGTTTTGAAAATTTTCCTTTTTGACATGTTTCGCACATAGCATCTGAGTTGTACTTTAGATTGGGAAGTCCTCTGACTAAATTTAATTTATTTAGTTGAGAGATTTTTCTAAGACTGACATGTCCCAATCTTCTGTGCCATACCCATTGCTCATTGCTAACAGACAAAAGGCGTTTTACGTTTTGAGATTTAAGATCTGATAAATCAATTTTGTAAATGTTGTTCTTTCTCTTGCCAGAAAAGAGGATTGATCCATCCTTTTGATTTACAGCTTTACAGGAGTTTTGATTTGAAGATAATGTCATATCCATTGTCACTTAATTGACTTATGGACAATAGATTATGAGCTAATCCTTCTACTAATAAAAAATTAGAGATAGAAGGAAGGTTGCCGTTTCCTATGGTTCCAGAACCAATAATCTTCCCTTTCTGATTACCTCCAAACTTCACATCTCCCTTAGTTTTAAGTTCCAGGCTTTGGAACATAGACCTTTTTCCCGTCATGTGTCGTGAGCATCCAGAGTCCAGGTACCATGACTGGTGTTTCAATTGAGCTGTTAAGGACATCTGAAACAAATATTATGTTATCCTTAGGTACCCATATCTTTTTGGGTCCTTTTGGGTTAGCATAAGAGTTTCCAGAATGTGATGTATATTTTATATCATGTGAGTGTCCAAATTTGAATTGCTTATTCAGAGGTTTGTAAGTGAAGGTCATTTTAGCAACAAGTTTTGGAATGTATGTCTCCTTCCCTTTGGGAGGTTCATATCCAATTCCTCTTCTGTTTTTCCCACTAACTCCATAGATCATTGAAGCCATTTTGCTTCTGTCTATGCTTTTAGCAAGAAAAGTTTGAAAGCTATAGTCATATTCTTTCAGAATATCTTTCGAACTAGATACAGACTCTGAACTAAAATTCTTTTGAACAATTTGAATTTCCTTTTCAAGTTTAAGATTGTTTTCTAAAAGTTCAGATTTTTCTGTTTCAAGTTTCTTAAAATCAGATGCAAGACTCTTCTTGAGTTTCTTGTATTTGATTTTGAGCTTACTATAGTTTTCCAGAAGTTCTGATAAACTATCAGCAAGTTCTTCTCTAGAAAATTCAGAAAATACCTCTCTTTGTTCTGAATCACAGTCTGAGTCATCTTCTGTGATAGCCATTAAAGCTAGGTTGGCATTTTCATCTTCAGAACCAGATTTATCTTCAGACGAATCTGAGTCATCCCAGGTTGCCATCATTCCTTTCTTCTTTCCAAATCTCTTCTTTGGTCTTTCTTTTTGAAGCTTTGGACAATCACTTTTAAAGTGACCAGGTTCTTTGCATTCATAACAGATAATATCTCTTCTGTTTGACTTTTTGTGTCCAGAAGATTCTGGTTTATCTTCTGACTTCTTGAAGTTCCTGAACTTCTTTTGTCTGTGCTTCCACAGATGATTGATCCTTTTGGAGAGTAAAGATAGTTCGTCTTCTTCTGAAACTGATTCTTCAGAGTTTTCTTCTTCAACCTGAAAAGCGTTAGTATCAAATTTCTTAATTGATTTAAGGGCTAGAGACTTACCTTTCTTCTGAGGCTCATGCTCATCCAGTTCAATCTCATGACTTCTGAGAGAGCTGATGAGTTCCTCTAGAGACACATTGTTCAGATCCTGTGACACCTTGAAAGCAGTGACCATTGGTGCCCATCTTCTGGGTAAGCTTCTGATGATCTTTTTCACGTGATCTGCTTTGGTATACCCTTTGTTCAAAACTCTCAGACCAGCGATCAGAGTTTGAAACCTAGAGAACATTGCTTCTATAGACTTACTTTCCTCAACTTTGAAGGCTTCATACTTCTGAACTAAAGCCAGAGCTTTAGACTCCTTAACTTGGGCGTTTCCTTCATGAGTCATTTTGAGAGACTCAAATATATCATGCGCTGTATCTCTATTAGTGATTTTTTCATATTCTACTTTAGAGATAGCATTTAAAAAAATATTTCTAGCTTTGTGATGATTTTTAAAATCAGCTTTTTGTTGTCTATCCATATTTTTTCTATCCACTTTGTTTCCTTCTGAATCTGTAGGATGTTTGTAACCATCCAAGACTATATATTAAAGATCACTATCATGACCAAGAAAGAAACTTTCCAGTCTATCTTTCCAGTACTCAAAATCTTCTCCATCAAACACTGGAGGTTTGTAATAACTATTATTGTTTTGTTCAGCGGCCATTGTGTTTTCTTCTGGATCTTTTCCTGACACGGTTAAGTGTTGAGCTCAATTAAGTGACAATGCTCTGATACCAATTGAAGGAGTAAGAAAACACTTAGAGGGGGGGGGGGGGGGTTGAATAAGTGACTCTTTTCGTTCTTTCAAAACAAAGCTCAAAACAATAATGGAATAACACAGTTATTTTTATCCTGGTTCGTTTGAACTCAAACTACTCCAGTCCACCCGTCAAGGTGATTTCGCCTTTCTCAACAAGGACTTAATCCACTATAATCAACTGATTACAATCACACAACAACTGTTGTGACTAACAATGCACAAGTAAACTTACAAGTGACTAACACCACTAAGACTTACATCTAGTCCTAGTCTGCTTGAGAAATCTGACCAACCTTGGTCTCTCAAGGAACAAATACAGAAGTATAATCTTTACAGATAATTGAAATAGAGTTTGCTTCTAATCAAGCTATATCACAACTGTGATTTTCTTAGAATGTTATACACAAAAATGTACGAACTATGAGTATAAAAGGTTCTTTTATCAAAGAACTTCTTCATAATCTTTGCTTAGCACTTTGGAATGTTTTTTGTCAGAACATTAACTAAGACATTCAAAACACATTCATTAGAGAATAAATTATCTTAAATATAATTTAGTTATCATCAAAACACTTGGGATAGGTCAGAACTAATCTTGTTCTTTCAGATTTTACCCTAAGGGTGCTTGTGTGCAAGTGTATTATTTTTATGCTTGATTTTGTCTTGAATTATGGTTTTCTACTTGATTGAATTTATTCTTTCCATACAAACCCTAATTACTAGCATATTATGTAAAAGCGATAAATTGTGAAATTTAAAGTTACTACGCTATTACAACATTTGTGTGGAGGGGGTATACAATTTGTGAATGGGGATTGCAATAATATAAACCTAATTAATCTATTACAATCAAATTGAATATGTACAAATAATTGAAGAAATATGTAAAGTACAAATGCAAATGGAAAGAAATGATTTTTTTGTTTAGATTTTTATATGAAAGAGATTTTAACCTAAACCTAATTAGAGAAAGATAATTAAATCAAAATTAAATTAACTTAGATTAATTAAGAAAATAAATTAATTAAGAAAAAGATTTTTTTGAATAAAAGCCTAATTCTATTTAGTTGATTAAAAGAAAATAAGTTTAAAGAAAAGAGTATTTTTGTATTTTTGCCTTGAAAATAATATATGATATTGTGAAATATTTTTGTCTTTTTTTTAAATATTAAAACAAATATATTTAAATAAATAATAACCTAGTTTTTAATTTAATTTATAAGGTAATTAGTAAAGATAAATAAAGTATAATGAATAAAAATAATTTTTTGTATGGAAAAAATATTTAAATTATATCAAACATAAATCTACTATTTTTTATGATTTTTTTTTGGTATTTTTAGAAAATATATTTAAAAAGAAAAATGAAATAAATAAGTAAATAAAAATGAATGGGTCAGGGGGTGTCAAAAGTAAGCAAGGAGGTGAGCTAGCAAAAAAACAATGCCAGGCCCAAAGGGCCCATCTCCTGCAAAAAAAAGCGTTAGATGATCAGAAAATATGAGAAATACAAAAGGGGGGTTCACATTGGTTCGAACCCTCGCCCTTTAGGTAAGAAATGACTTAGTACACCCGCGCTTGCCACTGGGGTGGCTGTTTCATCCGGTCATACAACCAAACCATAAATATATAAAATAAAAAAAACCCTGAGGCTTACTTCATCTTCTTCCTCGCGCCTAGCCAGACCACCTGTATCTTCTTCATCTCTCCATAAAAATGGAAAGTTCAAACATGAAAATTATGGTATTTCTTCCCACGAATCTAACTATATAACTTATGTAAGCTAAAAGTCAAAGATGAAAACTAATTTTGCTTGCCCTAAATTGAAACCTAATTTTCTCAGAAATTTCAAATCCAAAATTCTCTATACACAGTCAATATAAATGGGAACTATGAACATGGTCAGCTTTAGAGAAAAGATATCTACATTTTGTCTTCACAAATCAGGATCAAATGATGCTTGTATGAAGAAATATAAGTTTGAAAATTTACCTCTTGTAGCTGGAGTCGTGAATGGAGTTTGAGAAACTTTTGAGATGGCCTGAGGATCTGTTTAGCTTTCCTGGACCTCCTTGAGTGTATTCCAACTCCTACTTTTCCTTGAAAGTCCCGAAATCTCTTCACTCAAGTCAACCTGCAAGCTTGATTTTTGAAAATGATGGATAGTGATGGAGGAGTTACAGTCTTGAAACAAGGGCCTGGATTACTTTGGTATGATGTATAGAAGATGTTTGAATGATTGGTTTTCAAAACGCACGAGTGGAAATGAAGATGATGAGTTTTGGCTCAAAACTATCAAGTTGGGAAGTTTTGTGCAACAATGGTGTTTTGGAGAGTTTTAGGATCTTCAAGCTCGTGTCTCAGCTTGAAAATAGTGTATGTACTTATAGGCAAGAAGTTTTGAGGCTTGAAACAACTCAGAAATCGAAATCACATGTTATGGCTTGGTTACTTGATTTTGAAGCAAAGTTGACAAACATGGTTTCAATGTGAAGTACAGGGATTTGTAGGGTGGTTAGCAGGCTGTAGATATGCTGCTTCTTGCTTTTAAATGTTTTGGAGTCATAAACAATAATGTATGGGCTCAAGAAGAGTTGACATTGTGATTAAAGTCACTTTTCCAAAATGGAAGTGGTGACTTTCTTCCAAAAATGGAAATGCAAATTGGATAATGGCTCAAATGCTTGGACAATGGCTCTATCAGTTGTGTAAACATTAAATCATTGAGAGATTAGCAATTTTGAAGCCTGCAAAGCAATATTTTTACAGCATGCTTGGAGATTGGATCAAGTGTTCTTCACAAAATGGCTTGTAATTCAAGTTTGAAAACCCTAACTTCTTGCCTTCGATTCTCCTTGCTCAAGAAGGATCTCAAGGAGTTCTTGGACATTTTGGAAATCTTGCAATGTGCTATACAACCCATATTTGAATTGATTTTTAAGATTCCCCTTGGAACTATGTGAAAAATTGCCATGAAGTTAGGTCAAAAATCTGCCTAACTAGGGCAAAATTTCACTAAGTCTTTTTTTAGTTCATGAGCATGTATTCACAAAATTATATCTTGAGATCCAAGAACTTTTGGAATAAGTTGAGTGAAGAAAAGTTCAAGATTTCATGGAGATCTACAACTTTCATGTTGGAAGTTTCCTTTGAATCATCTTGCATCGTGGTGAAAATTTGGCTTAAAGTTATGAAAAAATAAGAAAATTTTGACACTTAGAAAAATTTCTAAGTTTAGAAATTTTGACTTTTCAAATTGAAATCTTGATTTATTGATTTCTTGATGAATAAGTTTCCTATTTTGACATGTTTTGATGAATTATGATCTTTGACACTTGAATTTGACCAAAAAGTCAAAGTTTGACTTTTCAGTATATAGTTGACTTTTGATCAATTGACTACAAAATTCATCTGTCAATCTAATGGGCTTGCAATGTTTTGAATCATGTCATTAGGTAAAAATGATTCAATTGAACTTTTGAGATCATGCCTTAAACCAATTGACCATTTGCTAGATCAAAAATTAGAAATTGTCCTTTCCCAGTAAAAACCCTAATTTTGACCATTTTGCCATTTTGATGATTTGATCAAGATTCTTGAGGAATTGTGGTCCAAACTTGATCAAATGATACATATGAGTCTAAGATGTTGATGTGGATAAAAAATTATGAAGTTTGACTGTAAATTGGCCATGGTTGACTTTTTCCCCAATACAACTGATTTTTAGGTCAATTGTTCAATTAACTGATCAAAAGTGTGATCCAAGGCTTGAAACTTGGCATGAGTAATATTGGGGGTCCATAATGATCCATTAAAGTCATATGAAGCATTGATAGTTCAAAAATCCTTGTGCAAACTCAAACCCTAATTCTGGTCATGAGTGCACAAGGAGGTGTCTTGAGCTGATCAAACCCTAGTGCAGTCTTGAGCCCAATGAGATCTTGTGAGAAAATTCTTGATAAGTGAGAGGGGAAATTTTGGGTTACAACAGCTGCCCCTGTTCAATCTTCTTAAACCCGAAGAGTTAGATTGGCGAGTTTTTCCATTCGTGACTCGAAGGTGGAAGATGATTGGACACTAGAGTGCCCAGAAATTTGTACTCGATGATGTGAAGGTTGAGGGAATGGGCTAAAAGATGCCATTTGAAGAAATGATAGAAATTTGTTGGAGATGGGCTTGTAGATGCCATCCAAAGTGATTGCTGAATTGTAATTTGTAAGCTGAAAGAATGAGTATCAGAATGGCGTCTGTGTCTAGAGCGTATCTGAACTATATTTGTGAGCTAATTTTGAATGATTATTAGAATGGCATCTGTGCCTGGAGTGTATCTGTACGGTATCTAAAAGTTGAATCTGAATGAGTATCAGAATGGCATCCGTGTCTGGAGCGTATCTGAACTGTATCTGAAAGTTGAATCTGAATGAGTATCAGAATGACATCCGTGTCTGGAGCGTATCTGAACTGTATTTGAAAGTTGAATCTGAATGAGTATCAGAATGGCATCCGTGTCTGGAGCGTATCTGAACTATATCTGAAAGTTGAATCTGAATGAGTATCAGAGTGGCATCCGTGTCTGGAGCGTATCTGAACTGTATCTGAATGTTGAATCTGAATGAGTATCAGAATGGCATCCGTGTCTGGAGCGTATCTGAACTGTATCTGAAAGTTGAATCTGAATGAGTATCAGAATGGAATCCGTGTCTGGAGCGTATTCGAACTGTATCTGAAAACTTTGAACATTGTTAATGATAACTGTTAACCTTATCCTGAAAAGGGTAAAATGTTAGCTAAAATGCAAAGTCATGTTGTATGAAATGCATGGTATGATGCATTTGTGTAATCAATGTTTATGATATATGGATGTGATGTATGCATATGCGAGCTAATCTACTGCACTTCTGTTGGATTGGGGAAAATAAATCCCTGAATATTGCTGAGGATATGTAAGCCTTCATGTCTTGAAGTGTTGATGAATTTCCGTTTAGAGAAATAAACTCTGTTGTAAGGGAAATGCCATGTATTGCTTAAAAATCTATTTGGAGAAATTGGATGATTTCTACCGTGGATTGATAATTGGAAGCTTTGTTCCGCTGGGTATTAAACGACATACTGCAGGGGATTTCTTATGGAATAGCCTAGAGGTATTTCCCTATCCATTCAACCTTCAGTAATTGCCTTTTTTCATTTTGTTTATTTGTAAACAGTAATTATGTTAAAATGCATATGTTCAACAATGAACTATTGGACGTTTTTGTAAACAAAACACAAGCGCAAAGAAAAAAACAGATAGTTTTTGCACTTTCAAAGGGATATCTTTGTATTGACTTTGAGTAAGTATTTTTGTACAATGAGACAAACATTTTAGTAGGAGAATGCCGTCGTAAAAATGAAAATTTTAATATACAGAAAAGATAGCTATGTTTATTTATCCCATGGGGTTCCCATTATGCTATAGCCTTTGTATCTCTGAGCATTTTGTCTATTTGTTGCCTTGTCAGAAAATGAATGAATTGATCAGAACCTCAGAGTTTGCAGGTCGTCTGTAAGGTGATCCAACGGGACATAGTCATACGCTTCAATTCCCTAAATTTTTCCAGGACCGCCCTTTCGGGTTTTCAGTCCACCGGGAAACCCTTTTTTGCCCAAGTCGCCCTTTCGGGTTTTCAACTTGCCGAGTGTACAATTTTTTTTGTTTTATCCCTAATTTTTGCCCGAACCTTTTTGGTTCGCCAGGATGCCCTTGTTTTGCCTAGGTATGTCAACCTAGCGGGTCTCTTATGCGTAGTATCTTTTGACTATGTCCGTGTTCACAGGATGCGACAGGTCGTCGCCATCCATGGTGGTCAAGATCATTGCCCCACCAGAGAATATATTTTTGATTACAAACGGTCCTTCATAGGTAGGAGTCCATTTTCCCCTGGGATCACCTTGTGGTAATATGATGCGTTTGATCACTAGGTCCCCAACTTGATACACTTGGCGTCTGAATTTTTTGTTGAAAGCCTTGATCATTCTTTTTTGATACATTTGACCATGGCATACAACAGTAAGCCTTTTCTCATCAATCAAGTTCAGTTGATCAAGTCGAGTCTGGATCCAATCGTCTTTGTTCAACCCTGCATCCTTCATAATCCTCAGAGAGGGGATCTGGACCTCGATAGGCAAGACAACCTCCATGCCGTAAACCAGAGAATAGGGTGTTGCCTCGGTTGATGTGAGAGTTGTGGTACGATACCCGTGGAGAGCGAATGGTAGCATCTCATGCCAGTCTTTGTATGTGACCGTCATTTTCTGTATGATCTTTTTAATGTTCTTATTTGCAGCTTCGACATCACCGTTCATCTTCGGCCGGTAAGGAGAAGAATTGTGATGCTGAATCTTGAATTGCCCGCACAAGGCTGTGATCACAATGTTATTGAGATTTGTACCATTGTCAGTGATGATCCTTTCCTGGATACCGTACCGGAAAATGAGAATTTGCTTGATGAAACAGGCAACAAAATTCTTGGTAACGAAAGCGAACGAAGTTGCCTCCACCCACTTTGTAAAATAATCAATGGCCACTAAGATGAAGCAACATCCATTGGAGGCCGTCAGCTTAATTTCCCCAATCATATCAATTCCCCACATAGCAAAGGGCCAAGGAGCCGTCAAGACATTCGGAGGAACCGAAGGTACGTGCACCTTGTCAGCATAAATCTAAAACTTATGGCAAGTTCGAGAGTTTTGATAGCAATCTGCTTCCATGGTAGACCAGTAATAGCCTGCCTTTAGGATTTTCTTTGCCATCGTATGCCCATTGGAATGGGTGCCAAAAGTGCCTTCATGCAATTCAGCCATGATCCTTTCAGCTTCAACCTTATCTACGCACCGAAGTAACACAAAGTCATCATTGCGTTTGTACAGGATGCCGTTACTAAGGAAGAACTTAGCAGAGAATCTTCTTAAGAACTTCTTATCATTGACTGAGGCTTCTTCTGGATATTCTCGAGCCTCGAGATACCTCTTGACTTTGTGAAACCAAGGCTGGTCCACTACTTCTTCAGTATTAATCTCTTGAAAGTGTGCTGGTTCATCCATTCGTCAATGGTGATCTGGGGAGCCTCGTTATCCCAATTAAGTTTAAACATAGATGACATTGTGGCTAGTGCGTCCGCTAGCTGATTTTCTTCTCGCGGGAAATGCTCGAAGGTAATCTTCTCAAAATGTGGTAGCAATGTCAAAACATGTTCTTTATAAAGGATAAGGTTAGGGTGTTTGGTTTCCCATTACCCTTTGATCTGACTGATAACCAAAGCTGAATCTCTGAATACATCCAAGGATTTGATCCCCAAGTCTATGGAAGCTCTGAGACCATAGATGCACACTTCGTATTCTGCCATGTTGTTGGTACAATTGAAACAGAGTCTTGCTATAAAGGGAGTATGACACCCTTCAGGAGATATGATTACAACATCGATACCATTTCCAAGTGCGTTGGATGCCCCATCAAAGAACAGGGTCCATCGAGATCCTTGTTCAGGTCCGTCATATGTCCTGAATTCTTCACAGTTGTCTAACGTCATGATGTCTTCATCCGGAAATTCGAATTTCATGGACTAGTAGTCTTCTAAAGCTTGGTGAGCAAAGTGATCAGCTAATACACTGCCTTTATTGCTTTCCGGGTAGTATACTATATGTCTTATTCCGTCAGGATCATCTGCCATCTCGCTATTCTCCCAGAAAGAGCAGGTTTCTCGAAGATGTATTTTATCGGATCCATTTTAGATATCAATAGGGTAGTATGAGTTAGCATATACTGTCCTAGTCGGCGAGCAGCCCATGCCAGAGCGCAACAAGTTTTATCGAGCAGTGAATATCTTGTTTCAAAGTCGGTAAACTTTTTGCTCAAGTAATAAATAGTATGCTCTTTTCGGCCAGACTCGTCATGCTGCCCCAATACACACCCCATAGAGTTTTCCAAAACAGTTAGATACATGATCAATGGTCTTCCCTCGACTGGTGGCATCAACACATGAGGCTCTTGTAAGTATTCTTTGATTTTGTCAAAAGCAACTTGGCACTCGTCATTCCATTTGACTACTTGATCTTTCTTCAACAATTTGAAGATTTGTTCACAAGTAGCTGTCAGGTGAGAGATGAATCTGACAATGTAATTCAATCGCCCCAAGAATCCTCTGACTTCCTTCTCAGTACGAGGAGAAGGCATCTCTTGTATTGCTTTAACTTTGGCAGGATCGACCTTGATACCTTTGTTACTGACGACAAAGCCTAGGAGTTTACCAGACCGTACCCCAAATGTGCAGTTGTTTGGATTCAACCTCAGCTTGTACTTCTTCAGTTTCTCAAACAATTTTTGTAAGTGATCAAGATGCTCTTCTTCTGTTTGAGATCTGGCTATCATATCGTCCATATAGGCCTCTATTTCGTGATGTATCATGTCATGAAATAAAGCCACCATGGCACGCTGATAAGTTGCCCCATCGTTCTTTAGTCCGAATGGCATTACCTTGTAGCAGAATGTTCCCACTGTATGACAAATGTTATTTTCTCCATGTCCTCAGGCGCCATTTTGATTTGGTTGTAACCTGAGAATCCGTCCATGAAGGAAAACACTTTGTGTTATGCCGTATTGTCAACTAGGATATGAATGTGGGGGAGTGGAAAATCATCCTTAAGGCTCGCCCTATTACATCTCTATAGTCCACACACATTCGCACTTTGCCGTCTTTTTTGGGTACGAGAACAATATTGGCAACCCATTGGGGATAAGAGGTGACAACCAGGAATCCAGCGTTGAATTGCTTCATGACTTATGCTTTAATCTTTTCTGACATATCAGGCCTCATGCGGCAAACCTTTTGCTTTACTGGCGGAAAATCTTCTCTTGTAGGCAAACGATGTACCACAATGTCTGCATAAAGTCTCGGCATGTCTTCATACGACCAGGCAAAGACTTCAACATAATCGTGTAACAACTGAATCAAATGCTCCTTGATACTGGGTTCCAGATTAGCACCCACTTTGACCTCTTTTTTGTCTTCTTCGGTACCTAGGTTGATTGTATCCACGGGTTCCTCGTGAGGCTGAACGATTCTCTCTTCTTGTTGTAGTAGTCTGGCAAGTTCCCCTGGTACTTCACAATCTTCCTCACCTTCGTATTTGGCTTGGTAGATTAGATTCTCAGAGTCACAAAAGGCCATAGCAGTATCGTTACCCATGGGATCCCAAATGGATGTATACCTGCATTGTGAGTGTGGGTGTGTGTAAGGGTATAGCTATCATTGAAAGAAATAAAAATGTAAAATAAAAACAATGAGCACAAAATTTTGTATGAGAAAACGTCCATGATTCATTGATGTCATATGAAAATGAGATAATAACCCTTACAAATGGACCATTGTGTCTCGGGTAAGACACAAGGTTTTAAGAGTGCGAATTATTTTAATATTACAGATCCAACAAAATGTAAAGACAAATTACTGTGGGATAAAAGTGATCGGGACAAAATCTCTAGCCTCACAATTGCTGAGCCCTCCATTGATAGTCGGGAAGATCCAATCCTCTAGGTTGCAGCCATCTTCACGATCTTCTACCGCATTGACTTCACGGTTGCTGATCTTCAGGGGTAGTCCTCAGCACGAGCGTGACGTACAACCTTCTGAGCATTTGAAGTGAAACCTAGGCCAAACTTGTTAGACTTATATGGGATATATGGGAGTTGTCCCCAGATAGTGCACCCTCCTTCTTCTACCACTGCTTTGGCATCCTTCAGAGATGGCATCCGGAGTGAAGGCCTTGTAATCTTGGATATTTAGAAAAAATAATAAAAGTCAGAAATGAAAATAGAAAATAGAAAATATAAAAAAAAATCAATGGGCCAAGGGGGTGCAAAAAGCAGGATGGGGGGTGTCAATAATAGAAACAAATCAGGCCCAGCCCAAAATCACACTTCGTCCCTGACCTTGGACAAACGCGCGTGCGCCATAGTTCAAATCCTGTTCTCCTGCATACGTGCTCAAAAACAAAAACTTGCAACATGAAAGTTATAGCTCTTGATCACACAATTCTAACCATGTAAAAAACTTAATCTAACTCTCAAAGGCCAGAGAGAATTTCATTGGCCCTAAATCTTGACCTAGTTTTTTCAAAAAGTTCAAACATCAAATACTCCTAGCTCAGTTAACATAAATGAATTCTATGCATATGTACAACTCAAGGGAAATGAGGACTACATTTTTCCTTCACAAACCTAAGCCTAATGTTTCCTAAATAGAGAGATAGAAGTTTGAAATTTACCTGTTTCAGTCAAGCTCGAGTATGGAAATGCAGCAACTTTCAGTGAGGCCTGAGGTTCCTTTGAGCTTGCTTGGTGTTCCCTTGATCTTTCCCAATGCTTAGCTTGCTTTGAAATAGCTTGAATCTCTCTATAGAACTCAACCTACAAACTCAGAATTTTAAAATGGTGAAGTGTGTAAATGGAGTTACAGTGACTTGGGAATGGTTGGGATAGTTTAGGTATGTTTTATGGAGTGTGTTGGAACTGGTTTGGGACAAAACTCATGAGGCAATGTGAAGATGGAAGTGATTCTGCAGGGCCTGCCCTGTTTTTGTAAGAACTTGTGATTTTTGTGTACAAGGGTGTTTGAGAGGTGGCTAGCTCGTGTTTCTGGCTTAGTGTATTGTGTAAAACTTGTTTGAAATGTTTACAAAGCTTGGTTATATCAGATTACAAATTTGTGGTGATTTTGCAAGTTGACTTGTTTTTGAAGTAAAAGTGGGAAGTGACAAAGGCAAGGTTGTACAGGCATGTACTCTAGCTGCACAAAGTTGGTGAGCTTTGCCTGATATTAGGGATCTTTGTTTGCAGCAAAAGGCTTGGTGTATGGCTCAAGATAATCAATTTGACATAAAGCATGCTTTATGTAAATGGCATTGTTAACTTTTTGCCAAAAATGGATTAATCCTTTGTATAATACTTCATAGATCAGAACAATGCCTCTAACCAATGTGTTTGAATTTAACTTATAAGTGTGGAAGGGTTTAAGGACCTGTAAACCAAGTACAAGCATGGTTGGACATAATTTTCAACTTGTATCAATGTGCAAAATGCCTTGGCCAAAAGTGATATTTTCCCATTTTCAAACCTTCGATTCTCCCTAACCATAAATGATTTTGGAGAGTTCTTGGACATTTTGGAAAGCTTGTAACATTCTCTACAATCCATATTTGAAATGAATTTTTAGATTCCACTTGGAACTATGTGAAAAATTTCCATGAAGATAGGTCAAAATCCTGCCTAAACTAGGGCAAAATTTCACTAAGTTAAAAGTTTCATGGACCCTTGTTCATAAAATCATAACTTGAGATCCAAGCATCTTTTGGGAAAACTTTATGAATCAAAGTTTTAGATTTTGTGGAGGACTACAACTTTCATGTTGGAGGTTTTGTTTTAATCCAATTGAATCATGGTGAAAAAGTTGGGAAAAAATAAGAAATTTTCATAACTTAGAAAATTTCTAAGTTATGAAAATTTTCCATTTTAAACCCTAATTTTCAAAATTAGGTTTCTTGGTGAACAAGTTTCATGTTTTGACACATCTTGATGAAAAATGACCCTTAGCACTTGATTTTGACCAAAAAGTTAAAGTTTGACTTTTCAGTGTACAATTGATTTTTGATCAATTCACTGGAAAATTCTTCTGTCAATCCAATGCAATTGAGATCTTTTGAACCTTGTGATTAGGTCAAGATGATGCCATTGAGTCCTTGAATCCATGCTTGATCCCAATTTGCCATTGGCTAGGTAAAAAATCAAAAATTGCCCTTCTGCAGTCAAAACCCTAAAAATGACCATTTTGCCCTTTTGATGACCTGATCAAATTTCTTGAGGAGTTGTGGTCCAAACTTGATCAAATTGTTAATATGAGCCTATAATGTTGACGTGGATAAAATTTTTTGAGGTTTGACTGTAAATTGGCCACAGTTGACTTTTTCCCTTATACAACTGATTTTTAGGTCAACTGTCCAATTGACTGAGCAAAAATTTGATTCAAAGCTTGAAACTTGGTATGGGAAATCTTATAGGTCCAACATGAAGTACGAAAGTCACTTTAAGCATTGGAAGTCCACAAATCCCTGTGCAAACTCAAACCCTTATTTCAGGTCAACAATGCAAGGAGATGTCTTGAGCAGAGCAAACCCTAATCCTGTCTGGAGTCCAAGAGTCTTGTGAGGGGAAATCTTGATAAAATGAGAGGGAAAATTTTGGGGTACAACAACTGTCCCTGTTCAATCTTCTTGAACCTGAAGAGTTAGATTGGCGAGTTTGCCTTTTGTGACTCGAAGGTAAAAGATGATTAGACACTAGAGTGCCCGTAAATTTGCACTCGTCAAAATATAGTTGAGGGAATGGGTTTAAAGATGCCATTTGGAGAGGTGACATAATCTTGTCGGAGATGGGCTTAAAGATGCCATCCAAGAATGTTTGTTGAAAATCAGGAGAATGAACATCAGAATGGTATCCGTATTTGGAACGTATCTGAGTTGTATCTGGAGACTGGATTTGTATGAGCAAGGGAATGGCGTCCGTGTCTGGAGAGTATCCGAGATGTAAATGTATTTTATTCTTGAATGAATAACAGAATGATTGCCGTGTCTGGAGTGTATCTGTATTGTATCTGAATCTGAAATCTGAATAAGCGAAAGAATGACATCCGTGTTTGGAGCATCTCTGGGTTGGGGAAAAAGTTTGAATGAGTGACAGAATGGCAACCGTGTCTAGAGCGTATCTGGACTATATCTGAAGTTGAGATCTATATGAGTAGCAGAATGACTTCCGTGTCTGGAGTGTATCTGAACTGTAACTGGGATATGAATAAGTGACAGAATGACTTCCTTGTCTGGAGTGTATCTGAACTTGAATTGATAGTTGAATCTGAATGAGAAATATAATGGCTTCCGTGTATGGAGCGTATCTAATCTGTATCTAATTGTTGAAGTCTGAATGAGTGACTGAATGGCATCCATGTCTGGCGCGTATCCGTACTGTATCTTGACTTGAAATTGTGAATGATTAATAGAATGACCTCTGCGTCTGGGGTGTATCTATACTGTATCTGAAATCCTTGAATATTTGTTAAGGATAGCTTTTAATCTTATTCTGAAAAGGGTAAAATGTTAGCTGAAAACACAAAGTTATGTTGCATGAAATGTATGATGCAATAAAATGTGTTTTATCAATGTTCATGATATATGAATGTAATGTATGCGCATGTAAGCTGATTAGCGGAGGAAAATAAATCCTTGATGGCTGGAGATAATGAAATCCTTGACTGCTTCCAGGGAAAATAAATCCATGACCGCTGCTGAAGGTTCAAAATCTTTGATTGCTGAGGATGAGGAATCCTTGGACCACTGTTGGGGATAGAAAATCCTTGGCAACTTGTGGGGATTAACAAGAACTTTGACAACTTCTGTGGGGATGTGAGAATCCCTCATGACTTTCCTGGGGAAACAAGGATCCTTCAAGTCTGCTTGAGAAACCTGCTTGGGGAATCCAGATATCTTTGATGACTATGGATGGAGATAACACAATGGGAATCCTTACTCGGCTGGGGAATAAGGAAACTCTGATGGTCTCTACTGGAGATTAGATGAAAGAAAACTTGATCTGCTGGAGAATAAGGAAGACTTTGATGGCTTCTGCGGAGAATTAAGAATGAGAAACTTCGATCTTCTGGTGTAATTGAATTCTAGGGGGCTTCACTGGAGAAGTGAGAAAGAGAATCTTTGATCTGCAGGGGATTAAAAATTCTGACAAATTCATGCTGGGAGTAATGAAAACTCTGGAAACTTCACTGGGGAATCCAGGATGAGAATCTTCAATCTGCTATGGGAAAATAAATCCCTGGGGACTTCAAGATGAGGAGTTAAGAATGAGAATCTTCATTCTGTTGGGGAGTAAAAAATCTGTGGGGAATAGCCATACTGCTAGGGAGTAGCTATCCTGTTGGAGGGTAAGTTCAAGACTCTGGGAAAAAAGCTTATTCCTGTTTGGAAAAAGTTCAGGAGTTTGGGTTGTATGCCAATCTACCGGGGAATTATCCAAAGTTGGGGATAAAAGTTAACTGTTATCTGGTTGATTCTCAGATTTTAAGACAACTTGTTGGGGAATCTGGGGAAAACTGAAAGGTTTCCGCTGGGATTTGATAGTTGGAAATTTGACTCCGTTGGGGAAGAAGGTTTCATCTTTGTTGGGGATTCAGATGATATACTGCAGGAGATTGCTCCTGGAATAGCCTAAAGACGTTTTCCTATCCTTTCAACCTGTCAATAATTATTCTTTCACATTTCGTTTATTTGTAAACAGTGATTATATTCAAATGCATATGCTCATTTAATAAACCATTGGACGTTTTCAAATAAAACACAAGTGTAAATAAAAAAGGCAAATAGTTTTCTGCACTTTGAAGTATCTTTGTATTAACTTTGTGTAAGTATTTTGTACAAAGGAGACAGACATCCTAGTAAGAGAATGTTGTCATAAAAATTGAGAAAAATTTAGACAAAGAAAGATGGCTATGTGTAAAAATTCCATGGGGTTCCCATTCTGCTATAGCCTTCGTAACTCTGAATATCTTGTCCATTCGTTGCTTCGTCCGAAGATGATTGGATTGATCAGAAGCTAGGAGCTTGTCTGGTGAAGAGATTATCCTTAATTTAATCCGACGAGACATAGTCATACGCTTTAATTCCCTAACTTTTTCCTGGACCGTCCTTTCGGGTTTTCAGTCCACCGGGAAACCCTTTTTTGCGCAAGTCGCCCTTTCGGGTTTTTAACTTGCCGGGTGTACAATTTTTTTTATCCCTAATTTTTGCCTGAACCGCCCTTTCGGGTTTTCGATTCATCGGGATGCCCACTTTTGCCCAAGTTGCCCTTTCAAGTTTTCAACTTGCTGGGTCGTTTATGCGTAGTATCTTTTGACTATGTCTGCATTCGCAGGGTGCGGCAGGTCGTCGCCGTCCATGGTGGTCAGGATCATTGCCCCACCAGAAAAGATGTTTTTGATCACAAATGGTCCTTCGTAAGTAGGAGTCCATTTGCCCCTGGGATCACTTTGCGGTAAGATGATCCGCTTGATTACAAGATCTCCGACTTGATATACCTGGCGCCTGACTTTCTTGTTGAATGCCTTGATCATCCGTTTTTGATACGCCTGACCATGACAAACAACAGTAAGTCGCTTCTCGTTAATAAAGTTAAGTTGATCAAGCTGGGTCTGAATCCAATCGTCTTCACTCAAACCAGCATCTTTCATGATTCTCAAGGAGGGAATCTGAACCTCAATAGGTAAAACAACTTCCATGTCGTATACCAAAGAATAGGGTGTTTCCCCAGTTGATGTACGTGCCGTGGTATAGTACCCGTGAAGAGCAAACGGTAACATATCATGCTAGTCCTTGTAGGTGACTGTCATCTTTTGTATGATCTTCTTGATATTTTTGTTTGCAGCTTCGACAACACCGTTCATATTTGGCCGATAGGGAGATGAATTGTGATGTTAAATCTGGAACTGCTCGCACAAGGCAGTGATCATAGTGTTGTTCAGGTTCGTACCGTTGTCAGTGATGATCCTGTCAGGGATGCCGTACCGGCAAATGAGGTTCTGCTTGATGAAGCGGGCAACAACATTCTTTGTAACGGATGCGAAGGACGCTGCTTCGACCCACTTGGTAAAGTAATCAATGGCCACCAGGATGAAGCGGTGTCCATTGGATGCTGTAGGCTTGATCTCTCCAATCATGTCGATTCCCCACATAGCGAATGGCCAAGGAGCTATTAAGACATTGAGAGGAACTGGAGGTATATGTACCTTGTCTGCATAGATTTGACATTTGTGACAAGTACGGGAATGTTGATAGTAGTCAGCTTCCATGATAGACCAGTAGTAGCCTGCCCGTATAATCTTCTTAGCAATCGTATGTCCGCTTGAGTGAGTGCCAAAGGTACCATTGTGCAGTTCAGCCATGATCTGCTCAGCTTCAACCTTGTCCACACAACGTAGCAGAATGCAATCGTGATTGCGCTTGTATAGGATACCATTGCTTAGGAAGAACTTAGTTGAGAACCTCCTTAAGAACTTTTTGTTGTTGACTGAAGCTCCTTCAGGGTATTCTTGTGCTTCGAGATACCTTTTGACGTCATGAAACCAAGGTCGGTCCACTACTTCTTCGGTATTAATCTCATGACAATGTGCAGGTTCTTCCATCCGCTCAATGGTGATTTGGGGAGCCTCATTATCCCAGTTAAGTTTAAACATGGATGACATTGTAGCTAGCGCATATGCTAGCTGATTCTCTTCTCGCGGGAAGTGCTCGAAGGTAATCTGCTCGAAATGTGGTAACAATGTCAAGACATGTTCTTTGTAAGGGATGAGGTTTGGATGTTTAGTATCCCACTCTCCTTTGATTTGACTGATAACCAAAGCCGAGTCCCAAAATACAGTCAAAGATTTGATTCCCAAGTCAATGGCAGCCTTGAGACCAAAGATACAAGCTTCATATTCGGCCATGTTGTTGGTGCAGCTGAAGCAGAGTCTGGCAGTGAAAGGTGTATGGCAACCTTCTGAAGAGATAAGTACCGCGCCGATACCGTTGCTGAGTGCATTAGAAGCACCATCAAAGTACAGGGTCCATCGGGATCCTTGTTCAGGCCCGTCATACGATCTGTTCTCTTCAATGTTGTCCAAAGTCATGATATCCTCGTCGGGGAAGTCGAACCTCATGGATTGGTAATCTTCGAAAGCTTGATGGGCTAGATGATCAGCTACTACACTCCCCTTTATAGATTTTTGGGTTGTGTACTGTATATCATACTCTGTGAGGATCATCTGCCATCTACCGATTCTTCCAGATAGAGCAGGCTTCTCGAAGATGTACTTGATCGGATCCATCTTAGAGATCAGCAAAGTGGTATGAGTTAACATATACTGCCTTAGCCGGTGAGCAGCCCATACCAAAGCGCAACAAGTTTTCTCGAGCAGTGAGTATCAGGTCTCACAGTTGGTAAACTTTTTGCTAAGGTAATAAATGGCATGCTCTTTTCGGCCAGACTCATCATGTTGGCCTAGTACGCACCCCATTGAATTCTCTAGGACAGTCAGATACATGATTAGCGGCCTTCCTTCGACGGGTGGCATCAAGATAGGAGGTTCTAGCAAATACTCCTTGATTTTATCGAAAGCAACTTGACAATCATCATTCCATTTAACCACCTGATCTTTCTTCAACAGCTTGAAGATTGGTTCACAGGTAGATGTTAGGTGAGAAATGAACCTTGCAATGTAGTTTAGGTGTCCCAAGAAAACTCTGACCCCCTTCTCATTACGAGGGGCAGGCATTTCTTGTATAGCTTTGAATTTGGAAGGATCAACCTCGATGCCTTTGTTACTGACGATGAAACCCAAGAGTTTACCGGACTTGACTCTGAAAGTGCACTTGTTAGGGTTCAGTCTGAGCTTGTACTCTTTCAACCTGATAAACAACCTTTGCAGATGGTCGAGGTGTTCTTCTTCAGTTTGTGAACGGGATATCATGTCGTCTACGTAGACCTCTATCTCATGATGTATCATATCATGAAACAAAGCTACCATGACGCGTTGATAGGTTGCCCCGACATTCTTCAGTCCGAATGGCATCACTTTGTAACAGAACATACCCCACTGTGTAACAAAAGTAGTTTTCTCCATGTCTTCGGGGGCCATTTTGATCTGGTTGTACCCTGAAAATCCATCCATGAAAGAAAATACCTTGTGCTGAGCTGTATTGTCAACCAAGATGTCAATGTGCCATAGTGGAAAGTCATCTTTAGGGCTAGCCCTGTTTAAGTCTCTGTAATCCACACACATCCTGACTTTGCCGTCCTTTTTAGGCATGGGCACAATGTTAGAAACCCATTGTGGATAGGAAGTAACTGCAAGAAAGCCAGCATTGAACTGCTTCATCACTTCAGCTTTGATCTTTTCAGACATGTCAGGCCTCATGCGGCGAACTTTATGTTTAATTGGTGGACAGTCTTCTCTTGCAGGGAGACGGTGAACCACAATATCTGTATCAAGCCCTGGCATGTCTTCGTAGGACCAGGCGAAGATCTCAACATATTCATTCAACAAATGAACTAAACGCTCCTTAACATTTGGCTCTAGGTTGGCACCCATTCTAACTTCTTTTCTGTCTTCCTCTGTTCCTAAGTTGATTGTCTCTAACAACTCCTCGTGAGGTAGAATAACCCTTTCTTCCTGTTGTAGCAGTCTAGCCAACTCCCCAGGCACTTCACAGTCTTCATCACCTTCGTATTAGGCATGGTAGACAGGATCTTCAGAGTCACTGAAGGCCATAGCAGAATTGTTACCCATGGAATCCAGAATGGATGGGTACCTGCATTGGTGAGTGTGGGTGTGTGTAAGGGATAGCCACCTTTAAACAAATAAAATGCAAAACGAAAGAAAATGAACACAAAAGTTTATATATGAAAACATCCATGATTCCTTAAAATGGCATATGAAGATAAAAAATCAAACCCTTACAAATGGACCTATGTGCCTCGGGTAAGGCACAAGGTTAAAAGTGTACGAACTGTTTAAGAATTATTACAAACCAACAGAAATGTTTGAAAGATAAATTACTGATTGATGAAAGTAATGGGAATAAAGTCCTTTGCCTCCCAATTGCACAATCCTCCTCCAACGATAGGGAAAATCCAGTCTTCCAGATTGCTCTCCTCTTCACCGTCCTCCAAAGGATTGACTCCATGATGGGTGATCTTTACTGGTGGTCCTCCAGCCCAGGAGCGACACACAAACTTTTGAGCAGAAGCAGTGAAACCCAAGCTGAATTTATCAGATTTAAAGGGAAAATCGGGAAGCTGCCCCCAGATTGTGCTTCCTCCTTCTTCAATCACAGCCTTTTCATATTTGAGTGACGACATCCGAGGCAGAGGTCGGGTAATCATGGGTACCAAAGGCACTGTTTTGGTTGCTGCAATCTCTTCAGAAACTTACTCGAAGTGCTGAAAAGGAGTTTCGATGAATTCACCATCCAATTCTACATAGCGGAAAGAATTAAGATGGCTTATCATGTATTCCTCTTCACCGTGAACTGTCACAATTTCCCCCTGGATAGGGTACTTGAGCTTCTGATGCACGGTTGAAGTAACGGCTCCAGCATGACGAATCCAGGTTCTTCCCAACAAGCAAGAATAGGAGGGACGGATGTCCATGACATAGAATATGGAATTGAAGGTTTCAGTTCCCACTTTAATCAAAATGTCCACCTCCCCGTGGGCCATCCGTTTAGAACCATCAAAGGCTCTAACAATGATGTGGCTGGGCTTCAAAATTAGACCTTCACAATCTAGCCTATCCAATGCCTTCTTTGGTAGGACGTTCAACGATGAACCAGTGTCTACTAGAACATGTGCTAGAGTATTCCCTCTGCATTCCACCAAGACATGCTGTTGCACCCCAAAATTTGCCCTCCCATATTCTCCAAGAAATTGCCAAGCCAAGTCACAAAATTCCCCAAGGGTTACACAGTGCAAAGGTCTCCTATACAGTCAAGACTAGGGTTTGAGTTCTGGTCAAAGAAAGGAAGTTTTCAAAGGCCCAATCAAGTCTCATATGCTTACAAATGTGGTCAAGTATCCTCATGTCAAGTTTCAAGGCATTCAGCTCAAAATTGCATAGTCAAAACCCTAAATTGCACTGCAGTCAACTGTAGGGGCAAAATGGTCATCTGGCAGTCAAAAGTTCAAATTTTTGGTCAACATATCATTTTGAAGCCACAAACATCATTTGATCAATGCTTGATCATGACTCTCAAAATTTGGCTCAGAAAATCATCAAGATGCAAAAGTTTCCTTATTTGGACAGCTGAAAAAGTCAACTGAAATTGACCAGGGCATAACTTTCACATGGATTATCAGAAAAATTCCATCCAAAGCTCATTTTGAAGAGAAAGACATTTCCTACAATTCATCTTCATACTTCAAGTCCAAGAAATGCTCTCACAAAAAGTTATCAATTTCAACATTATAGGTCATTTTCAAAAGTCAACAAAAAGGGACTTTAAGTCAAAGGACATAACTTGAGATTGGAAAATCAAAATGACATGGGACCAAAGGCATTGGTTAGAGGACTCAAAGACCTTTCCAAAATGTCCAAGAACATGAGAAAAGCTTAAAAATTGAGCAAGTTATTCCTTATGGAAGTTGGGAAATTTTTGGATATTTTGAAAAGTCAACATTGACTCAAATGACCTAAAATTGCTAATGGGCCCATTTTTCTTCCATGATTCATCATTCTAAGCATGTGCACGACCACTTGGCCCAAAGGGAAGTATTTTCTCATTTTTTATTTATTTATTTGAATTTTTATTCACATTAATTCATTTAAATCAAATTAAATATGGAAAAATACTAATCTAAGTTTTCAAATCTTTTTATACATGTTTTGCCATCAAGATTTCGTGCATAGGTCAAATAGGAAAGAATTGGATTGATTTGAGCATAATTGACACAAAATACACATGAAAAAAGATATGGAAGATCTTAAGAAATCAAATTTTCAAAAACCATTAATTCATTGGATTTTATTGAGTTTTCTTAACCTAATTGATTCACTACAAAGGCCTGATCACAACCCTAATGTCCATGGACTCTCAGCTGCGCAAGAAAGGCCATTACCAACTTGAAATTTTCTCCAAAAAACTCAATTCTGAAAACATTGTTAGAGGACGATTCAAGCCCTAATATTCATTCCATTGGCTTCCTGAAGCTTCACTGATCAGATTCCAATCACAAACTTCCACTCCAACGCCAAGAATCGGTACCTAGAACCGGAACTGTATCAAACAAATTTCATAATTATACATTCCATTCTATGCATTATTTGTGAAATATATTACTTGATTCATGTTCATAACGAAGTTTTGAAGCTAACCAATACCTTTAATTGTATTTTTATTTGTCATACACGATGATACCATGTTTGAGATTCTAGGGTTTTCAGGAGGATAAATTAGGGCTTTTGCAATAAGGCAAAATTAGAGGCTGAGACTAAGACCATTGGATTCCACGCATTGGGACGAACATGGACCAAGCCTCGCGATCAATTTATGAGCCATATAGCGCTATTCGCTATTTTTTCTAAAGCCATCTAATGAAACGCGTCTGAAACCGTTGCCATACGTTCTTGTTTCAGAAAAAAGAAAAAAACACGCGAGGACGATGATGTGGTGGCGCAAGTTGGTTGGTCCGTTTAAAAAAGTGGCGCGCGGACCCACTAACGTTTTGTTTTTCTTTCATATTATTTCTTTGTTATTAATATATCAAAAGAGCTTAATGACTCAGCTGGCAAATGCTGATTGCGTTGACATCCAAGACCTGGGTTCGAGCCCCAGGTCTGTATTATTCTTCATGTTATTTTTCAATCCAGGTTCACATGCCATTCCACTTACTGAGGACTATGATGCACCACCATAATCAAGACGTCCACGTGCCCCTGATGACCAAACCAAAGGCACAGATCTAAGGAGCACGTTGTACCCTAGTCAACGCATCACACATGAGTCAAAAAAGTCCAACGAGGCCATGCTATTGGGCCAGATTGCTAAGGCCAACACCTCACAATTGGGGCCTGAACCCCCCCTGGTTTGCAATTTTCTCTTTTTATTTTTAATTATTATTTTACTTGCTTTATTGTTTTAAGTTAATTAATTATTTTTTTTACAAAATACAAAAAATACATAAAAATTCAGAAAAGATAAAAAATGTAATAAATAATTTTTATTCCTAATATCTTGTAAATAAATTAGCATGTAATTAATTAGTTTTTAATTAGGTTATAATTTCAATTCTTTTCATGATAAAAATATAAAAAAATATAGAATTAGGTTTAATAAATATTTTATTCCTTTTAATTTTTCTTTTTCCTCATAATATTTATTTTATTTATTTTTGTAATTAAATTTGCATGAAAATAATTTAAGTTTAAATTAGGTCAAAGTTCAACATATTTTATAACAAATTTAAAAGCTACTAGGATTAGGGTTTGCATTCAATTTTAATTTTAATTAATCTTTTCTATTAAATCTTAAAAAACATAAAAATACCAAAAAAACATTTTCTTTTAATTTTAATTTTAATTCCTTATTAATTTAATTTTTGCAAAAGGGTCCAACGCCCATATTTTTAATTGTTTAATTTCGCATGTTTATTTTATGTCATTTAAATAATTATGTATCTCTCCCAAAGCTTTGTAACATTTACTTTTCGCACTCTTTATTACTTTACTTTCTTTATTTTCTGTCAAATCGGGTCCTGGAAATTTTGGCGATGTGGACCCGCGCCTTTGTAATAGTTTAGGAACTTTAATTTCCGCATCTTTTTAACTGTTAATAATGGCATGCAAGAATGAATGATAAAAATAAAAACAAACGCGTAGATCACTTTGGCATGACAAGATAAAATAAATGAACATGACACACAAATCACACACCACCCCTAGGGTACGCCTCACTGTTGCCTTGCCTCTCGAAAGGTGATCGTCGAGTAGAGGATGTCTTAGTAAGTCCTCATGATCCGGGAACCTGGCATGAGGGTAGCTTCTAAGGTGTCTTCCCATTGCTCTGGTGATCACCATGTCCCGAACCTCGAATTGACCCGAACACCTCCAACGGTGGTGCTACCTACCTCTCAATGGTGGGATGGCACTACTTTAAAGGACATTTACACAGACGAATTCCTTAGGGTAGGTAGGTTCTCATAGATACTTTCTCTAATTTCAAAACAAATAAAAAAAAATACTTTTCACACCGACACTTTTCAAAAGCTTTCAAAGCAATTTTTCAAACACTCTGACACAAGAGTCGATCTGAAAACTTTCAAAGAAACTTTTTTAAAACCCACAGTTGAAAAATAAACAAACCAATTTTGAAAACACATTGAGCAAGTATCTAAGAGCCCATGGATAACCATGGATAGAAAGGGTGCTAATACCTTCCCTTTCTATAACCTACCTCCCGAACCGAGAGCGATCTCTATAAGGAATTTTTCTGTGCTTTTGTCCTTTCCATTTGGAGAAAATAAAAGACGGTGGCGACTCTTGCTTCCGCGACATTTCGCGAACCAGCGTTAAACAGTCAGTTCCAGATCCACCGATCACACATGCAGAGCGTCATTATGTTTTCTCCCTTTGATTGTTAGATCAGCGTCGGAGAACCCTAGCCCATTGTCGGCTGTTAGGCTAGCTACACATTCCTGGAACTGGTCCGCGGAGGTTTCCTGGGGCACATGGGCCATCTTCAAGAATCTGATTAAAGATTTGGCATGAGCTTCTGAACAGAGTAGCAAGGCCAGCATATAGATTTTTGAGGGGGTTTGCCCCAGTTGCTCCACAATATTATAATCGCTTTTCTTGATTATTTTCAAAATCTCTTCCATTTCCTTTTGAGAGGTCTCAGGGATGATCAACGGATGAGCCCTCATCCTGACAAGATATTCTTGGATCCCTTTCCCTCTATCATCAGCATCAGCAGAAGGGACAACTTCAAGAGTCACAACTTCTTCAATAACTAGAGTTCTCGCAGATATTTTGACCGGTACAGGAGTAACCTTAGGAGCTGAGGGTCCGAAGATTGCCTTTGGAGGCGTAATCTCCGGAGAGAAAATTCTTCCACTGCGGGTGATTTTACTCGTTCCGGCAATGTTTCCAATGTCGTAAGTCTCTTTATCAGAACTCTCTTCAGTTGATTCAATTTGTTTAACACCGTGGTAGAAGATCTCTCCCCCATAATTCCACAGTATTGATTTGTTGGACTTGTACAGGATAGGCCCTGGCATGGTTATCTTCAAAGGTACAATCTTCGGATCGGATGTAATCTTAACAGGTCTTTTGGAGACCTTGGAAAGATTGGCGGATATGGTAATTATCGAAACATCATTGATAGGAATCGGTGTAACATGAGTCTTTTCAAAAAGGATTTATTGTTTATCCATTAGGCGTTAGATGCCTAACTTCAACAACCGACAGTTGGTTGGTAAGGATGAACAAATGCAACAATCTTCTTCACAGCCTGGGAAAATCCCAGTCTTCAGCAAATTCAACTTGATTATCGGTAGCGGAGTCATCAAATCATCAACAGTAGCAACAAAAAGATCTTCTTCAACAGCATGGGCATTGTGGCCATGCTTTGGCATCGGAGCAGAGATCACATTAGGCTTTTCAGGGGCGTCGAATTCAACTTATTTAGCATCTATTAAATCCTGAATCTTATTTTTGAGGGCCCAACAATTGTTGGTGTCATGCCCCAGGCTGTCAGAATGATAAACACACTTAGCATTTGAATGGTAGTAAGGAGAAGATGTATTCATATTCTTCGGTGCCTCTTTCAAACTTGCAAGGTTTAACTTCAAAAGATGAGGGAGAACCTGAGCAGGTGTCATATTGATCCGGGTGAATTGCCGTGCAGGACTTTCCACCCTTGCTTGGTTGGTTCTGGGTTGATTGTTTCTAGGCTGATCAACTGCAGTCTTCTGAATCATTACAGCCCCCACCGCTGGCCGGTGCTTAACTCTTCCTTGACTTCTTTGGGAGTAAACAGCTGAAACCTCTTTCTTTGCTGGAAAGGTCTTTTTGATGGCAGCATAAGCAGATGCATCCTTTTGAATTTTCCCGCTCTTGATGCCGGCTTAAACTCTCTCACCGGTTAGAATCAACTCGGTGAACCCCACAGACGAACTTCCAATCAGGTGATTGAAAAAGGGGCCTGACAGTGTACCCAAGAACATATCTACCAGCTCCCTCTCAGATAGAGGTGGTTGTACTCGTCCCACCAAGTCTCTCCATTTCTGAGCATAATCTTTGTAACCTTCATTTGATACCATTCCCATACTCTGTAATTGAGTACGGGTTGGTGCTAAATCCGCATTATATTGATATTGTCTGTAGAAGGCAGCAGCCAAATCCTCCCAATTGTGCACATCAGACCTCTCTAGCTGGTAGAACCAATCTAACTGCGTCCCTGAAAGACTGTCCTGGAAGAAATGAACCCACAGATCCTTATCAGAAGAATGAGGTTGGATTTTTCTGATGTAAGACCGTAGATGCATCTTTGGACAAGACAAACCATCGTATTTAGCAAAAAGAGGCACCTTAAACTTAGGGGGAATGATAATCCCAACAACCAACCCTAACTCTTCGAAGTCCAGCCCAGACACTCTTTGCACCTCCATAGCTGCCAGGCGCTCTTCCAGATTCTTGTATTTATCGTCTGCAGGAGGGTACTGCTGTTAGGAATAGTCTTCATCCTCTTCATCTTCTTCTTCCTCAGACTCAGATTGCACTGCAGTTCCTTTACCTTTTCCTACCCCTTCATCAGATGTTGAGGGGAAATCCAGGACCCTTCTAGCTTGGCCTTTAAATCTTCTACCCAAAGTAGCCACACCAACCCTCTTCTTTTTCTTCTTCTCTTTTTCCTTTTCCAGTAGACCTTTAAGCTCCTCCTGACCCTTTGCCAAGGTCATGAGTAGCTGTTGGAACTATGAATTCTGCGCTTGTAAGTCTTTGACCGTCTGCTCTATATCCATCTTGCTGAAATAAACAGCAGAGAGATAAGGAAACCTGGTGTGAAGACCTGTTTATGCATATGATGAATGATGTGTATTCATGTAATGCCTTCAAGGATTCAGAAATTCAAATTTGTTGCAAACAAAAAAAGAACACACGTCATATTAATAATAAGAATTTGTTAGTACATAAATGCCCCATGGGAAAAATAATACAAAATTGTAATGTAAAAAGATGTTGCGCATCCTCTTTGGTGCAATGTAAGTGTTGAGAGTCTGCTCTTCATGGAGTTGACGAGTAAGTTCCAAAACCTTCTTCTCGCTTGCGTAGAATTGGGCTTCAAAAGTACCGTGTTCTCCCTTGAGCTGTATCCAACTCCTTTGCAAATCTTCAAGTGATATTGGCATGTCAGGATGTAGGAGGGTGTATGGAACCTCTCCTTCCATAACAGGCTCTTTGATCACAGGTAGAATGTAGGGGTAAGGCATCATAAGACTTTGGACGCGGGTTCGTACCCACTTGAGGTAAGGCTCAAGGGGGATGGAATTCTTGTGTCCCAAGGTCTTACTGTCCACTTTGTTGGGCATCCTCCAAGCTCGGATAAACCTTTGTCGAAGTCCTTGATCGTCGTTATCGAAGTCAAAAACCAAGTCTAGAATCAGCATGTCATGTGGGCCATCCCTTTGGGCATACCTAAACTGTCTCAGAGCCAAGCAAGGGTTGTAGGTAATGCTTACCCTAATGCCTAGTAGAGGGACATTACGGAATTCCCCACAACGATCAATGATGATAACATTTTCTCTGGATCGAGAACACCAATGAACATCTGAATGTGTAAGAGTCATCAATTGTTGTGACCACCTTAAGCCTTGCTCATTCTTCAAGACTGATTGGGGAAGGTGAGAAATAAACCACCTTGCTAGAAGAGGAGTACAACACATGAGAACACCTCTTTTCCTCATTGTTCGAGTGTGAAATGAGTGGAGGATATCCCCAAGCAAAGTAGGCACCGAATTGTGAGCCATTAAAATTTTGACAGCACTTATATCTATAAGCTGGTCAGGGTTTGGGAACAAGACCAACCCATAGATGAGAAGAGCTACAATCTCCTCAAAAGCTTGTAAGTCCACTGAATTCCAACAACTTTGGGCCTTCTCAAACAGAAACTTTGGCAAGAAACCCTTGACACCACTTCTAGTTTCCCAATGACCTATGATATCAGATGGTTGCAAGTGTAAGGCTTAAGCAACATCTTCAGGCTTTGGATCCCTTTCCGTACTGTTGTAGGATAGTTGATGGAGAATAGGAATCCTCAGGAGTTGAGAGAATTGGATTCCTCCAAAGTAGGCACAAGCTGGTAATCAGGAAATGTGAAGCAGTGGTGTAGGGGGTCAAAGAACTGGAAGAGAACTTTCACCATGTCTTCCTCAGTGTTAGTGTTGACTAAGTTGAGAAAACGACCATACCTCTCGGTGAATGGAGAATTCTTAGGAATCCTTGAATCTAGCTCATTGAGTTGAGGAGGAATTCTTACAAGGTTGACTTGGATTGTTTTCCTGCGAAGTGATTCCATTACCTACAAAATAGGAACAAAGATGAAGATCCAAATCCTTGAAATGGTTAGTGGATGCATATGATGCTTCATGATGTTATGCACAAGTATATATGTACAGGCAAATCACACAAGTTCCTAGTTTCAGGCTTGTATAGGGTTTCATAGGTAAGTACCCTCTTGAAGTTTAGTTAGCTCAACCTGTCCTATAAATAGTAACCGGGTTCTAAGGAGCTCAATATCACCGAATTATTTTCTGTGTTCATTGTTTCAGTTTAGCCACTTTACTGGCGACCGAAATGTTCCAAGAAAACAACCCTCAATGAGTGTAGTATCGAGTATCTACCAACTTCAGACTGCACCAAAGCCGGTCATCTGACTACCCCTAAAAAGGCCAAGTTGGTCAAGTAAAGGTTCTAAAAGTCCATTAGTGTTTCATGACATCACTCAGCGGCCCCGTATTCTCTTTGATTAACTCAAAGGCTACCGGTACCCACAAATATTTCGCACTAATATAGCTATTGCTTCAACCATGTCGGTATACTCCGCACAGTTTCCACAATGTATTGCTATTTACCTATGAATGTTTCCCAAATCCGGGTAGAGGATTCAAAACCAAACAATAGAACCAAATGTAAAGCAATCAATTCAAGCAAGATAAGCATGTAAAGGTAATCTAAACCCTAAGGTAACCCCACTTTTAGAGAAATCCCCAGCAGAGTCGCAAGTTCTAGGATGCGGTGGGAGAACTGACTTGAGGTTTTGCGTTTGTGTTTGCAAATGTTTCGGTTTAGCAAGAGTCGCCACCGACTTTTTATTTTATCCAAAGGAAAGGTCAAAAAGCACAGGAAAGACCTTTGAGATTGTTTTTGGGTTCGAGGGGTAGATTATGAAAAGGCAAGGTGCTAGCACCCTTTTCATCCATGGTTTTCCATGAGCTCTTAGTTACTTGTTTTAGATCACTTGCTTTTGCTTTTCAATTGTTTGAAATGGTGCTTTTGTGTGTGGTTTTGAAAGTATTTTGAAAAGAGGCCTTTGTCTAGGCAACCTTTGTAATGATTCTTGTTTGAATGTATACAAAGGTGTTTGTCTTTTGAAAAATGTTTCAATGTTTGAAAGTTTATTTTGGGAAATGTTTTGAAATTGTGTTGTGATGTGTTTTTGAAAATAGCAAGGATGGTTTGCAAGTTTGATCAAGTAACTAGGAGTTGTCTACCATACTCAAAGATCTTTCCTACACATTTTTAACCCTTTGACATTGTTGTTTTACCATTGCATTTGGTAAACAACCTTCTGTTTGGATGTTAAACGGGACAGGCGTGGGTCATCGTATGACCATGATAACAATGTTGCTAAGTATATTTAGCAAGTTTTTGAGGGACTAGATCATTTGTGTATAGGAAACCAAGATAGCGTCATCGAGGGACTATGATCTTTTTGTTTTTGTTTTGTTTTGCCAAGATACCTAGCATGCATACCATGGCCATTTTTAAGGAAACAAGTGGATGAAACCCTAGGGGTGCTTGTGTGCATTGTGTTGTCATTTTTCATGCATTTTTGTCTTGTATTAGGTCAAGCTATTTGTTTTGATTTTTGGTTATCATACAAACCCTAATCTTACTATCATGGCATATTTGAAAGCAGTAAATGTGTAAAAGTAAATCTACGACTATTACAACATTGATATGGGGAGGGGGATATAAATTTTGAATAGGGGATATTTTGCACAAAATAAAAAAACCTAATTCAACTATTACAACCAAATTGAATTTATTGTACAAATAAATAAAGAAGACAATTATTTAAATATGCAATTAAATATAAATATGAAAAAATGTTTTTGTATTTTATTTTATGTATGTAAAATAAATTATATAATGCCTTAAAATAAGAAAAAATAAAAACATGATTATTTTTGAAAGGGTAGAAACCCTAATTTTGTTTTAAGAAAATATATATTATATCATTTATTTATGTACAAGAAAATAAATAAAAATATTTACAAAAGTAATAAAAAATAAAAATGTGTGAGAAAATATTATTTAAGTGTATAAATAATAAAAAATAAAAAAAAATATTTTTATAATATTTACAAGTTTTTATTTAAGAAAATAAAAGTATATATTATTTAATAACTATTCTTATGCTAAAAAAATGTGAAAATTAAAGAAAATATTTTTGGTGATTTTTATATTTAGAAAAAATAATAAAAGTCAGAAATGAAAATAGAAAATGGAAAATATAAAAAAAATAAAATCAATGGGCCAAGGGGGTGCAGAAAGCAGGATGGGGGGTGTCAATAATAGAAACAAATCAGGCCCACCCCAAAATCACACTTCGTCCCTGACCTTGGACAAACGCGCGCGCCATAGTTCAAATCCTGTTCTCCTGCATACATGCTCAAAAACAAAAACTTGCAACATGAAAGTTATACCTCTTGATCACACGATTCAAACCATGTAAAAAACTTAATCTAACTCTCAAAGGCCAGAGAGAATTTCATTGGCCCTAAATCTTGACCTAGTTTTTTCAAAAAGTTCAAACATCAAATACTCCTAGCTCAGTTAACATAAATGAATTCTATGCATATGTACAACTCAAGGGAAATGAGGACTACATTTTTCCTTCACAAACCTAAGCCTAATGTTTCCTAAATAGAGAGATAGAAGTTTGAAATTTACCTGTTTCAGTCAAGCTCGAGTATGGAAATGCAGCAACTTTCAGTGAGGCCTGAGGTTCCTTTGAGCTTGCTTGGTGTTCCCTTGATCTTTCCCAATGCTCAGCTTGCTTTGAAATAGCTTGAATCTCTCTATAGAACTCAACCTACAAACTCAGAATTTGAAAATGGTGAAGTGTGTAAATGGAGTTACAGTGACTTGGGAATGGTTGGGATAGTTTAGGTATGTTTTATGGAGTGTGTTGGAACTGGTTTGGGACAAAACTCATGAGGCAATGTGAAGATGGAAGTGATTCTGCAGGGCCTGCCCTGTTTTTGCAAGAACTTGTGATTTTTGTGTACAAGGGTGTTTGAGAGGTGGCTAGCTCGTGTTTCTGGCTTAGTGTATTGTGTAAAACTTGTTTGAAATGTTTACAAAGCTTGGTTATATCAGATTACAAAGTTGTGGTGATTTTGCAAGTTGACTTGTTTTTGAAGTAAAAGTGGGAAGTGACAAAGGCAAGGTTGTACATGCATGTACTCTAGCTGCACAAAGTTGGTGAGCTTTGCCTGATATTAGGGATCTTTGTTTGCAGCAAAAGGCTTGGTGTATGGCTCAAGATAATCAATTTGACATAAAGCATGCTTTATGTAAATGGCATTGTTAACTTTTTGCCAAAAATGGATTAATCCTTTGTATAATACTTCATAGATCAGAACAATGCCTCTAACCAATGTGTTTGAATTTAAATTATAAGTGTGGAAGGGTTTAAGGACCTGTAAACCAAGTACAAGCATGGTTGGACATAATTTTCAACTTGTATCAATGTGCAAAATGCCTTGGCCAAAAGTGATATTTTCCCATTTTCAAACCTTCGATTCTCCCTAACCATAAATGATTTTGGAGAGTTCTTGGACATTTTGGAAAGCTTGTAACATGCTCTACAATCCATATTTGAAATGAATTTTTAGATTCCACTTGGAACTATGTGAAAAATTTCCATGAAGATAGGTCAAAATCCTGCCTAAACTAGGGCAAAATTTCACTAAGTTAAAAGTTTCATGGACCCTTGTTCATAAAATCATAACTTGAGATCCAAGCATCTTTTGGGAAAACTTTGTGAATCAAAGTTGTATATTTTGTGGAGGAATACAACTTTAATGTTGGAGGTTTTGTTTTAATCTAATTGCATCATGGTGAAAAAGTTGGGAAAAGTTGGGAAAAAATAAGAAATTTTCATAACTTAGAAAATTTCTAAGTTATGAAAATTTTCCATTTTAAACCCTAATTTTCAAAATTAGGTTTCTTGGTGAACAAGTTTCATGTTTTGACACATCTTGATGAAAAATGACCCTTGGCACTAGATTTTGACCAAAAAGTCAAAGTTTGACTTTTCAGTGTTCAGTTGATTTTTTATCAGTTGACTGGAAAATTCATCTGTCAATCCAATGCAATTGAGATCTTTTGAACCTTGTGATTAACTTAATATGATTCCATTGAGTCCTTGAATCCATTCTTGATCCCAATTTTCCATTGGCTAGGTAAAAAAAAATCAAAAATTGCCCTTCTGCAGTCAAAACCCTAAAAATGACCATTTTACCCTTTTGATGATCTGATCAAATTTCTTGAGGAGTTGTGGTCCAAACTTAATCAAATGGTTCATATGAGCCTATAATGTTGACGTGGATAAAAAATTATGAGGTTTGACTGTAAATTGGCCACATTTGACTTTTTCCCCAATACAACTGATTTTTAGGTCAACTGTCCAATTGACTGGGCAAAAATTTGATTCAAAGCTTGAAACTTGGTATGGGAAATCTTATAGGTCCAACATGAAGTATGAAAGTCACTTTAAGCATTGGAAGTCCAAAAATCCCTGTGCAAACTCAAACCCTAATTTCAGGTCAACAGTGCAAGGAGATGTCTTGAGCAGAGCAAACCCTAATCCTGTCTGGAGTCCAAGAGTCTTGTGAGGGGAAATCTTGATAAAATGAGAGGGAAAATTTGGGGGTACAAAGATAGGTATTTTCCCTCTATCCTTCCCAGTTTTTATTTCTATTGTCCACTCTTCCATTTTCTCTTTGGCTGTAGTGTCACCCATAGTTTGTGTTCTGGACTGGGCCTGCACTTGGACCAAACATCATACAAGGCCCAATCCAACTATGTTGCAGGGGAAAACCAGCAAGATAGAGTCTTCCCTAGACCATGGTGGGTAGTGATTCTACTCTTCTCACTGACCATGATATATCCTCTGGGGATGACCCCATGACTGGAGATGAGGACCAATAACACTTCGAAGGTCCTCGCGGCACCCTCCACTCTTCTTGTCGATCAGGATATGTCCCCTAGGGACAACCTCACAGACAGCGAGGAGGAGCGACGATGTTCAAGAGGTCCTCTTGACCCCGAAAATACCACACCCACATCCTCCAAACAATTTGGAGGAGTCCATTCAGGTTGGGGACCACGTGCTGGCCCCCATTACATACGTAGGACTTGAAAGTCTCCATTTTGGGTCTGCTTGCTCAGCAGAGTAATGGGGATCTTGGCCCAGCACTGGAGGATATAAATGCCCTCTCACTTGAGAGGGTCAGGTATTCATTCATTCACTCATACTCTCTACTTTCTTGCACTTGAACCTTACTTTGGCATCAAAGTGTCTTGTAGGTACCCCCACCCCCCTTCACATTTAACTGTTTCCTGACTTGAAGCTCGCGGGCCTTGACAATCCCTTCTGATCAGGTACGGTCAGTGGCGCCGTCTGTGGAAACCCAGCTTCCCCGCCTTCCTCTCAAGACCAAAGAAACTCTTCATCAACCTTACAATTTTCATGGCTGACTAAGCTGTCGATGATAACCAAGACTCTATTTCTCCGACCCCAACAACAACAATATTTGTGACAACAATGTTAGAAACAACAATGCAGGCAACAATAACGACATGGCCGGTCCTGAGCAAAACTTTAGGGACAGACTGATTGCCTCTTCATCCACTGCTCGCAACTGCGTGATGATGACTACCATCCTCCACATAATTATGAACCCAATACATATCAGGAGATCCCTGTTCATGGAGGTGTTGACTCCATGGCCATAAATCTGTTTTCAATAATCAACCAGACCAACTACACGATCTTCTCACAGGGTGAGCGACTGATGATGCTCGAGCAGACTCGACGGGCCCCCAAAATACACAGGAGACCCGACTCTCAAACTCCTACTCCTCCCTGATGGAACGAGGACCTCCCTTAATCTCCCTCACGGAGACACAAATGGGATGGATCTCAAAGCCTTTCTCCCCGTAGAAATGGGCGAGGCCCTTCATTCGAGAGGAGCCAGCCCAAAGCTGCGAGGAAGTTCGCCCCCCCCCCCCCCCCCCCCCCCCGCGCAAGGAGTGACGATCCCCTGGGAATAAAAGAAACACATGGAATGAAGAAAAGAAGTCTCAGCAAATGGACCCTCCCCGTGGCCAAATTCGACATAACGAGCGCCGCTATAACCGGTCCCTCTCTCGCTCTCTAGACAGAAGCGACGAAGACGACCCCCGCGGTCAACTGTCCCAAGCCATCATGGAGGCTCCCATTCCTAAAGGAATGGATAAGCCTCCCCTATTGAAGGAGTACAAAGGCATTGTTGACTGTGATACGGTTGGAGAATTGACTTGGGTGTTTTGCGTTTGTTCGCAAATATTACGATTAGAAAGAGTCGCCACCGACTTTTCTTTTATCCAAAAGGTAAGGTGAAAAAGCACAGGAAAGACCTTTGAGATTATTTCTTGAGTTCGAGGGGTAGATTATGAAAAGGGAAGGTATTAGAACCCTTTTCATCCATGGTTTTCCATGGGCTCTTAGTTACCTGCTAATCACTTGCTTTTGTTTGAAATTATGTTTTGTGTGGTTTTTGAAAGTATTTTGTAAAGAGGTCATTGTTTAGGCAAACTTTGTAATGATTCTCGTTCGTAAGAATGTATACAAAGTGTTTGATCTTTTAAAAATGTTTTCAAGTTTGAAAGATGTTTGAAAGTGTAGGTGCTTGTTTTTTAAAATAGCAAGGATGTTTTGTTTGAAGTTGAGCAAGTAATTAGGAGCATTCTACCTACTCAAAAGTCTTTCTTGTTCATTTTCTTTTCCTTTGACATTGTTGTCTTACCATTGATTTGGTAAGCAACCCTATCTTTGGATGTAAACGGGACGGGCGTGGGTCATCGTATAACCATGATTAGAAATGTTTTAAGGTATCTTAGCATTCTCTTTGAGGGACTAAGATCATTTGAAAGGAAACTTAGATAGCGTCATCGAGGGACTATGATCTTGTATTTGCTTGTTTTTGCTAAGATACCTCACATGTGTAATATGGCCATTTTGTAAAGGCAACCAAGTGGATTTATCCTAGGGGTGCTTGTGTGCAAGTGTATTGTTTTCATGCTTGATTTTGTCTTGAATTAGGGTTTTCTAAATATTGGTTCTAGTCTTCTCATACAAACCCTAATTACTAGCATGTTATATATAAAGCGATAAATTGCAGAATTTAAAGTTACCACGCTATTACAATACTTGTGGGAGGGGGTGTACAAATTGTAAATGGGGATTGCAAGAATTTAAACCTAATTAGTCTATTACAACCATATTGAATTGGTATAAATGTACAAGAATTTAATTGAATATAATGTACAAAATGAATAAATGTACCAAAATGTGAAATGTAAAGTAAATAGATATTTGTTTGGATTTTTTAGGAAAAGGGAAATTGTTTTAACCTAATTAATTAAAGGGAAAAATAATTAATTAACATAATAAAAAGTAAACCCTAAATTTAATAAGAAAATATTTTTAAACAAAACCCTAAATCTATTAATTAAAATAAAAGAAATTAAGTTTTATAAGAAAAGTATTTTTATTATTTTTGTCTTGAAAATATTTATAGTGTTATAAAATATTTTGGCCTTTTTTATATTAAAATAATGTATTTTAATAGGTGTAAAAGAAAAATAAATGCTAACCTAGTTTTAATTAAATTTACAAGATAATTTGTAAAAATAAATAAAGTATGATTAATAAAATAATTTTTGTGTGAGAAAAATAAATAAACTAAGTTAAAATGAAAATCTAATATTTTTGTATTTTTTATGATTTTTTTAATATTAGGAAAAATATTTAAGAAAATAAAATGAAATAAAAATAAGAAAATAAAATGAAATTGGGCCAGGGGCGCAAATAGCCTGCAGGGGGGTTAGAAAGAAAAAAACAAAAATGAACAGACCTAAGGAGGCCCAGCGCGTGCAAAAAAGGAAAATCAGAAAACAAAAAAATGTGAGAAATCTAAAAGGGTACCACTGGGGTTCGAACCCCGGTCCCAAAGGTTACAGGCGCATGCTTCTACTACTGGGGTGGTTATATATCCGTTAACATAAGAAAAACAACAAATACATATGGCAAACATGTTCCATGGCCTGAACTTCATCTTCAACCTCACGCCCAACGAGAGCTTTTGTAACTCATCCAAATCTCAACAAAAATGAAAACTGTAAACATGAAACATGTAGAAAATTTCCTCACGGTTTCAGAAATGTAAAACATTAAAACTATAGATCAAAGATAAGCATGAATTTTAATGGCCCTAATATGAACCCTAAAAATCTCAGAAATTTCAATCTCAAAATTCTCTAAGCTCAAGCAAAATTATTGAAAACTATGAACATGGTTAGCTTCAGGGCAATGATATCTACATGTTTTATTCACAAATAAATCATTGATGATGTCTGTATGAAGAGTTCCAAAGTTAGAAAACTTACCTTACAAGAGGATATCGGGTTTGAAGTTTGAGCAACTTTCAAGGTGTTCCAATGGTTGGGTTAGCTTCCTCAAGTTCCCAGGAAGCTAATGGAATGCTTAGCTTGAGCTGAAAGGGCCTGAGCAGTTCTGGAGAAGTTCAAGTGCAAAACTCTGTTTTTGAAAATGGAGGATGGTGTTTATGGTGTTACAGTTCTGTAGCAGGGCGAGGGATCAGTTCTAAATGATGTTTAGAAGCTTTAGGAACCAAAAGGCTTGAAAATGCACGAGGGAGTTATGAGTTTCAAGTTTTTTGTCAGTTTATGTGAAAATGGAGGTATGAAATGTGATTTTGAGTTCTAGCTATTTTCAGGGAATGAGCCTTCGTGTATTTTGTGGCAAATAGTTTGTCTATGTATAAGCAAAAGGATTGAATTGCATTGGCAAGTCAGAAGTTCAAGTTTTTAAGCTTTTGGCAAGGTTACTTGATTTTGAAGAAAAGAGGGAAACTAAGTTTCAATGTGTAGTACAAGCATAGGTTGGGTGATTGTAAGTGTCTAAACCATTTCTTATGAGTTATAGGACTTGTGTGATCAGAAGAGAACAAATTCAAGGCTCAAGAATAAATTTTGTGTAAAAAAAAGCACTTTATCAAAATGGCAATGTAACCTTTCTTCCAAAAATGGATATAAAGCATGTCCATGCATTGAATGCTTGAAATGAGACCTCTAACAGCTGTGCAAGCCATTAATTATGGAGTGCCTAACAACTTTGAGGCCTGCAAAGTAGAGTTTATGCAGCATAGTTTGAATTTTTAATTTGGTTCATCACAAAATGACTTGTAATTCAAGTGATAAAACCCTAACTTCTTCTCTTCGATTTTCCCTACTCAAGAATGATCTCAAGGAGTTCTTGGACATTTTGGAAAGCTTGTAATGTTCTCTATAATCCATATTTGAATTTATTTTGAAGATTCCACTTGGAACTATATGAAAAAGTTCCATGAATTTGGGTCAAAATCCTGACCAAATTAGGGCAAAATTTCACTAAGTGTTTTGTTTCATGACCACATGTTCATAAAATTATAACTTGAGATCCAAACACTTTTGGAAGGAGTTGTGTAAATAAAATTTGTAGATTTCACGGAGATATACAACTTTCATGTTGGAAGTTTATCTTGAATCATCTTGCATCATGGTGAAAAATTTGTTCAAAGTTGTGAAAAAACATGAAATTTCCAACACTTTGAAAATTTTCTAAGTTTAGAAATTTTGACTTTTCAAAATGAAATATTGAATTTTTGATTTATTGATGAATAAGTTTCATATTTTGACATGTTTTGATGAATTATGATCTTTGGCATTTGAATTTGACCAAAAAGTCAAAGTTTGACTTTTCAGTATATAGTTGACTTTTGATCAGTGACTGATAACTCATCTGTCAATCCTTTGAATTTGAGTAATGTTTTGAGCCATGTTATTAGGTAAAAATGATGCAATTGGAATCTTGAGATCATGCCTTAAAACAATTGATCATTTGCTAGGTCAAAAATCAGAAATTGCCCTTTCCCAATCAAAACCCTAATTTTGACCATTTTGCCCTTTTGGAGATTTGATCAAATTTCTTGAAGAATTATGGTCTAAACTTGATCAAATGGTACATATGAGTTTAAAATGTTGATGTCGATAAAAAATTATGAAGTTTGACTGTAAATTGGCCATAATTAACTTTTCCCCCAATACAACTGATTTTTATGTCAACTGCTCAATTGACTGAGCAAAAGTGTGATCCAAAGCTTGAAACATGACATGAGTGATCTTGGGGGTCCATAATGATCCATGAAAGTCATATGGGGCATTGGAAGTTCAAATATACTTGTGCAATCTCAAACCCTAATTTTGGTCATCAGTGCTTAAGGAGGTGTCTTGAGCTGATCAACCCTAGTGCAGTCTTGAGCTAAGGAGATCTTGTGAGCAAATTCTTGATAAGTGAGAGGAAAATTTTTGGGGTACAACAATGACCCTGTCGACCATATCAACGGGTTTGAAGTGATGCTCAGTTACGACAACATTGGGGTCCCGATTAAATGCAGGTTGTTCCTCATGATGGTGAGGAAAATAATCATGAATTGGTAAAAGAACCTCTATCCCGGGTTGATCACCTCTTAGAGAAGCCTCATAAACTAGTTCATCAACAGCTTCATTGCATCTCATCGACATCCGAAGACTGAGGCCACCCTCGAGGCAATCGCCAAGCGAAATGACGAGACCTTTATGGAGTATATTGACTAGTTCAACCGCAAGGCCATTCAAGTCCCATGTTCCAATCACATGAAAAGATACCTTCTCGAGAGAGGACTCCTTCGGGGCATTGAATTTAGAAAGGCCGTCAGCATTGAGCCCTCGGGTCTTTTGACGTTCTCCTTGAAAAAGCCCAAGCATACATGGACTATGAGGAAAAAGAAGCAGCCAACAGAGCCTGCAATTCGAGGAACCGCAGACCAACTAACATCCCGTGACACAACGACATGGGCCCTTCTTGATGAACTAGGGAGAAGAGAAGGGAGGAGAAAGCTCGTGATCCCCGTGAGTACAGAGGACCAGCCGGATGGTTCATATAGTACACCCTGCTAACTGCTTCTCGTGAGCATATCCTTGCGGAATGCTCCAATGCTGAGTTCAAGGATGGAGGCGTCAGGAGTCCTCAAACTGCCCTTGAAAAACCCGGGGCCGACAGAACAAAATACTGTCAGCAACATCAGAGCCACGACCATTTGACCGAAGATTAAGTCCCCTTGAAGGATTCCATCGAGACTCTCATCAAGGCAGGGAGATTCGGGCAATACAGACGAAACATCACCTCTCGCCAGGATGCCTGTGAGGTTAAAGAATTAAGGAGGATAACCGACAATCCGATGAATTGGGTCCCCTTTAGGTGGCTTTCTCAATCTCAAGTCCCAAGGACTTCCACGTCCCCGATAGCTTCGAAGATGAAGAACCCTTGTCCATGTACAACAGATGGGAGAAATTCCCCTTCGCCATGGTCATATCTGGCGGGGGATTCAATGACATATCAGTAAATTCAGCAAAGAGTAAACTAAACAAGTTAGTGGACGCAACCCTAACCAGGAAGTAAACCTTGAAAGGTTCAAGGGTAAATTTGAGCTGGTCACTTTCTACCTTGAGGAGATGCCCGACGGAGCCCAAAACTCAAGCATTCCTATGCTGGTGAGGGCGAGTGTTGTACCCCAAAATTTTCCCTCCCATATTTCTCAAGACATTTCAAGAAAGATCCTCAAGTTGCTCAAGGTAGTCCAAGGGTTGCCAGACAAGCTCTCTCCCAAGGCAGTCTACCTCAAATTAAGGTTTCATGTTGCATCAAGATACTTGAGTCCAAGTGATCCCAAATGCTCACCAATGTCCTAATATGTTATCAAGATCATCCATGACAAGTTTCAAGCCTTGCAGAGGAAGTTTGCTCAGTCAATTGCTCAAAGGCCTGAAAATCGACTGTGTTAGGGCAAAAGTCAACTGTGGCCCACACACAGTCAAACTTCAATATTTTTAGTCAACATTATCATTTTTAAGGTTATTTCATCATTTGGTAAAGGTTTTATCATGATTCATCAAGGATTGCTCATAATTCATCAAGACTCAAAAGTTGCTAAGTTAGGGTTTCGTAGGAAAAGTCAACTCAACTTTGACCAAGGATAACTTTCTCATACTTTATGAGAAATGACCCATCCAAAGCTCATTTTGAAGATTATGCAATTATATACAATCCATATTCATTTCCCAAGTTCAAAATATGCACTCACAAGAAGTTATGAATTTGGACATTATAGGTCATTTTGAAAAGTCAACAAAAACACCTTTTTTTGTCAAAGCTTCATACATGAGCATGGAATATCAAATTGAGATGAGACAAAAAGGGTTGATTAGAGGACATCTAAATATTTCTAAAAGGTCCAAGAACACCTCTAAAGAGTCAAAATTGAGGAAGTTACGCATTGGTGAAGTTGACCCTTTTTGCAAAATTGCCAAAAGTCAATTATCTCTAAAACTTCAATTTTTGCCAAATGGGCCCAATCTTTTTCACTTTCTTTGAGTTGGAAACATAGTCAAAGAGCTCTAGCCCTTGCCACTTGTCATTATCATGTTTTTATTATTTATTTTGATTTTGATTTGATTTAAATCAATTTTAATCAAAATAAATCACATAAAATCCAAAACATTGAAAACACAAGGGCATGATACCAACAATTGCTGGGCTTTGAAGAATAAAGTGCAGGATCTGATTGATGCTAAGGAGATTGAGTTTGAAGCGCCAGAAAAGCCTAATGTCATGACTGCTCCTATGCCCAAGCATGGAGTAAATGCCGTGGATGATGACTCGTTTGTGACTTATGTAGAAGACATTTCTACTCCGTTGATGACCGTAAAGAAGAACTTATTATCAGTCGGTTTATTTCTGGGCTATGGCGAAGGTTGCCACCTGTGTTCCATCCTACCTACTGGTTGCCGTCTATTGAAGTCAGGTGTCCAACGCCTGATGGATAACAAAGAAATCTTGTTCGAGAAAACTTTAGTTCCGTTGATTCCTGTTGAAGATGTTTTTATAATCACCATTTCCGCCAATTCTTCCAAGGCTTCCTCGAGAAAGCCTGTTAGGATTACATCTGTTCCGAGAGTTGCTCCATTGATCATTACTATTCCTGGACCTATCCCTTACACTTCAGATAAGGCTGTCCCGTGGCACTATGGGGAGGACGTGTATTATCATGGGATTAAACAAGACTTGAAGGTTGGAGAGGCTGATACTGATGTCAACAATATTTTTGGGTCTAGCAAGGTCACCCGCAGTGGAAGAATCTTCTCTCCCAAGATTTCCCCACCAACTGTTCAAAAACTTGTTGCTATTACACCTGCCAGTACATCTGCTGCTATTCCAATTCTCACTCCAGTTATCACCCCTTTCGCCGAGTCATCTGACGCTCGGGGCAAAGGGATCACCGATGAGCCTGCCCGGATGGAGGCACCGAAGAAGATTATTATTGAAACCTCTAGGCAGGAGATAGAGGAAATTTTAAAGATCATCAAAAAGAGCGACTACAACATAGTCGAGCAGCTGGGGCAAACCCCGTCGAAGATCTCTATGTTGTCTTTATTATTGTGCTTAGAAGCCCATGCGAAGGCTTTAATTGCTTTCCTGAAAACTGCACATGTGCCGCAGGAGACATCTGCTGACCAGTTCAAAGACTGTGTGGCTAGTTTGACAACTGACAACGGGTTGGGTTTCTCCGACGCAGACTTGACTTCCAAAGGAAAGAATCACAATGATGCTCTGCATGTTTCAATTGAGTGCAGGGGCACTACTTTGGCCCACGTGCTGGTGGATATTGGGTCCTCGTTAATTGTTTTACCCAAGAAAGTGCTAGATCGGCTGGATTGTGAAGGGTTGGTTCTGAAGCCAAGTAATATTGTGGTTAGGGCCTTTGATGGGTCCAAAAGGATGGTACATGGAGAGGTGGATGTCCCTGTTAAGGTTGGTTCCCAGACTTTCGCGTCTACATTCTATGTGATGGACATCCGACCATCCTATTCTTGTTTTTTGGGTCGACCGTGGATTCATAATGCTGGGCCAATGACTTCTACGCTCCATCAGATGTTAAAGTATCTAGTAAAGGGGAAAATTGTTACAGTACAAAGAGAAGAGGAGTACATGGTAAGCCACCTTAACTCTTTTCGGTATGTGGAGATGGACGGGGAGTTCATTGAGACCCTGTGTCAAAACTTTGAAGAAGTCCCCCATACTTTGGCGTCGACTAAAACTGTTACTGAAAATCCTCCAATGAAGATGGCTTCCCTCAAGGATGCCCGGGCTGTTATTGAAAAAGGTGGGTGTGCGAATTGGGGTCAACTCCCTGACTTTGCACACAAGACTGACAAGTTTGGTTTGGGTTTTACTGCAGAAGCTCAAAGGACTGTTCGACGTGCGCGGATCGGAAGAACTCCCCTACGTATCACTAATCCAGGAGTGAATGCAATTAAAGATGATGATGAAGAGTCAAATTTTGACAGCTGGATTTACCCGACTACCAACGGTGGATTAAGCAATTGGACAGCAAAGGACTTCGTGCCAGTTTCTTTTATTACACAGTAATAACACTTTTGTTTTAAGATCTGTAACAGATAATTTTAAACTGTATGGCCCGGTGTCTTGCCCGAGACACCGTGGCTTTGTTTGTGAGGGCTTATTATGTGTCATTTCCATATATCATCAATAAAAGCATTGGACGTTTTTCTTGCATTACGAATTTTGCACTCCTTGTTTTTCTTTTTCTATCTTGCAAAACAGCTATTTGTCTTACACACACTCACATATACAGGTCCACATCCACTCTGCTACTGCCAGTTATGACTTCGAAAGTCCGATCAACCAAGCCAAGGACGAAGGTGAGGATGATTGTGAAGTGCCTGGGGAACTTGCTAGACTTTTACTTCAGGAAGAGAGGGCCATACAGCCGCATGAAGAGCCAGTGGAATCAGTGAATCTGGGTACATAAGAAGACAAGAAAGAGGTCAAGATCGATGTAAATCTAGAGTCTAGTGTCAAGCGACGATTGATTCAGATGCTGCGTGATTATGTTGATATCTTTGCCTGGTCTTATGAAGATATGCCTGGGCTGGATATCGATATTATGGTTCACCACCTGCCCACCAAGGAAGACTATTCTCCAGTGAAACAGAAAGTTCGCTGAATGCTCCCAGAGATGTCTGAGAAAATCAAAGTTAAGGTTATGAAACAATTTGATGCCGATTTTCTAGAAGTTACTTCTTACCCACAGTGGGTTGCCAACGTGGTTACAGTGCCGAAGAAAGATGGTAAGGTTCGAATGTGTGTTGACTATAGGGATCTGAACAGGGCGAGCCCCAAGGATGATTTTCCTCTGCCTCATATCGACGTTCTGGTTGATAACACCACACATCATAATGTCTTCTCCTTTATGGATGGTTTTTTCGGTTACAATCAGATTAAAATGGCTCCCGAAGACATGGAAAAGACAACGTTCGTCACGCAGTGGGGTACCTTTTGCTACAAAGTCATGCCTTTCAGATTGAAGAATGCTAGGGCAACGTATCAGCACGCCATGGTCGCTTTGTTCCATGACATGATTTAGCATGAGATCGAGGTATACGTTGACGACATCATTGCAAGGTCCCAGACTGAGGAAGAACACCTTGACCATCTTCAGAAGCTATTTGACAGGTTGAAGTTGTATAAGCTGAGGTTAAACTCGAACACGTGCACCTTCGGAGTGAGGTCTGGTAAGCTGCTGGGTTTCGTTGTTAGTGATAAAGGTATTGTGATCGGTGGAAATAGAACTGACTGTTTTTTAAGCTGGTTCACGAAATGTCGCGGTAAGCAAGAGTCGCCACCGTCTTTTATGTTCTCCAACATGGAAAGGACAAAAGCACATCAAAATTCCTTATTCGAGAATGTTTCTCGGTTCAGGAGGTAGATTTATAGAAAGGGAAAATGTTAGCACCCTTTCTATCTGTGGTTATCCACGGGCTCTTAGGTACTTGCTCTTATGTTTTCAAAAATTGTTTGCTTTTCAAGTGTGTGTGGGTTTTGAAAAAGTTTCGTTTGAAAAATTTCTAAGTAACTCTTGTATCTGTCCTCAAGAGTGTATGAAAAATTTGTTTGAAAACCTTTTGAAAGTGTAGGTGCGAAAAGTTGTTTTGTTTGTTTTGAAAGAGCAAGTACCCAGGAGAAATCTACCTACTCTAAGGAATTAGGCTGTGTAAGAGTCCTTTAGACAGTACTATCCCACTATTGAGAAGTAGGTAGCACCGTCGTTGGAGGTATTCGGGTCAATTCGATTAGGGGACATGTGTGGTCACCGAAGCAATAGTAGGACACCTTAGTGGTAACCCTAATGTCCTAGATCCTTTTTATCCGAGGCAACCGTTTCGAGGCAACAGGATCTTAGACAGGAGGGCGACCTCCAAAACACCCTATACTTGACGACCACGTCGAGGCAACCAGTGAGGCGTACCCTAAGAGTGGCATGTGCATGTGTGTTGTTTCAGTTTATGTTTATCTTGTACATGTCATTTTGTGAGCTACAAATTGGTTTTATTTGTCATACAAATCTTTCATGCATTTTTAACAGTTAAGAGTGCGGAAAATAAAGTGCAGAAATATGAATCTACGCTATTACAAGGCGCGGGTCTATACATCGCCAAAAACAAAAACCCGTTTGGAAATAAATGCGGGAAAAGTAAATAAAGCGGTAAAATCCTAATTAACTATTACATCCTTGGAAACAGTTACAATAAATATGATTAAAATAAAGTAAAGCGCGAAAGAATCGAATCGGGACGTCCTTAGGGTTTTGACCCTTTTGAGAAAATATGAGTTTTGGTCCTTTTTTGCAATTAATTGAAATTAAGCCTAATTTACTAATTAGTTATTTAATTAAAAGAAAAAATGTTTTTTATGTTTTTTAGGTTTTAATGAAAATAAAAATAAAAATAAATTAAAAGTCAAGAGAAAACCCTAATTCTAACCTATTTTATTTATTGTGAAAAAAGATTAAAATTAACTAATTAAACTAATTAATTTGTTAGTATTTTATTTACAAAATAAATTAATAATGAAATTAATACATAATAAAAATATTATAAATATTTAATTCTGAGTTTATTATGAAAATAATTTGTTAGTTAATACTAATAATAATAATAATTAAAAGAATTAAAAAAGGAAAAGAAAATAAGAAAAAGAATAGTAAACCAAGGGGGGTGTGATGGCCCATATATGAGGTGTGTTTGTAAGTTTTCAGCCCATAAAGCTTAAGCATTTGTTGACTTCTGGGATTGTCCAGGTACACGTTGACCAGGGAACATGGTGTTCAGCGTCTCGTAGCCATCAGATCTATGCTCCAAGACACATGGCACCTGGGATTGGAACGTGCATGGTGGAATTCATTCAACATCCTGCATATGAACACATTAGGAAAAAGAGAAATAATTATTTGGGTGGACCTGGGAATCGAACCCAGGTCCCATTGATTTCCAGACACATCATCATCCACTGAGCCAAGCGCTTTTCTTTGTTAATATAATGGATAAGGAAAATAATATATAAAGAGATCAATTATGCTGGGAATTAAAAAAAGCGCGTATTTGTTTGAATGCTCCAACCATATGCTTCCACGTCTCGTCTTCTTCGCTGAAACCTGCAGAAAACATATCAAATAGCGGGGGTTTTAAACCCCCACAACCTGTATGGACAAAAAATAGCGAAGAGGCCTATGCTTATATAAATTGTTCGCGAGGGTTGGGATTGGTTCGTCTTGATCTCCTGAGTTCAACTATGGGCATCATGAGGCTTAATTTTCCCTAAATAAGAAAGCCCCAATTTTAGAGCTTGGATAACCTAGAAATCATTCATGGCGTTTTCTATTTCAGGGCATTATAAACCAATTGAACCACACCAAAAGCTTCACCTGAGTTCTATGAACATAAAACAAACAACAAAAGGTGTTAAATATGCATGAATTGTGAGATGCGATTCTGAAAAAAAGTGACAAACCCAGGGACTGTTCTTGCGTGTTCTTTGAGCTTTAAGGCTTATTTTTGATTGCAATGTGTTCCTGGGGACTTATGCAATGTGTTTGAATCCTCAAATTGGTTTGAAAAGGCCTTGAAGTGAGAAAACAGATTTGACTTTTTTCTTGATTTTTTGGAATTCGTTTATGGCTTTTTGCAGCAGCTTGCCCGTTGAATTGCATTAGGTTTTGGTTCAGCATATGTATGGGAATAGAATTAGGTCAAAGTTTGGGCCAAGTATCCATTGTATTGATGTCTTGAGATTTTTGTTGATCACCATTAAAGGACTTTCCAAACTTGGTTCAAATCTTGGATTTTATGCACAAAAAGGCTTTATCACGATTTTGTGAGTTGGCATGTGGTATATGAAAGTTGTCCAAATCAAAAAGATGCCCTTCCATTAATTTTTGGATTTTATTTGAATTATTATGGATTTAAAATGAATTAAATCAATAAAAATTAAATAAAAATGGAAAATAAATGTTTGGTCTTGAAATTAATCATGGGACACGTGTATGGCATGACAAGGCTGAATCAAGTGGAAGAAAGTGGGCCCTTTTGTCAAAAATTGAAGTTTTAAGGATAGTTGACTTTTGCCATTTCACAAAAATTTCCCAACTTCTCCAATGCACATCTTGCTCAATTTTGATCATATGAACATGTTCTTGGACATTTTGGAAAGGTCTTGAAGTCCTCTAACCAATGCCTTTGGTCCCATGTCATTTGGATTTACCAATCTCAAGTTATGGTCTTTGACTTAAAATGCCTTTTTGTTGACTTTTGAAATGACCTATAATGTAGAAATTGATAACTTTTTGTGAGAGCATTTATTGGACTTGGAATGTGAAGATGCATTGTAGGAAATGTCATCCCCTTCAAAATGAGCATTGGATGGGATTTTGCTGATGAAACATGAAAAAGTTATGCCCTGGTCAAGTTACAGTTGACTTTTCAACTGTCCCAAAATGGAAACTTTTGCATCTTGATGATTTTTGAGCCATGCTTGTGGAATCATGATCAAGACTTGATCAAATGATGATTGTGGCTTCAGAATAAGATGTTGACCAATTTTTTTGAATTTTGACTGTCAAACGACCATTTTACCCCTACAATTGATTGTGAAGCAAATGAGGCTTTTGACTGTGCAACTTGACCGTGTGAGCCTTGAAACTTGGCATATGGATGCTTGGCAATGTATATAGGCACATGAGACTTGTTTGGACCACTGAAAACCTCAAATTCCTTGAGAGAAACAAAACCCTAATTTTGACTGGCTTAGGAGGATGTTTGACTGTGCAATCCCTTGAGAAATCTTGAAGAATATGGGAGGGAAAATTTTGGGGTATAACAGGTATTCAAGTGGATCCTGCAAAGGTGAAGGCTATACAGGAAATGCCAGCTCCCCGAACAGAAAAAGAATTCAGAGGCTTTTTGGGACGGTTAAATTACATTGCCCGATTCATTTCACATTTGACTGCTACTTGTGAACCGATCTTCAAACTGCTGAAGAAAGATCAAGTGGTAAAGTGGAATGATGAATGCCAATACGCTTTCGAAAGGATCAAAGTATATCTCCAAGAGCCACCTATTCTGATGCCTCCAGTTGAAGGGAGACCTCTGATCTTATACTTGAAAATACTCGATAATTCAATGGGGTGCGTGCTGGGGCAGCATGACGAGTATGGCCGAAAAGAGCATGTTATTTATTAACTTAGCAAAAAGTTTACCGACTGCGAGACCCGATACTCATTGCTTGAGAAAACTTGCTGTGCTTTGGCGTGGGCTGCTCGCCGGCTGATACAATATATGCTGACTCACATTATCCTATTGATATCAAAGATGGATCCAATGAAGTATATCTTCGAGAAGCCTGCCTTGTCCGAAAGAATAGCGAGATGGCAGATGATCTTGACTGAGTATGACATCCAATACATGACCCAAAAGGCAATTATGGGAAGTGTGTTGGCAGATCATCTGGCACATCAGGCAGTGGATAATTACCAGTTTATGAACTTCGAGTTCCCGGATGAGAATATCATGTTGGTAACTGACTGTGAGACACCTGGACCGGATGAAGGACCTGAGGAGGGATCCCGATGGTCTATGTACTTTAATGGAGCTTCAAACGCTTTGAGTAATGGCATTGGCGCCGTGATCATATCTCTTTAAGGCTCTCATACTCCGTTCACCGCCCGACTATGTTTCAACTGCACCAACAATATGGCGGAGTATGAGGCGTGCATCATGGGCCTTCGAGTAGCAATTGGCCTAAGGATTAAGTTCTTAAGTGTATTCGGAGATTCCACTCTCGTGATCAGTCAGATCAAAGGCGAGTGGGATACGAAGCATCCAAATCTTATTCCTTACAAAGAGTATGTATTGACGTTGCTTCCACGCTTCGAGGAGATAACCTTTGAACACTTCCCTAGAGAGGAGAATCAGTTGGCGGACGCGCTAGCTACGATGTCTTCTATGTTCAAGGTCAGGTGGGACAATGAGGCTCCCCAGATTACCATTGAAAGGTTTGACGAACCTGCACATTGCTATGACATTGAGACTGAATAGGTAACAGAAAAACCCTGGTTTCACGAGGTAAAGAGGTATCTTGAGGCTCAGGAATACCCCGAGGGTGCATCTATTAATGATAAGAAGTTTCTGAGGAGGTTCGCGGAAAATTTCTTCATCAGTAATGACATCCTTTACAAGTGTAATCATGATTCAACCTTATTGCGTTGTATGGATAAGAACGAGGCAGAAAGGATTATGGCAGAGTTGCATGAAGGTACTTTCGGAACTCATTCCAGTGGACATACCATGGCAAAGAAAATCCTACGGGCAGGATATTATTGGTCCACCATGGAAGCCGACTGTTATCAGCATTATCAGACCTGTCATAAGTGCTAAGTCTATGCTGATAAGGTGCACATACCTCCAGTTCCTCTGAATGTTTTGACAGCTCCGTGGCCTTTTGTAATGTGGGGCATCGATATGATTGGCGTGATCAGACCTACTGCGTCCAACGGGCATCGTTTCATCCTGGTAGCAATTGATTACTTTACGAAGTGGGTTGAGTCAACTTCCTTTGCTACTGTAACCAAGAACGTCGTGGCACGGTTTATTCAACACAATTTGATCTGTCGATACGGTGTACCAGATAGGATTATTACGGATAATGGTACAAATCTCAACAATAAGATGATCACCGAGCTCTGCAAGCAGTTCAAGATATAGCATCATAACTCTTCTCCCTACCGACCGAAGAAAAATGGGGTTGTTGAAGCGGCTAATAAGAACATCAAGAAGATTGTGCAGAAGATGACAGTGACATACAAAGACTGGCACAAGATGTTACCATTTTCTCTTAATGGGTACCGTACCTCAGCGCGAACGTCAACATGGGCAACACCCTATTCCTTGGTATATGGTATGGAGGCCTTATTGCCCATTGAAGTTCAGATACCCTCTCTTCGGATTATGAAAGATGCAGGTTTGAGCAAAGATAACTGGATCCAGACTCGGCTTGATCAGCTAAACTTAATCGACGAGAAAAGGCTTACTGCTATTTGTCATGGTCAAACGTATCAAAAGCGGATGATCAAGGCATTTAACAAGAAAGTTAGATGACAAGAGTATCAAGTCGGGGATCTGGTGATCAAGCGCATCATCCTACCACAAGGTGATCTCAGGGGCAAATGGACCCCTACGTACGAAGGGCCATTTATGGTTAAGAACATTTTCTCAGGAGGGGTTATGATTCTAACCACCATGGATGGTGACGACCTTCCTCACCCCGTCAATGCAGACATAGTGAAAAAATACTATGCATAATCAAAGACCCGCTAGGTCGACTGGCCTAGGCAAAAATAAGGGCTTCCCAGCGAACTAAAAGGGTTCGGGCAAAAATAAGGGATGAAAATGAAAAAAATCTGTACACCCAGTAAGTCGAAAACCTGAAAAGGCGGCTTGGGAAAAAAAGGGTATCTCGGTGGACTGAAAACCTGAAAGGGCGGTCCAGGCAAAAATTAGGGATTAAAGCGTAACACTATGTCTCATTGGATCACTTTGCAACCAGACTTCGATATCGACTATCAAGCTCGGACGACACTAATCAATCTGATCTACCTTCAACCAAGTAGCAAAGTGATGAGATGCTCGAGGATATAAAGGCAATGGCAGAGTTGGAACCCAGTGGGATTATTCACATAGCTGTTTTTCTTTGTTTTTACAAATTGTATAAATTCTATTTATTCGGCGGCGTTCTCTTACTAGGACGTCAACCTCTTGTACAAAAAACGCCTATTTACAGGCTAACTTCAAAGTCAATACAATTCATTTTCACAAATAAATTTCAAATGGTTTTTCCTTTTTCTGTTTTGTTTTGCAAGAACGTCCAATGTTCATTTTTGATATATGCATTTGACAATAATTGCTGTTCATAAATATTTACATATGAAACAAAAGACGATTACTCGTAATATCAGGAACAAAGGCAAATAAGAAATGTCCAGACCTTACAGTTGCTCTGTCCACCAGGTACAAGGATAAATTTAGTTGAAGAATATGACTAAGGTACATTCACTCTCCGCAGAGTAAGAGAAAGACGGTAGTGTTAACTCTCCCAGCTGAGGCTCACAACCACGAGTAAGTCGGTAAAATTCTCCCCAAATAGAGTTTATCTACCATCAGTGCTGAAAAATCATCCCCAATGGAGTTTGGAGAATTATCCCCAGCAGAGGCTGGAGGATTGTCCCCGGTATAGCCTAAGAGATTATCCCCAGTGAAGTCGCAACTGGAAAATCATCCCCAGTGGAGTTCATTCCTTTTACAAACAGAAACTCAATTCCCAACAGGGTTCATCATCACCAGCAACGGTAATTCATCCCCGACTGAGGTTATTCTTCCAAATCAACAGGCTCTCTAGCAGAATATGTCCTCCCCACAGAGTCATTTCCTCATCAGTTTATTCCTCAGCGGATTTATCCTCTCCTACAGGTTTATTCTCACAATCATCTTCATTCACTATCCCCAGCGGAAACGAAGAATTCAACTCTTTTCTCCAGCAGCAATTCGGGATTTATTTTCCCCAGCTAAAAACATCACATTTCCACACATCATGACATGCATACGCATCATACAACACAATCTCATTTATTTTGAGAACATCATTGCTTGATACATATCATGCATTACATACAGCTAACCTTTACCTTTCAGGAAGGATACAATCAAATTCTCACAAAATTCAAGCTATGAAGCCTTTACCTCAGTTGAATACGGACGACCGAAGTTCCTAACTGTCAACAGAGATGATTCCCCAGTTGAATACGGATGACCGAAGCTCCTAAAATTCAACTTTCCTCTTCAATAGAGATGATTCCCCAGTTGAATACGGATGGCCGAAGCTCCTAAAATTCAACTTTCATCTTCAATAGAGATGATTCCCTAGTTGAATACAGACGGCCGAAGCTCCTAAAATTCAACTTTCCTCTTCAATAGAGATGTTTCCTCAGTTGAATATGGACGACTGAAGTTCCTAAAATTCGACAGAGATGTTTCCTCAGTAGAATACGAACGACCGAAGTTCCTAAAATTCGACGGAGATGATTCCTCAGTAGAATACGGACGACCGAAGTTCCTAAAATTTAGCCGAGATGTTTCCTCAGTTGAATACGGACGGCCGAAGTTCCTAAAATTCAACAGAGATGATTCCTCAGTAGGATACAGACGATCGAATTTCCTAAAATTCAACAGAGATGATTCCTCAGTTGGATACGGATGACTGAAGTTCCTAAAATTCAACAGAGATGATTCCTCAGTAGAATACAGACGACCGAAGTTCCTAAAATTCAACTTTCCTCTTTAATAGAGATGTTTCCTCAATTGAATACGGACGACCGAAGTTCCTAAAATTCAACAGAGATGATTCCTCAGTTGGATACGGACGATCGAAGTTTCTAAAATTCAACAGAGATGATTCCTCAATTGAATACGGACGAACGAAGTTCCTAAAATTCAATGGAGATGATTCCTCAGTTGGATACGGATGATCAAAGTTCCTAAAATTCAACAGAGATGATTCCTCAGTTGGATACAGACGACTGAAGTTCCTAAAATTCAACAGAGATGATTCCTCAGTAGAATACGGACGACCGAAGTTCCTAAAATTCAACAGAGATGATTCCTCAGTTGAATACGGACGACCAGAGTTCCTAAAATCCAACAGAGATGTTTCCTCAGTAGAATACGGACGACCGAAGTTCCTAAAATTCCACAGAGATGATTCCTCAGTAGAATACGGATGACCGAAGTTCCTAAAATTCAACAAGAGATGTTTCCTCAATAGAATACGGACGACCGAAGTTCCTAAAATTCAAACAGAGATGACTCGCAAGCAGAATAACGGACGACGAAGCTTCTAAAATTCTACTTCTCTCAACAAAGATCAACCCTCCCCAGCGGAATCTTCCTCAACATTAGGTATACAAGCTCTCGCTAAGGAATCTCTTATGCGATCGACACTCCTTCAGATGGCATCTTAAGCCCATCCCCTCATCAGCAATTTCCAAATGGCATCTGTAAGCCCATTCCCGACATCACAAGATAATTACCACTTCATGCGAGTGCAAATTTCTGGGCACTCTAGTGTTCAATCATCTTCCACCTTCACATCACGAAAGGCAGGCAAGCCAATCTAAATCTTCAGGTTTAAGAAAATTGAACAGGGGCAGCTGTTGTACCCCAAAATTTGCCCTCCCATATTTCTCAAGACATTTCAAGAAAGATCCTCAAGTTGCTCAAGGTAGTCCAAGGGTTGGCCGGACAAGCTCTCTCCCAAGGCAGTCTATCTCAAATTAGGGTTTCATGTTGTATCAAGATACTTGAGTACAAGTGATCCCAAATGCTCACCAATTTCCTAATATGTTATCAAGATCATCCATGACAAGTTTCAAGCCTTGCAGAGGAAGTTTGCTCAGTCAATTGCTCAAAGGCCTGAAAATCGACCGCGCTAGGGCAAAAGTCAATTGTGGCCCACATACAATCAAACTTCAAGATTTTTAGTCAACATTCTCATTTTAAGGTTATTTCATCATTTGGTCAAGGTTTGATCATGATTCAACAAGGATTGCTCATAATTCATCAAGACTCAAAAGTTGCTAAATTAGGGTTTTATAGGAAAAGTCAACTCAACTTTGACCAAGCATACATTTCTAATACTTTATGAGAAATGACCCATCCAAAGATCATTTTTAAGATTATGCAATTCTATACAATCCATCTTCAGCTCCCAAGTTCAAAATATGCACTCACAAGAAGTTATGAATTTGGACATTATAGGTCATTTTGAAAAGTCAACAAAAACACCTTTTTTGTCAAAGCTTCATACATGGGAATGGAATATCAAATTGAGATGAGACCAAAAGTGTTGATTAGAGGACATATCAAGATTTCTAAAAAGTCCAAGAACACCTCCAAAGAGTCAAAATTGAGGAAGTTATGCATTGGTGAAGTTGACCCTTTTTGCAAAATTGCCAAAAGTCAACTATCCCTAAAACTTCAATTTTTGCCAAATGGGCCCAATCTTTTTCACTTTATTTGAGTTGGAAACATAGTCCACGAGCTCTAGCCCTTGACACTTGTCATTATCATGTTTTTATTATTTATTTTGATTTTGATTTGATTTAAATCAATTTTATTCAAAATAAATCACATAAAATCCAAAACATTGAAAACACAAGATTTTGTGCTTGTTTCAGGTTTCAATTACAGCTAGCAAGTATTCAAATTTGTATCAAGGCATGGTGTGTACAAAAAGATTGGATTTAGGCCAATTTTGGAAAGATTTTAAGGTGAATCAAATCAAGATCAAACTCATTGATGGAGGAAGATTGAGGCCAGGTTTTCAAACCTAATTCACTCCTCAATACTTATAGAACGTATGCAGACTCAAAGCTAGGTTAGAAAGAGGCGCATGAACAAGAATCAAACTTGGAAAAATCAAGAAAAAGTGGTGAATCGAGTTTGCACTTAGAGGCCAATACAAGACTTTTTTCCTATCCCAATCGATTCCTGGGAGTCTCAGCAAGCTAAAGCAATCAAGAACAAAGCCTTCCCAGTCCCAAAAAGCTTTGTAAGTCCATCACGACCTTGCTTGCTTCTTGAATTTGGTTAGCACGATTTAGGCATTGTTAGCATGAATTAACCACATATTTTTGATCTATGGGACATTTGCAAGCTTTCTGCATCGTTTAATTTCATTTATATGTCTTGTGCAAGATTTCACCATTGCTAGGGTTGTTTGTTTCGATTTGGGGCTTTCTTTTACAGGTTAAATTAGACCATGAAAGGGCCACCATTACACTCAGGAGGTCCAGACGAATCGATTGGTGGCCCTAATTTTTATTTATTTTGCTCATAGTTGATTTTGAGATTGCACAGGTCTGTAGCGACGGACGTTGTCCGTAGGTATAGGTTTCTAAACCTTTAGCAACGGTGCAAGGAGGGAGACGAAGACGTGGCTTCATCTGATTTGGCCATTTGAATTTCGCGCTGAATATTTTATTACTCCATTTGTTTTATATAGTATTATTATTGTTCATCATATGCACAAACAAGAACAATTGGCCCAGTGGTAGCCAGACCAACGTTAAGGCATTGGAAAGCATGAGGTCAGGGGTTCGACCCCTGCCTCCAACATTTGTGTTTTTCCTAATTCTTTTCAGGCAATCCAGCGTGTACCAAAGGCCAAGGACCATAGTGCACCCTCAACATCTACCTTGCCAAGTGGTTTGAGATCCAGATCTGATGGCCAACAATGGAGGAGCACCATGGAGACTAGTCAACACATGGCATAGAATTTTGAGGGTCAACATGGACCTCACTCTTTTGGGCCCAGATTCTACTTCTCACACCCCCATTTTTCAGGCCCATTTCTTTTTCTTTTTCTTTTTATATTTCATTTAATTAATTAATTAATTTATTTTACTAACCAAATGATTATTTTCTTTTTTTTATCAAAAAATCACAAACAATATTTTTCTATCCAATTAAATTCAAGATATTTACTTTTATTAAAAAATTTAATTAATTTAATTAGGTTTGACTAATTTAGATAACTTTAATTTCTTTTTGTAAATAACTTAAAAATAATTAGATTAAATAGGTATTATTACTAACTTAATTATATTTTATTCTTCCTAAAATAACCAAAAAAACCAAAAATAGGTCATGTATTGATTTTTATTAATTAATTTAATCACTAATTAATTTGTACATTTATTTTTAAAAACCTAATCTTCTTTTCTTAAAAAATATTAAAAACAACAAAAAAACATCTTCTCTTTTAATTAGGATAGAAGGGTCAAAACCCTAGTTCGCATTCGTTCTTAATTTTTTCATCGCGCGCTTTATTTTATTATTTTTTATCCATGTTGATGTAATTTCCTACAGTTTGTAATAGTTTAATTAGGACATTTATTTACATTTATCGCTTTATTTTCAAAGGGTTTGTTTTTGGCTATGTAAATACTTGAAGCCTTGTAATAGCTTAGTTTAAATTTCGCATTTTAAATTCCAAAAATATTAAACTGTTAGATGTATGTGTTGTACCCCAAAATTTTCCCTCCCATATTTCTCAAAACATTACAAGAAAAATCTCCAAGTTACTCAAGGTTGCTCAAGAGTTGGTCAGACAAGCTCTCTCCCAAGGCAGTCTACCCCAAATTAGGGTTTTGTGTTGCATCAAGATCCTTGAGTCCAAGTGAAACCAAGTGATAACCAATGTCCTAATATGTTCTCAAGATCATCCATGTCAAATTTCAAGCCTTGCAGAGGAAGTTTGCTCAGTCAATTGCTCAAAGGTCCAAAAATCGACTATGCTAGGGCAAAAGTCAACTGTGACCTATATACAGTCAAACTTCAAGATTTTTTGTCAAAATTCTCATTTTGAAGGATATTTCATCATTTTATCAAGGGTTGATCATGATTCATCAAGGATTGCTCAAGATTCATCAAGATTTAAAAGTTGCTAAATTAGGGTTTCGTAGGAAAAGTCAACTCAACTTTGACCAAGCATAACTTTCTCATACTTTATAAGAAATGATCCATACAAAGCTCATTTTTAATAGGATGCAATTACCTATAATCCATCTTCATACCCCAAGTTCAAAAAATTCACTCACAAGAAGTTATGAATTTTGACATTATAGCTCATTTTTGAAAGTCAACAAAAACACCTTTTTTGTCAAAGCTTCTAACTTGAGCATGGAATATCAAAATGAGATGAGACCAAAAGGGTTGGTTAGAGGATATCTCAATATTTCTAAAAAGTCCAAGAACACCTCCAAAAGTTCAAAATTGAAGAAGTTATGCATTGTTGAAGTTGGACTTTTTTGCAAAATTGCCAAAAGTCAACTATCCCCAAAACTTCAAATTTTGCCAAATGGGCCCATTCTTTTTCACTTGTTTTGAGTTTTCATTGTTGCCCACGTGCTCTAGCCTTGGCCATGTGTCCATATCTCATTTTTATTATTTAATTTGATTTTTATTTGAATTAATTCATTTTAAATCAAATAAAATCACATAAAATCTAAGGCATTGATAACAAATGATTTTCTGGTTGTTTTAGGCTCCAAATACAGCTAGCATTGAAATCAAATTCGTATCAAGGGAATTATGCACAAAGAGATTGGATTCAAGCCAAGTTTGGAAAGATTTAATGGATGAATCAAATCAAATTCAAGAGCATTGATAGGGCAAGATTTGGACAAAGTTTGTTACCCTAATACAATGCACATTACATAAGCAAGCAAAAGGCACGAGAATAAAGGTTGGAAATCACTTGAGGAGGCAGAACCAACTTTGCAAAAAACACAAAAAAGTGTGACTTTGAAATCAAGGTTACAAGCATTTTCAAGACCTGAGACGTATCCCAATCGTTTGCTGGCCATCTCCAGAAGCTAACCCAATCACAACCAGGCGTTTTCAAGCTTCCATACGCACTATAAGTCCTTCGTAACATAGCTATGTTCTTGATTTCGTATTTCCAGATTCTTGCATCTATAACAAAAACTAATTGCATATTTTGATTCACCATGCCATTTGCAGTCTTTTGGTATCATTTAATTTCATTCATCTAACCTGTATTGTAATTCACCATAGCTAGGGTTTCAAGGTTTGGTTTAGGGATTTTCGTTTCAGGCAAAATCAGCCTTAGTGATGGCTATAGGTATGATCAGAAGAGGAATGCGAGTTCAACCATGGCGTCAGAAGGCATTTCTATGGCCTATAGAGGATTTTTGAGTGAGACAGGCTTGTAGCTACGGACTTCTGTCTGTTGGTATAGGTGGTTATATTTTTAGCCACGGTTGGGAGGTCAGGGACAAGGCGTGTCACGTCCTCATTGGACTATTCAAATCACGCGCGTTTTTTTTCTTCTTTTTTGACCATTGAGTTTCGTTTTTTTATATTATTATTAATTCCTATTATACTAACAATCAAAACAGCATGGCATAGTGGTGAGCTTGGCATTGGATATCCTTTCAGGACCTGGGTTCGAATCCCAGGTCCCCCCTTTCTCAATATTATTTGTTTTTAGGTATTCCAGTACACATGCCAGTCTGCAATCCACCATACTACCTCACTATCCAAGCGCCAGATGGCCAAAGGGCCAGATCTGGTGGTCAGTGTTGGAGGTCCACCAAAGAGCTAGTCAACGCGTGAGCACTGGACCAGAGAAGGTCAAACGGACCAGCTTAATGGGCCAATAAAAATGGCTTTCAGCACCTCCAAAAAAAAGGCCCATTTCTTTCTTTCTATTATATTTTCTTTTTATTAATTTAGTTATTTTATTTTATTTTAATTAATTACTAACCAATCATAATTTTTCCTTTTTATCAAAAAATCATCAAAAATATTTTTTATCCAATAAAATTTTAGAATACTTTTTTTAATATATACTGTGATACGGTGGGAGAAATGACTTGGGATTTTGCGTTTGTGTTCGCAAATGTTTCGGTTTAGCAAGAGTCGCCACCGACTTTTATTTTATCCTAAGGAAAGGTCAAAAAGCACAGGAAAGACCTTTGAGATGTTTTCGTGGGTTCGGGGGGTAGATTATAAAAAGGGAAGGTGCTAGCACCCTTTTCATCCATGGGCTCTTAGTTACTTGTCTTAGATCACTTGCCTTTGCTTTTCAATTGTTTGAAATGGTGCTTCGTGTGTGGTTTTGAAAATGTTTTGAAAAAGATGCCTTGTCTAGGCAACCATTGCAATGACTCTTGTTTGAGTATATACAAAGGTGTGTGTCTTTTTGAAAAGATAATTCAATGTTTTGAAAGTTGTTTTGAAATTGTTTTTGAAGTTGTGTTGTGATGTGTGTTTGAAAAATGGAAAGGATGTTTTGCAAGATTTTTGATCAAGTAACTAAGAGTTGTCTACCCTATTTTACTCAAAGATTTTCTTATGTTTTAACCCTTTTAACAGTGTTGTTTCACCATTGTGTTTGATGAACAACCTTGTGTTAGGATGTTAACGGGACAGGCGCGGGTCATCGTATAGACCATGAAAGCAATTGTGTCAAGTATCTTTGGCAATTTTCTTGAGGGACTATGATCATTTTGTTTAGGCAACTCCGATAGCGTCATCGAGGGACTATGATCATTTTGTTTGTTTTTGTTTTGTTTTTGTTTTGCCAAAGTACTCAACATGCAATCATGGCCCATTTTTGAAGGCGACAAGTGGATGAAACCCTAGGGGTGCAAGTGTGCATTGTGTTTGTTTTTCATGCATGTTTATCTTGGATTAGGTCAAGCTATTTGTTGATTAATTTTGCATACAAACCCTAGGTCTAAGCATGACATAATTGAAAGCTTTTAAATGTGCGAGAATTTAAAGTCCTAGATTATTACAACATGATTATGGGGATGGGGATACAAATTTGAATTGGGGATATTTTGACAAGGAAATAAATTCTAAACTATTACAACCATATCGAATATACAAGTCCATATTTAACATTTAAATAAATACAATTAAATAAATATCAAATAAAAATGTATTATGCAAAGAAACAAGATTGTTTATGTATGTAAAAAAAGTTTTTTATGTTTGAATTATAAACAAAATAAAAAAAGTCAAATTTTTGATTATTTTTGTTGTTTAGGGCAAAACCCTAATTTTTTAAATAAATAGCAATATTTATTAATTATATACAAAAATATATTAATTTATGCAAAAAATAAAAGTATGTTGTAAAAAAGGTATTTTTAATGTCAAATATTAATAAAAATAAAGATGTACTATTTTTGTATTTTTGTCCTAATTATTTAATAAAATATGTATATGTATATATTAAATATATTAAATATGCTAAGTATGAACAAAAATAAAATAAATTATTTGCAAAAAATGTATGTTCAAGAAAATGTTTTTAAAATGTAAATAAAAATAATAACTGAAAAATAAGTATATTTTTTATATTATTTTTTAAGGTTTTAATAAAAAGGATTTACATTTTTTTACATACATATGTTTAATAAAGTAAATAAATATCAAATAAATATAAGAAAATGTGGAAAATTATTTTTGGTATTTTTTATGTTTGAACAAAAAATATAAAGTCAGAATAAAAAGGAAAAAACATAAAAATGACAAATATTTAATCAAATGGGCCAGGGGGGTGCAAACTGAAAAAAAGGGTGCAAAAAAGCAAGAGTGACTCAGGCCCAGCCCAAGCCATCACCTTCTTCAACCTCCAGCTTCTGTTTGAAAACGCACGCCTCTTTGTACAAAATGCCAACTCCTGATTCTTTGATTTTTTGACAAAACTCATAACATAAACATTGTAGAGCATCAAATAATGAATTCAAACATGTAAAAAACTTGGATTAACTCTCAAATACCAGAGAGAATTTCTCTGACCCTAATTTTTAACCTAACTTTTTTCACATGTTCATGGTTGAAATTCTCATAGCACGCACAATATAAATGAAAACTGATCACATGTATGGCTTCAGGGCTATGAGTAGGACATGTTTCATTCACAAACCTAAAGCTAAATGTTCCTAAATAGAGAGATAGGAAGTGGACAAAAACCTGTTTCAGCTTGAATCAAGTAGAGCAATGTAGCAACCTTCAATGGTGTTTGAGCTTCTGTTGAGCTTGCCTGAAGTCCAAGGAAGCTTCTCCAATACCTGGCTTGCTTTGAAACACCGTGTATCGTGTTGTAGAATTACACCTGCAAAGCTTTGAAATGAAAATGGAAAATGGGATTAGAGGTGTTACAGCTGGTGTTTAAGGCTTGAAATAGTTTGGATGGATGAAATGGAAGGTGTTTGCACTGGTTTGGGCAAAAACGCACGGGTGGATTGTTCTATAGAAGTCAAGTTGTAGAACTTGCCCTGTTTTGCAGCAAAACAGGGATTCTGAGTATTGGGAGGTATGAGGGAATCGTGCCTTAGGTCTGTTTTGGTGTATGGAAGATGTGTACAAAGTTTGCTTAAGCTTTTGTTTACAGGAATGAGAGTTGGTATGTGTTTTGCCAAGTTTCTTCTACTTGAAGCAAGAAAGTGCAAGTTTCAATATAGGCCTGTACAATGCCCTCAAGTATGCTGCAACTTTGGCTCTTGGTAACTGGAATTTGTTGACTCAATCTTGCCTCAAAGATCTGGCCCCATGTCTCAAGGATTCATTTTTGACATAAAGTGACATTAGGCCAAAAATGGGAACTTTGCTTTTTCTAATTAGGGATTAGTTTAGCATGTAATGCCCAAATGGCCAAGATAACATCTTAATTCAATGGTTAAGCATTAAATTATGAAGTTTAAGTTGGTTTTGAGGCCTTCAAGCTAGCATAAAACAAGCTGATTTGAAAATGCAATTTGCTATGAACATGTATTGGTCATGAACAAAAGTGAGTTTTGGCCAACTTTGTGAATTCGATTCTCTCTAACCACAAGGGTGTTTGAGGAGTTCTTGGACAATTTGGAAAGCTTGGAACATGTACTACAATCCATCTTTTTAATGCAACTTGAAACTCCAAGTGGAACCATGTGAAAAATGGCCAAGAAGATGGGCCAAAATCCTGCCTAGAATAGGGCCAATTTTCTCTAAGTTAAAAGTTTTAGGCACCCTTGTTCCAAAAATCATAACTTGAGATACAAGCTTCCTTTGAGAAAACTTTGTGAATAAAAGTGGTAGATTTTGTGATGGAATACAACTTTCATGTTTTAAGTTTTGTTTAAATCCATTTGCATCTTGGTGAAAAAATGGGACAAAGTTAGGAAAAAATAAGAAAATTTCATAACTTAGAAAATTTCTAAGTTATGAAAATTTTCACTTTAAACCCTAATTTGCATTTTTGGGTTTCTTGATGAACAAGTTTCATAATTTGACATGTCTTGATGAAAAATGAATCTTGGCACTTGATTTTGACAAAAAAGTCAAAGTTTGACTTTTCAGTGTATAGTCAAATTTTGATCAGTTGACTGAAAAATTCATCTGTCAATCCTATGCATTTGAGATCTTTTGAACTTGTTGAATGGGTCAAGACAATTCCATTGAGTCCTTGAGTCCATATGTGAGCTTGGTTTTCCATTGGTTAGGTCAAACAGTCAAAAATTGCCTTTGTGCAGTCAAAACCCTAAAAATGACCATTTTGCCCTTTTGGTGATCTGATCAAATTTCTTGTGGAATTGTGATACAATCTTGACCAAATGGTTCATGTGAGTTCATTATGTTGATGTGGGTCAAAAATCATGAAGTTTGACTGTCAATTGGCTACAGTTGACTTTTTCCCCAATACAGTTGATTTCTAGGTCAACTGTCCAATTGACTGGGCAAAGATTTGAATCAAGGCTTGAAACTTGGTATGGATAAACTTGTGAGTCCAACATGAAGTATGAAAGTCACTTTGGGCATTTTAGGTCAAAACATCCCTGTGCAAACCCAAACCCTAATTTGGGTCAACACTGCAAGGAGAAGTCTTGGGCAGAGCAAACCCTAACTTGATCTTGAGTTCCAAGAGTCTTGTGATGAGAAAATGTTGATGAAATGAGAGGGAAAATTTTGGGGTACAACAGTTTCCCATGTTCAATCTTCTTACACCTGAAGAGTTAGATTGGCGAATCTGCCATTTGCGACTTGAAGGTGAAAGATGATTGAACACTAGAGTGCCCAGAAATTTGCACTCAGTGATGTGATGGTAGAGGGAATGGGCTTAAAGATGCCATTTGGAGAGGTGACAGGATCTTGTCGGGGGATGGGCTTAAAGATTCCATCTGGAATGTATGTTGTAGGTGAAAGAAATGAGTATCAGAAAGGTGTCCATGTTTTGGAACATCTCTGAACTGGGGGTCTGAACAAGCAATAGATTGACATCCGTATCTGGAGAACCCGTAAACTGTTTTCAGAGGTCTTGAAGTTGAATAAGCATGAGTTGGTCGAGTAGATATTTGTCCTGTCTGGTTTCAGGTATTAATCTCTGACCTGAGAAAGAAAGATAGTTTCCTGGCTTGTTACAGGTGTTAATCTTCAATCTCTTCATGTAGATAGTTTTCCTGGCTTGCTACAGGTATTGTGATGTCGGGAATGGGCTTACAGATGCCATTTGGAGATATGATGGATAGTTGATGGAGATGGGCTTAAAGATGCCATCCAGAAATGATTGTTGAATTGTTTGAGCTGGTCGAGTAGATAGTTGTCCTGGCTGGTTTCAGGTATTTAATCTCTGACCTGAGAAAGAAAGATAGTTTTCCTGGCTTGTTACAGGTATTGATCTTCAATCCCTCATCCACAGATGGTTTTCCTGGCTTGCTACAGGTATTAATCTGGAACTTGAAAAGGTTGGTCGATGAGATAGTTGTACTGGCTGGTTTCAGGTATTAATCTCTGACCTGAGAAAGAAAGATAGTTTTTCTGGCTTGTTACAGGTATTGATCTTCAATCCCTCGTCCACAGATGGTTTTCCTGGCTTGCTACAGGTATTAATCTGGAACTTGAAAAGGTTGGTCGATGAGATAGTTGTCCTGGCTGGTTTCAGGTATTAATCTTTGACCTGAGAAAGAAAGATAGTTTTCCTGGCTTGTTACAGGTATTGATCTTCAATCCCTCGTCCACAGATGGTTTTCCTGGCTTGCTACAGGTATTAATCTGGAACTTGAAAAGGTTGGTCGACGAGATAGTTGTCCTGGCTTGTTTCAAGTATTAATCTCTGACCTGAGAAAGAAAGATAGTTTTCCTGGCTTGTTACAGGTATTGATCTTCAATCCCTCGTCCACAAATGGTTTTCCTGGCTTGCTACAGGTATTAATCTGGAACTTGAAAGGTTGGTCGACGAGATAGTTGTCCTGGCTTGTTTCAGGTATTAATCTCTGACCTGAGAAAGAAAGATAGTTTTCCTGGCTTGTTACAGGTATTGATCTTCAATCCCTCGTCCACAGATGGTTTTCCTGGCTTGCTACAGGTATTAATCTGGAACTTGAAAAGGTTGGTCGACGAGATAGTTGTCCTGGCTTGTTTCAGGTATTAATCTCTGACCTGAGAAAGAAAGATAATTTTCCTGGCTTGTTACAGGTATTGATCTTCAATCCCTCGTCTACAGATGGTTTTCCTGGCTTGCTACAGGTATTAATCTGGAACTTGAAAAGGTTGGTCGACGAGATAGTTGTCATGGCTGGTTTCAGGTATTAATCTCTGACCTGAGAAAGGAAGATAGTTTTCCTGGCTTGTTACAGGTATTGATCTTCAATCCCTCATCCACAGATGGTTTTCTTGGCTTGCTACAGGTATTAATCTGGAACTTGAAAAGGTTGATGGTAATCATCTGTTGATCGATCTTTCCTAAAAAGGTAGAACATTAGTTGTATGCAAAGTCATGATGTATGAAATGCATAATGATGTTCTCAAAATAAATGAGATTTGTGTTATATGCATTTATTATGTATGAGAATAGGATGTATGAAATGTGAAATGTTTAATGAATGTACTTTTGTCTGGGAAAATAAATCCTTGACAAGTGCTGGGGAGTCGTTAAACCCTGGACTGCTGTTGAAGAGTATGCGTGTCTTCAAACTTTGCCTAGAATACTTCCAATGGATTCCTGTTTTATTGTTTGAGGAGAGCTCCGCTGGGGAATATTGAAAACTCTCTGGGGAGAATGTTTATTCTGCTTGGGAAAAGAGTTTAGGAGTCTTAGTCGTCCTTTGCTCTACTGGGGAGTCGAAGTTGAACTGATATCTGGTCGGGTCCAGGTTTCGTAGTAACTTGCTGGCAATTGTAGAGTAGTCTACTGGAGAAGAGGAGTTGTGGTCCTTTGATTTGTAGTAGTAGGAGAGGCAAACTCAAGCTGGGGAATCCTGGTGTTGTTGGGGAAATAAACCATGTCGTCAGTCCGCTAGAGAGGTGACATCTTTGTTGGGGGAAGTCCTCAAGGATTCTTGAGGTTGATTCAGCTGGGGAAAGGTTTTCAGAGATTAAACCCTTGCTGAGGAGTCATCCTATGAGAAGGACTTTGGGGAGACTTGTCAATGCCCCTAGTAGCAAGTGTTTGTGGTACTGCCTGGAAATGTTTGACTGTATGTAACCCTTTATTGAGATTGACGTTCAATGTCCCAAGTGACGGAGATGGAGAGTTGCCCCTGGTTACTCTTCACTTCTTCAGAGATTTCTTGAAATCTTGACTGGACTGCCCCAGGTGTGCTGGATAGTGTTGTACCCCAAAATTTGCCCTCCCATATTCATCAAGAATTGTCAAAGTCAAGGTCACAAAATGCCCCAAGGGTTGTGCAGCTCAACTGTCTCCTAGACAGTCAAAACTAGGGTTTGAGTTCTGGTCAAGCAAATGAACTTTTCAAAGGCCCAATCAAGTCTCATATGCTTAAAAAGATGGTCAAGTGTCTTCATGTCAAGTTTCAAGGCATTCAGCTCAAAATTGCACAGTCAAAACCCTAAATTGCACTACAGTCAACTGTAGGGGCAAAATGGTCATTTGACAGTCAAAAGTTCAAATTTTTGGTCAATATATCATTTTGAAGCCACAAACATCATTTGATCAATGCTTGATCATGATTCTCAAAATTTGGCTCAGAAATCATCAAAGATGCAAAAGTTGCTATATTTGGACAGCTGAAAAAGTCAACTGAAATTAACCAAGGCATAACTTTCACATGGATTATCAGAAAAATTCCATCCAAAGCTCATTTTGAAGAGAAAGACATTTCCTACAATTAATCTTCATGTTCCAAGTCCAAGAAATGCTCTCACAAAAAGTTATCAATTTCAACATTATAGGTCATTTTCAAAAGTCAACAAAAAGTGACTTTAAGTCAAAGGCCATAACTTGAGATTGGTAAATCAAAATGACATGGGACCAAAGGCATTGGTTAAAGGACTCAAAGACCTTTCCAAAATGTCCAAGAACATGTGAAAAGCTTAAAAATTGACCAAGTTATGCCTTGTGGAAGTTGGGAAATTTTTGGAAATTTTTGAAAGTCAACATTGATGCAAAAGGCCTAAAAATGCAAATGGGCCTATTTTCCTTCCAAATTTCTTCATGCCAAGCCTATGCACGACCACTAGGCCCAAAGGGAAGTATTTTCATATTTTTTAATTATTTATTTGAATTAATATTAATTTATATTCATTTAAATCATTTTAATTCATGAAAAATATAAACCTTAACCTAAAAAATCTTTTTATGCATGATTTAAACTTGAGATTTCGTGCACATGCTAATATAGAAGGTTTTGGCTTGATTGAGACCTAATTGATACAAATGCACATGGAAAAGATTCAAAAAGATTTCATAAAAATCAAATATGCAAAACCATGAATGCTTGAGATTTTGTGTAATATTCTTAACCTAAAAGCTTGGCTATATACTCAGGATCAAAAACCTAAAAGCATAAGACTGCAAGCTGCGCTCAGAAAGCAAAACACAAACTTGAAAATTGTCCAAAAAGTTGAATTCTGAAATCAAGGTTATAGGGCGATTCAAGGCACCAAACCAATTGCAATAGCTTCCTTGGACAATTCTAAACGTTTCTCAATCAAAAACAACAAGTCAAACGCCTTGAAACGGTATCACAAAGTCAAACTGAACCAAGAAAATGTTGAAATCGCATAGCATGATTTAGACATCTTTTTGCATTTTTGTTTGTATATTCATGTTTCTCATAATGTTCTAAAGCTAACCATACTAACTAATTTTGTTTTTGAGCAATATACGTGAATCTGCCATGAATGGTCTTTAGGGTTTCAGGAATTCAAAAAGGGGGTTTCCCAATACAAGAAAAATTAGGACTTCTGGATACCATGGTTGCATTCAGGGCTTAGAGACGAAAAGATCCATGCCATCGCGCCCAATTTATGTTTGGATATGGGCTAGTCGCTATTTTCCCGTTGCTTGCCTAAAGCCACGATCAAAAACCGTTGCCCATGAGTTTCTTGTTTCAGGAAAACGAAGAAGATGACCCCGTGTCCATGGGTGATTGGTCCGTTTAAAGTTCGCGCGCTTTTGATCCATTAGCGTTATGTTTTATTTATTATATTTGCGTATTATTATATATTAAATGAAATGCATGTGGTTCAGTGGTAACGTGTTAGGCTTGTGACTTCAAAGACCTGGGTTCAAGTCCCAGGTCTGGCAAAAGTTTCATATTATTTTTCTATTATAAATCCCATGCAGTTTCAGGAGCGCATACGTACCATGTTCCACTCTCATCCATTAGCCACGCGTCCAACATGATCAGATCAAAGGCTTAAATTAAGAGAACACGCTAGGGCCAAGTCAACACGTTAGCATCCAATTGGCAAAGTCAACGAGGGCCATGCTTAAATGGGCCAATGTCTAGGGCCTGAACCTCCACAATGGGACAGAACACCCCCTGGTTTGCATTTGTTTTCTATTTCCCTTCTTATTTTATTTTTGCCATTCTATTTACTTTATTTGTTTTAATTATTTTTTCAGCAAAATATAAAAACACTAAAAATCAAAAATACAAAAAAAATATAATATTTATTTTATAATAATTATTTTCATAAATAAATTAAAATGTAGATTATTTAGTGTAATTAGGTTTTCAACTTTAAATCCTTTTTTAATAAAATCCAAAAAAAAAACGTAGAATTTAGGTTTTAATTGTTAATTCTTTTTATTTCCCTTTTTTCCACAATAATAATTATTATTTATTTATTTATTCTCTTATTTAAATTGTACATAATGAATTAGGTTAATTTAGATCTTATTTTAATTCTTTCTTAATAAATAAAAACTATTAGAATTAGGGTTTGCTTCTTAATTTAATTTTAATTAATTCTCCTTTTTCTCATTAAATCTAAAAAAACACAAAAACATCATTCTCATTTAATCATTTAATTTTTAATTAACTTTCAATTATTTGCAAAAAGGGGTCCAACGCCTTAGTTTCGTTTCAATTATTTAATTTGCGCATTTATCTTATGTCATAATTATAATTATGTAATTGTCCCTAAGCCATGTAATTTGCTTTTCGCACTTTATTTCTTCGCGTTATTTATTTTTCCGCTAAATCGGGTCCGGTTTAATTTTGGCGATGTGGACCCGCGCCATTTGTAATAGTCTAGCTTTATTTCCTCGCAACTTATAATTGTTAAATATGCATGCAAGAATGAATGGACTTAAATTAAAATCAAGCGTAGAACACGACAAACATGACAAAAGACAAAAATAAATGAACATGACACACAAGTCACACACCACCCCTAGGGTACGCCTCACTGTTGCCTTGCCTCGAAAGGTGATCGTCGAGTAGAGGATGTTTTAGTAAGTCCTCATGATCCGAGAACCTGGCATGAGGGTAGCTTCTAAGGTGTCTTCCCATTGCTCTGGTGATCACCATGTCCCGAACCTCGAATTGACCCGAACACCTCCAACGGTGGTGCTACCTACCTCTCAATGGTGGGATGGCACTACTTTAAAGGACATTTACACAGACGAATTCCTTAGGGTAGGTAGATTCTCGTAGATACTTGCTCTAATCTCAAAACAAACTCAAAAAGACTTTTCACACCAACACATTTTCAAAAGCTTTTCAAAGCAAATTTTTCAAACACTCTGACGTATGAGTCGAACTGAAATTTTTCAAAAGAAACTTTTTTAAACCCACATTGAAAAGCAAACAATTTTGAAAACACATTGAGCAAGTATCTAAGAGCCCATGGATAACCATGGATAGAAAGGGTGCTAACACCTTCCCTTTCTATAACCTACCTCCCGAACCGAGAGCAATCTCTTTAAGGAATTTTTCTGTGCTTTTGTCCTTTCCATTTGGAGAAAATAAAAGACGGTGGCGACTCTTGCTTCTGCGACATTTCGCGAACCAGCGTTAAACAGTCAGTTCCAGATCCACCAATCACAGAACTGGCGACTCTGCTGGGGATAATCTTATAAAGTGAGGTGTACCTTAGGGCTAGTTCATAACTGTGTTTTGAATTGTTTTCCTTGTGTGCTTTAAATTGTGGGACTGTCTTGGGAGTACTATAGATCCTAACCCGGATCTGGGGATACCTTCTTAGAAAGTAGCAACAAGGCTGTGAGGGAACTGTGCGGGGTATACCGACATGGTTGAAACAGTCTGCTACGTTGATGTGGCACTTTGGTGTGTACCGGTAACCCTTGAGTTCAGTCAAGGAGAGTACGGGGCCTCCGCGTGGTGTCATGAAGCATCAACAGACCTTAGGAACCTTAATTGAACTATCTTGGCCTCTTTAGGGTAGTGAGATAACTGACTTTGGTGCAGTCCGAGGTTGGTTGATACTCGATACTACACTCAATTGAGGGTTGCTTTCCTGGAATATTTCGGTCGCCAGTTCAGTGGCTAAATCGAAACGATGAACAATGAAAGCAATCCAGTGATATTGGGACCCTTAGAACCCGGTTTACTTCTAATAGGACAGGTTGAGCCCACCAACTTCAAGAGGGTAATACCCAGACCCCATGCTGGCCTAAACTCTAAGGGTTTCTCTTGTGTGACTTGCGTGCCTTCGTACTTGACTACTTGCACGTTTGTTATCCATCTGACACATGAACTACTTGCAGGTTTTGTTTATAGTCCTTAATAGGGGCTCATAACAGGGTACCTAGGTTTCTTACAGGTTTTGGTTTGCAGTCCTTAATAGGGACTCCTAACAAGGTGTACCAAGTTTCTTGCAGGGTTTGTCTTAGTCCTTAATTGGGATTCCTGACAGGTTTACTAAGTGTCTTGCAGGTTTTTTTTTGGTTTGCAGTCCTTAATAAGGGCTCATAACAGGGTTACTCACATTACCCCCATGCATCATGACATCATACCATTGCATACATCTTAACCCATTTCAAGGATCTCAAGGGCTTGTGATGCAGGTCAGGACGAATCAACTATCCCAACAAGGGGCAAAGGGGATTTCTTTTCCTCTAGACAAGGTTGTCAGGGGCTATGACCCACTAGATATGGTGAGCTTTGACCCTTGAAGAAGGACTCTCAACAACATGAAGTACCTTCAATCAAGTTACCGGTTTCCAACTCTAACAAGTTTCTCTGTTTACCCCGCGAGGTCCTTGAAATCATTGCATGCATGTCATACATATCATTGCATAACAGGTACCCTTTCTCTGCAGGTTACTTACCTTCTTCGCTGTTTATTTCAGCAGTCTCGTCATGAATCCTGAATCTTCAACCGAGCACACTATCAAGGCCCTCCAGGCTCAGAACGCCCAGTTCCAAGGGCTGATCATGAATTTGACCCAGGGGCAACAAGATCTGAAAGCTCTGCTCTTGAAGAAGGAAAAGAAGAAGAAGAGGACTATTTTATTCAGCCCTAGACGTAGATCTGGGAACACGCCGCAGACTGAAACTGAGAGGACTACTCCATCTGTGAGGGAAAGCAGTCACCATGAGAGAGAGGTGCCTAGTCCAGTGGTCTCCGACAACGAGACAGATTTCAACGACGAACAATACCCTCCGGCTGAGGATAAGTACAAACAGTTGGAAGACCGGCTCAGTGCTATAGAGATACAAAAAGTGCCTGGCCTGGACTTTGAGGATCTAGGTCTGTCTTCTGGGGTAGTGATCCCGCACAAGTTTAAGGCACCTGCCTTTGCAAAGTACGATGGGGCATCCTGTCCTAAGTTGCATCTCAGGGCTTACACAAGGAGGATCCAGCCCTATACAGCTGACAAAAATTTATGGATCCATTTCTTCCAGGAGAGTCTTTCAGGGACTCATCTCGAATGGTTCTATCAGCTGGATGGGACCAAGGTTCGTAACTGGGAGGAGTTGGCTACTGCTTTCTACAAGCAGTATCAGTATAATGCCGACCTTGCTCCTACGCGTACCCAACTCCAGGGTATGTCGTTAGGATCAAGTGAAGGTTTCAAAGAATATGCGCAGAAATGGAGGGATCTCGCTGGAAGGGTACAACCACCTCTGACTGACCGTGAACTTGTGGACATGTTCTTGGGGACCCTGTCTGGTCCATTCTTCAACCACCTCATTGGTAACTCATCTGCTGGATTCACTGACCTCATCCTGACCGGCGAAAGAATTGAAGCTGGTATCAAGAGTGGGAAAATTCAAGAGGCCACACCTCCTGACACTCACAAAAAGCCTTACACGGGAAGGAAAGAGTCTAATGCAGCTTACAGCCATAAGAGCCGACGTGATCAACATGCAGGGGCAGTCATGATCTCTGGTTCTGCACCACGCCGCCAACCACAGAGGGGAAACCAGCAAAGGCCGGACGGGCCTAAAAGGCAGTTCACCAACATTAACATGCCATGGTCGCAAGCACTGCAACATATGTTGAAGATGAACCTGATTGCAGTGATCAACCCTCCCGCCAATCCTAAGACCTCCTCTCCTAGCTACAATCCAGAAGCCAGATGCGCTTATCATTCCGATAGCCCGGGGCACGATACTGAAGACTGTTGGGCACTGAAATACAAAATTCAGAACATGATCGATGCCAAAGAGATCGAGTTCGAGCCTGCTGAGACTCCCAATGTGATCAATGCTCCATTGCCAAAACATGGCTAGGATTGAGAATTTTTTTTGTTCATTTGAATTCAAGTTGTATTTTTCCTTTTTTGTTCAGATAAACAATTATTATGTTAAACTCTTTTATTTCATGAATGCATTACACATGTCTGTCTTGATTTAATTATGTTTACTATTCTTAAAACTGCTTTCATACTTTTGCAATGGTCAACTCCTAATTGAAAATTCCAAACCTCTTGAGGGAGGATGACGAAAACGATACCATAATCTACAGTATGCTTTTGAACAGACCCCGCTGATGAGGTACAGGCATTGTTTCAATCCCTAAACACTGGAGTTATAAGGATGCTAATCCCTCGTCAACCCATCTGAGCCAAAGAAGTAGGAGTTTTTTATTTTCGAAAATCAAAACCCTTAATCATAACCTGGGGCAGGGTAGTTCTCTCAGTTGATCCAAGTGCACAATAAATGGCACCAAATGAGTTTTTCAAAAACAAAAGACAAGGATGGTTCAGAACAATCATAAGGACAGGCAGTCATCATTATCGAAAAAAAAATCATAAATGAAAAGCCCAAAAAGTCAAAACCAATAAAGAAGACTTACCAAACTGGGGCATCCCGCTGACTGTAATTCCAAAAAGGAAACAGTTCAGGCAAAAAAAAAGAAAGGGATAACAAAAGTCAAGCAAGAGGTCTCACAACCAAAGCAAAAATGACTGCCTATCCAAAAGAAATCATCAACATTTGAACCATCATTGGAACATCAGAACAAAGACTCAAATAAGGTCTAACGCACGATCAACTGAGTTTAGGTTCGGAGAACATCACGAAGAGCGGGTGGGTACAAATAATTTGAGCCTTATCCTTTGTTTCTTAAACCGTGAACCCGGCCACGATATAACCCTTAAAAGTCCTAGCTGAAGCATGGGTTAGTTCGAAAGCATACTGTTACGAAGGTATCCTGACTCCTGAAGGTTTGCTGTAAGATATTGAATTGACATCGCACTGTATTACAAAAAATGCATTTTCAAAATTCAAGACAGACATAGACTTTTGCATTCTTAAAATAACTTTGTTTGCATATGATTATTTGTTTGAACAACAGGGAATTTCGCACGATGAACACCTTGTGAACAGAAGTACCTCCAATCAAGGGGCACAGTAGGAGCATTGCCCATTACCTGGGGCATAGCAAAATACTTCCAACAGGGGCAACTCCTTACATTCTGAGAGCGTGGACATAGTCGGAAAAATACTGCGCATAATCAAAGACCCGCTAGGTTGACACACCTAGGCAAAAATAAGGGCTTCCCGTCGAACCAAAAAGGTTCGGGCAAAATGAAGGGACAAAATGAAAAAATCTGTACACCCGGCAAGTCGAAAACCTGAAAAGGCGGCTTGGGCAAAAATGGGTATCCAGGTGGACTGAAAACCCGAAAGGGCGGTCCAGGCAAAAGTTAGGGATCAAAGCGTACGACTATGTTCCGGTATTTCATCACTTGTCTACTCGAAGATTTGTCAATCACCCACACAGGTATCCTCTTCCCCCACCTCCGAAGCAGGGGCAGTAATGAGTTATCCAGGCGATTCAATTGCTCTGTCAACCAAAGTACAAAGGACAGATCAACATAAGGATGATTACCATCTACCTTTACAAATTCCAGATCGTGGGCTAGCGTCCGAAACCAAACAGGACAATCATCCACTTAATCAAAATCATGCAACCCAACACCGGTTTCTTCTCAACCTTCAGACAATGTCATACACAGACTCCTCCTCCATAAGATGACCTAACCCCGGTTCATCAAGAAGTTTTTACACAAACTTATCCAAGTAACCTTACCCCGGTTCCTCCAGAAATCTTACATGGATTTAGCACAAGTAACCTTACCCCGGTTCATCAAAGTTTTTACACAAACTTATCCAAGTAACCTAACCCCGGTTCCTCCTGAAGTCTTACATGGACCTATCTCAAGATGACCTAACCCCGGTTCATCAAAGTTCTACACAAACTTATCCAAGTAACCTTACCCCGGTTCCTCCAGAAATCTTACATGGATTTAGCACAAGTAACCTAACCCCGGTTCCTCCTGAAGTCTTACATGGACCTATCTCAAGATGACCTAACCCCGGTTCATCAAAGTTCTACACAAACTTATCCCTAAGCAACCTTACCCCGGTTCGTCAAAAAATCTCACACAGATCTATCTCAAGGTAACCTAACCCCGGTTCCCCCAGAAGTCTCACAGGGACTCGTCTCCAGTAACCTTACCCCGGTTCGTCAAGAAATCTCACATGGATTTACCCCAAGGTAACCTAACCCCGGTTCCTCCAGAAGTCTTACATGGATTTAGTTCAAGATAACCTCACCCCGGTTCATCAGGAAGTTTTACATGAACTTACCTCACCAAGCAACCCTACACCGGTTCCCCCCTCCTCAAAATGCAGTTTTACATGGACTCGTCACCCAGAAACCCTACACAGGTTCTCCCTTTCCGAAAACGAAGTTTTACACGAACTCATCATCAAAATAACCCTACCCAGGTTCCTTCTCCCTTTTCAGATGCGGTTTTTACACGAGCTCATCAGCAGGCAACCCTACATAGGTTCCCTCCTTCAACTCATAACCAATACAGTTCAATACTTCCCTAGAAGAGTCCAATCCAGCTTCACCAACAAAGTTGGAAGTCATATCCCTCAAGCAGTAAGCTTATCCCCAGTAGATTCTGGAAGCTTATCCCTCGCAGAACACGAACGCGTCGTCCCGGCTTGATTTAAAGAGTTATTTCCGTAACAGGATATAACTGGGTTATCCTCAGCCAAAAGCCACGGAAAGAGCGTCCTCGGCAAAGTATCTTCCTACCCCCAGCGAAGTCTATCAACACTTCCAGCACAACAAGGATATCCCCAGCATAACTCATCAATGGTATCCCCGGCGGAGTTATCTTCATCAACTCAGCAAAGCATCGCTATCCCCACAGAGTAGCACTCCCCAGCATGATCGCTAGAGTATCTTTTCTCCCGCAGAATTATTTCATTCCTCAACAGAGTTATATCCGCCTACCGGTATTCTTGCAACGAATCATCCACAGCGGAAGCAAAATCTCTTCCTCAACATCAACCCAGGATATGACTTCCCGGCACCCGTCAAGGATTTATTTTCCTAGACAAAAACATACATGAATCATCACATACATCATTATAGCATGCATGTACGCATCATATCATATAAATCGCATCCATATTGAGAACATCATTGCTTGATCCATATCATGCATTGCATATAACTGACCTTTACCTTGCAGGAAAGATGCAGTTGAAATTCTCAAACATATTTCAAAGATTTCTCTAGTCCAGTTAAATCGACTCCAAACAGATTTTTCTGATAAAGACTCAGTAGAAGTTCTTTTATGGTCCCCTCTCCAACGGCGTGTGAGGTGGTAATTCCTTCTTCAGATGTTTCCCTCTCCGGCATGAGCGTGAGGTGATATTCTCTTATGGTCCCCTCTCCAACGGCGTGTGAGGTGGTAATTCCTTCTTCAGATGTTCCCCTCTCCGGCATGAGCGTGAGGTGATATTCTCTTATGGTCCCCTCTCCAACGGCGTGTGAGGTGGTAATTCCTTCTTCAGATGTTCCCCTCTCCGGCATGAGCGTGAGGTGATATTCTCTTATGGTCCCCTCTCCAACGGCGTGTGAGGTGGTAATTCCTTCTTCAGATGTTTCCCTCTCCGGCATGAGCGTGAGGTGATATTCTCTTATGGTCCCCTCTCCAACGGCGTGTGAGGTGGTAATTCCTTCTTCAGATGTTTCCCTCTCCGGCATGAGCGTGAGGTGATATTCTCTTATGGTCCCCTCTCCAACGGCGTGTGAGGTGGTAATTCCTTCTTCAGATGTTCCCCTCTCCGGCATGAGCGTGAGGTGATATTCTCTTATGGTCCCCTCTCCAACGGCGTGTGAGGTGGTAATTCCTTCTTCAGATGTTTCCCTCTCCGGCATGAGCGTGAGGTGATATTCTCTTATGGTCCCCTCTCCAACGGCGTGTGAGGTGGTAATTCCTTCTTCAGATGTTCCCCTCTCCGGCATGAGCGTGAGGTGATATTCTCTTACGGTCCCCTCTCCAACGGCGTGTGAGGTGGTAATTCCTTCTTCAGATGTTCCCCTCTCCGGCATGAGCGTGAGGTGATATTCTCTTATGGTCCCCTCTCCAACGGCGTATGAGGTGGTAGTTCCTTCTTCAGATGTTCCCCTCTCCGGCATGAGCGTGAGGTGATATTCTCTTATGGTCCCCTCTCCAACGGCGTATGAGGTGGTAATTCCTTTTTCAGATGTTTCCCTCTCCGGCATGAGCGTGAGGTGATATTCTCTTATGGTCCCCTCTCCAACGGCGTGTGAGGTGGTAATTCCTTCTTCAGATGTTCCCCTCTCCGGCATGAGCGTGAGGTGATATTCTCTTATGGTCCCCTCTCCAACGGCGTATGAGGTGGTAATTCCTTCTTCAGATGTTCCCCTCTCCGGCATGAGCGTGAGGTGATATTCTCTTATGGTCCCCTCTCCAACGGCGTGTGAGATGGTAATTCCTTCTTCAGATGTTTCCCTCTCCGGCATGAGCGTGAGGTAATCTTCTCTTATGGTCCCCTCTCCGACGGCGTGTGAGGTGGTAATTCCCTTTCAAGATGTTTTCCTCTCCAACGGCGAGTGAGGTGACATTTCCTTCCAGATTATAATTTCCTATAGTTCCCTCTCCAACGGTGAGTAAGGTGACTCCCTTTGAGATTATAATGTCCTTTAGTTCTCTCCCTGACACTACGAAGATGGCAATTCTCACCAAGATTTTTCTCAACGAGCGTTGTTGAAGTTAAAATCACTCAAGGTTCTCTTACCATTCATGTTAAGACAGTAACCATCCCTGGTTCATTCATCAGCGTTTGAAGCTCCAGATTCAGTTCCTGTAACCAGTCAGGATATATCTATACCAAGCATCTAAAATCAGCTCCTGCAACGTGTCAGGTACTCATTTTTCTGTTTTGCAGGTATACAGGTTCTCGCTAAGGAATCTCCTACGCGATCAACATCCCGATGGCATCTATAAGCCCATCATCCTATCCAGCAAATCTCTAAATGGCATCTATAAGCCCATTCCCCCATCGCTGCTACCATGTGAGCGCAAATTTCTGGGCACTCTAGTGTCCAATCATCTTCTACCCTCGGATTACGAAAGGCATGTCAGCCAATCTGCATCCTCAGGTCTAAGAAGATTGAACAGGGGCAACTGTTGTACCCCAAAATTTGCCCTCCCATATTCATCAAGAATTGTCAAAGTCAAGGTCACAAAATGCCCCAAGGGTTGTGCAGCTCAACTGTCTCCTAGACAGTCAAAACTAGGGTTTGAGTTCTGGTCAAGCAAATGAACTTTTCAAAGGCCCAATCAAGTCTCATATGCTTAAAAAGATGGTCAAGTGTCTTCATGTCAAGTTTCAAGGCATTCAGCTCAAAATTGCACAGTCAAAACCCTAAATTGCACTACAGTCAACTGTAGGGGCAAAATGGTCATTTGACAGTCAAAAGTTCAAATTTTTGGTCAATATATCATTTTGAAGCCACAAACATCATTTGATCAATGCTTGATCATGATTCTCAAAATTTGGCTCAGAAATCATCAAAGATGCAAAAGTTGCTATATTTGGACAGCTGAAAAAGTCAACTGAAATTAACCAAGGCATAACTTTCACATGGATTATCAGAAAAATTCCATCCAAAGCTCATTTTGAAGAGAAAGACATTTCCTACAATTCATCTTCATGTTCCAAGTCCAAGAAATGCTCTCACAAAAAGTTATCAATTTCAACATTATAGGTCATTTTCAAAAGTCAACAAAAAGTGACTTTAAGTCAAAGGCCATAACTTGAGATTGGTAAATCAAAATGACATGGGACCAAAGGCATTGGTTAAAGGACTCAAAGACCTTTCCAAAATGTCCAAGAACATGTGAAAAGCTTAAAAATTGACCAAGTTATGCCTTGTGGAAGTTGGGAAATTTTTGGAAATTTTTGAAAGTCAACATTGATGCAAAAGGCCTAAAAATGCAAATGGGCCTATTTTCCTTCCAAATTTCTTCATGCCAAGCCTATGCACGACCACTAGGCCCAAAGGGAAGTATTTTCATATTTTTTAATTATTTATTTGAATTAATATTAATTTATATTCATTTAAATCATTTTAATTCATGAAAAATATAAACCTTAACCTAAAAAATCTTTTTATGCATGATTTAAACTTGAGATTTCGTGCACATGCTAATATAGAAGGTTTTGGCTTGATTGAGACCTAATTGATACAAATGCACATGGAAAAGATTCAAAAAGATTTCATAAAAATCAAATATGCAAAACCATGAATGCTTGAGATTTTGTGTAATATTCTTAACCTAAAAGCTTGGCTATATACTCAGGATCAAAAACCTAAAAGCATAAGACTGCAAGCTGCGCTCAGAAAGCAAAACACAAACTTGAAAATTGTCCAAAAAGTTGAATTCTGAAATCAAGGTTATAGGGCGATTCAAGGCACCAAACCAATTGCAATAGCTTCCTTGGACAATTCTAAACGTTTCTCAATCAAAAACAACAAGTCAAACGCCTTGAAACGGTATCACAAAGTCAAACTGAACCAAGAAAATGTTGAAATCGCATAGCATGATTTAGACATCTTTTTGCATTTTTGTTTGTATATTCATGTTTCTCATAATGTTCTAAAGCTAACCATACTAACTAATTTTGTTTTTGAGCAATATACGTGAATCTGCCATGAATGGTCTTTAGGGTTTCAGGAATTCAAAAAGGGGGTTTCCCAATACAAGAAAAATTAGGACTTCTGGATACCATGGTTGCATTCAGGGCTTAGAGACGAAAAGATCCATGCCATCGCGCCCAATTTATGTTTGGATATGGGCTAGTCGCTATTTTCCCGTTGCTTGCCTAAAGCCACGATCAAAAACCGTTGCCCATGAGTTTCTTGTTTCAGGAAAACGAAGAAGATGACCCCGTGTCCATGGGTGATTGGTCCGTTTAAAGTTCGCGCGCTTTTGATCCATTAGCGTTATGTTTTATTTATTATATTTGCGTATTATTATATATTAAATGAAATGCATGTGGTTCAGTGGTAACGTGTTAGGCTTGTGACTTCAAAGACCTGGGTTCAAGTCCCAGGTCTGGCAAAAGTTTCATATTATTTTTCCATTATAAATCCCATGCAGTTTCAGGAGCGCATACGTACCATGTTCCACTCTCATCCATTAGCCACGCGTCCAACATGATCAGATCAAAGGCTTAAATTAAGAGAACACGCTAGGGCCAAGTCAACACGTTAGCATCCAATTGGCAAAGTCAACGAGGGCCATGCTTAAATGGGCCAATGTCTAGGGCCTGAACCTCCACAATGGGACAGAACACCCCCTGGTTTGCATTTGTTTTCTATTTCCCTTCTTATTTTATTTTTGCCATTCTATTTACTTTATTTGTTTTAATTATTTTTTCAGCAAAATATAAAAACACTAAAAATCAAAAATACAAAAAAAATATAATATTTATTTTATAATAATTATTTTCATAAATAAATTAAAATGTAGATTATTTAGTGTAATTAGGTTTTCAACTTTAAATCCTTTTTTAATAAAATCCAAAAAAAAAACGTAGAATTTAGGTTTTAATTGTTAATTCTTTTTATTTCCCTTTTTTCCACAATAATAATTATTATTTATTTATTTATTCTCTTATTTAAATTGTACATAATGAATTAGGTTAATTTAGATCTTATTTTAATTCTTTCTTAATAAATAAAAACTATTAGAATTAGGGTTTGCTTCTTAATTTAATTTTAATTAATTCTCCTTTTTCTCATTAAATCTAAAAAAACACAAAAACATCATTCTCATTTAATCATTTAATTTTTAATTAACTTTCAATTATTTGCAAAAAGGGGTCCAACGCCTTAGTTTCGTTTCAATTATTTAATTTGCGCATTTATCTTATGTCATAATTATAATTATGTAATTGTCCCTAAGCCATGTAATTTGCTTTTCGCACTTTATTTCTTCGCGTTATTTATTTTTCCGCTAAATCGGGTCCGGTTTAATTTTGGCGATGTGGACCCGCGCCATTTGTAATAGTCTAGCTTTATTTCCTCGCAACTTATAATTGTTAAATATGCATGCAAGAATGAATGGACTTAAATTAAAATCAAGCGTAGAACACGACAAACATGACAAAAGACAAAAATAAATGAACATGACACACAAGTCACACACCACCCCTAGGGTACGCCTCACTGTTGCCTTGCCTCGAAAGGTGATCGTCGAGTAGAGGATGTTTTAGTAAGTCCTCATGATCCGAGAACCTGGCATGAGGGTAGCTTCTAAGGTGTCTTCCCATTGCTCTGGTGATCACCATGTCCCGAACCTCGAATTGACCCGAACACCTCCAACGGTGGTGCTACCTACCTCTCAATGGTGGGATGGCACTACTTTAAAGGACATTTACACAGACGAATTCCTTAGGGTAGGTAGATTCTCGTAGATACTTGCTCTAATCTCAAAACAAACTCAAAAAGACTTTTCACACCAACACATTTTCAAAAGCTTTTCAAAGCAAATTTTTCAAACACTCTGACGTATGAGTCGAACTGAAATTTTTCAAAAGAAACTTTTTTAAACCCACATTGAAAAGCAAACAATTTTGAAAACACATTGAGCAAGTATCTAAGAGCCCATGGATAACCATGGATAGAAAGGGTGCTAACACCTTCCCTTTCTATAACCTACCTCCCGAACCGAGAGCAATCTCTTTAAGGAATTTTTCTGTGCTTTTGTCCTTTCCATTTGGAGAAAATAAAAGACGGTGGCGACTCTTGCTTCCGCGACATTTCGCGAACCAGCGTTAAACAGTCAGTTCCAGATCCACCAATCACAGATAGTGACATGTCATGCCCCCTTGTTGATAGGAGATTTGTCAATGGAAGTTTCATTCTTTTTGAAGTGATTTTGTTCACTGAGAGGGTTTACGTTCATCGGATATTCGTTGTATGAATTTCTCCGCTGTCAAACAAATAGCCATATGCAAACAGTGATATTCAAGTAATGCAAAGTTTATGCTTGTCTCGAAGTTTTGAAAAAAATGCATTTTTTAGCAGAAAACTTGTTATAAGACAAATTCAACACAAGATTTAGGGCAAAGCCTTACAGGAGTCAGGATACCTTTTGTAACAGTATGCTTTCGAACTAACCCATGCTTCAATTATGACTTTTGAAGGGTTGTAATGTGGCTTGGTTCACGGTTTAAGAAACAAAGGATAAAGGCTCAAAGTATATTTGTTCCCACCCGCTCTTCGTGATGTCCTTCAATCCTAAATTCAGTTAATTGTGCGTCGAACTCTATTCGAGTTTGGAACGAATTTTTGGTGATGGCTCACACCAGTTGAATTTATTGGGATGCAGTCATCAATTTTTTTTGCAACATTTTTCATGCTTTTTATAATGACCTCTTTCTTTTGATTCGTTATCCCTAACTTTTGCCTGACTGTTCCTGTTTTTGAGATTACAGTCAGCGGGATGCCCCAGTTTTCTTAGGCCTCCTTTGTAGGTTTTGGCTCAGTGGGCTTTTCTCTTTTGAGAGGTAATGACTTCCTATGAGATAAGGAACCATCACTGTCTTTTGATTCCAAAGGAATGTTTTTTTTGTCATTCGTTGTGTTACGAAGTGAGAGTTTACAGCTTTAAAGCGCGTTTGAATTAACTGAGAGACTACCCTGCCGCAGGTTTGATTAAAGGTTTCAATTTGTGTTAAAACAGAAAACTTCTACTTCTTTGGCTCGAAGGGGTTGACTAGGTATTATCTTCCTTATAACTCCAGTGTTTAGGATTTGAAAGAAACGCCTGTACATCGTCAACAAGGTCTGTTCAAAAGCATATTGTATGAGATTATGGCATTGTTTCGTCATCCTCCCTCTAAAGGCTTGTAACTTTTAGCAAGAGTTAAATGTCATAAAGAGAGTAAAAAGCACAGTTTAAATGTAATGAAAATGAGTGGATCAAATCAAGACAAACATATGCAATGCATTAATAAAAAAAAGTTTGACATTAATAGATAATTGTTTGAATAACAAAGAGATTACAACTTGAAAATTCAAATGAGACAAAGACGCTCTCAATGATTCGTCAAAGGAGCAGTGATTATGCTAGAGTCTCCGGAGGGTAAAACTCGATCTCCTTGGCATCAATCATGTCTTGGACCTTGTTCTTCAGAGCCCAAGAGTTGTTTGTGTCATGCCCTGGGCTACCAAAATGATAAGCACATCTTGCATCCGGGTTGTAGTTTGGAGAATAAGTCTTAGGGTTCAGATGAGGAGCCTTTAATGTAATCAACTCTTTCTTCAACATGTGTTGTAGCGCTTGATCTAGTGACATGTTGATCCTAGTATATTGTCTTTTAGGCGTGTCTGGCCTTTGTTGATTTCCCCTTTGATGTTGTCGGTGTGACGCAGAACCAGAGATCAGGACTGCCCTTATGTGTTGGTCATGGGGACTCTTTTGACTGTACACAGCATTAGACTCTTTCTTCCCACTGTAAGGCTTTTTCTGAGCATCAGAAGGTGTAGCTTCTTGAACCTTTCCACTTTTGATGCCAGCTTCGACCCTTTCGCCGGTCAGTATTAGCTCGGTGAATCCGGCTGAAGAGCTTCCGATCAAGTGTTTGAAGAAAGGCCCTGTCAATGTACCCATGAAGATGTCAATCAACTCCCTGTCAGTTAAAGGGGGTTGCACCCTACCAGCTAGATCTCTCCACTTTTGGGCGTATCCTTTGAAGCTCTCATTGGAACCCATGGTCATGTTCTGCAATTGCACACGAGTTGGTGCAAGATCAGCATTGTACTGATACTGCTTATAGAAAGCAGCAGCTAAATCCTCCCAGGTGTGGATGCGAGAACTCTCCAATTGATAGAACCATTCGAGTTGAGTCCCTACTAGGATTTCTTGGAAGAAATGGATCCAAAGCTTTGGATCAGTTGTGTATGGTTGAATCTTGCGGACATAAGACTTTAGGTGCATCTTAGGGCAAGAGACTCCATCGTACAGGGCAAAGGTAGGGACCTTGAAGTTTGGCGGGATGACCAATCCAGAAACTAAACCCATGTCTCTTAAATCCAAGCCAGGTATTTGTTGAATCTCCATAGCACTGAGGCGATCCTCCAACTGTTTGTACTTGTCATCAGCGGGAGGATATTGTTCCTCGGAGTAGTCAGCTTCAACTTCATCAATCTCCAAATTGTGGTCTTCTTCAAGACTATCCCCTATGTTGGATGGAGTTGAAAGATCTAGGGTTTTAGGTCTTCTTTTCAAGTTCAGGATGCCTGCTGCCTTCTTGGACTTCTTCTTCTTGTCTTTGAGAAGGAGAGCTTTCAGATCCTCTTGCCCTTTACCCATAGCCAGAAGCATTTGTTGGAATTGAGCGTTTTGAGCTTGGAGATCTTTCACCGTTTGTTCCATATCCATCTTACTGAAATAAACAGTAAGAAGATAAGGAGACCTGTATGGGAGAAACCTGTCATGATATGATGCATGATATGTGGATGCATATTTTCAAGGATCTCGCGGGGTAAACACAAGAAAATGTTAGAAATTGAACATCCTTGATTGGAGAATTTTGTATCGGTGGATGTCTTTCCACGAGAATCAAGCTCACCATGTCAAGTGGGTCCTAGCCCCTGATTCAAGTTGTTGCACTTGATTTTTGATGGCATTTGTTTAGAGGCAAACCCTCTTGTCCTTTGGTAGACGTCTGGTTCAACATGACCCTGTATCAAAAGACCCTCGAGATCCTTGAAATGGTTATTGAAAATGCTATGGTATGATGTTATGATGTTATGTACATGTATGCAAAAGTAAGCAAGTGTATATACAGGTAATCATATTCACACAAAGCAAACAAGTCCTTAGGTTTAGGCTTGCATGGGGTTTGTAGGTAAGTACCCTCTTGAAGTTAGTTGGCTCATCCTGTCCTAAAAAATAGAAACCGGGTTCTAAGGAGCTCAATATCACTGGATTATTTTTTGTATTCATTGTTTTGGTTTAGCCACTTAACTGGCGACCAAAATATTCCAAGAAAACAATCCTCAATGAGTGTAGTATCGAGTATCTACCAACTTCGAACTGCACCAAAGTCGGTCATCTCACTACCCCTAAAAAGGCCAAGATGGTCAAGTAAGGTTCTAGAGTTCGTTAGTGCTTCATGACATCGCTCAGCGGCCCCGTATTCTCCTTGACTACTCAAGGGCTACCGGTACTCACAAATATGTCACACTAACATAGCTACTTCTTCAACCATGTCTGTATACCCCGCACAGTTCCCTCACAGTTTATTGCTATTTACCTAAAAAGGTGCCCCCAAATCCGGGTGTAGGATTTAAAACAAACCCAAACAGGGAACCCAAAGAGTAAAGCAATCAAAGCAATCAAAGTAAGCATGTAAAGGTGATCTAAAATCATAAGGTAACCCCACTTTTAGAAATTTCCCCAGCAGAGTCGCCAATTCTGTGATACGGTGGGAGAACTGACTTGGGATTTTGCGTTTGTGTTCGCAAATGTTTCAGTTTAGCAAGAGTCGCCACCGACTTTTATTTTATCCTAAGGAAAGGTCAAAAAGCACAGGAAAGACCTTTGAGATGTTTTCGTGGGTTCGTGGGGTAGATTATGAAAAGGGAAGGTGCTAGCACCCTTTTCATCCATGGTTATCCATGGGCTCTTAGTTACTTGTCTTAGATCACTTGCCTTTACTTTTCAATTGTTTGAAATGGTGCTTCGTGTGTGGTTTTGAAAATGTTTAAAAAAAGATGCCTTGTCTAGGCAACCATTGTAATGACTCTTGTTTGAGTATATACAAAGGTGTGTGTCTTTTTGAAAAGATAATTCAATGTTTTGAAAGTTGTTTTGAAATTGTTTTTGAAGTTGTGTTGTGATGTGTGTTTGAAAAATGGCAAGGATGTTTTGCAAGATTTTTGATCAAATAACTAAGAGTTGTCTACCCTATTTTACTCAAAGATTTTCTTATGTTTTAACCCTTTTAACAGTGTTGTTTCACCATTGTGTTTGATTAACAACCTTGTGTTAGGATGTTAACGGGACAGGCGCCGGTTATCGTAAGGACCATGAAAGCAATTGTGTCAAGTATCTTTGGCAATTTTCTTGAGGGACTATGATCATTTTGTTTAGGCAACTCCGATAGCGTCATCGAGGGACTATGATCATTTTGTTTGTTTTTGTTTTGTTTTTGTTTTGTTTTTGTTTTGCCAAAGTACTCAACATGCAACCATGGCCCATTTTTGAAGGCAACAAGTGGATGAAACCCTAGGGTGAAAGTGTGCATTGTGTTTGTTTTTCATGCATGTTTATCTTGGATTAGGTCAAACTATTTGTTGATTGATTTTGCATACAAACCCTAGGTCTAAGCATGGCATAATTGAAAGCTTTTAAATGTGCGAGAATTTAAAGTCCTAGATTATTACAACATGATTATGGGGATGGGGATACAAATTTGAATTGGGGATATTTTGACAAGGAAATAAATTCTAAACTATTACAACCATATCGAATATACAAGTCCTTATTTAACATTTAAATAAATACAATTAAATAAATATCAAATAAAAATATATTATGCAAAGAAACAAGATTGTTTATGTATGTGAAAAAAGTTTTTTATGTTTGAAGTATAAACAAAATAAAAAAAGTCAAAATTTTGATTATTTTTGTTGTTTAGGGCAAAACCCTAATTTTTTAAATAAATAGCAATATTTATTAATTATATACAAAAATATATTAATTTATGCAAAAAATAAAAGTATGTTGTAAAAAAGGTATTTTTAATGTCAAATATTAATAAAAATAAAGATGTACTATTTTTGTATTTTTGTCCTAATTATTTAATAAAATATGTATATGTATATATTAAATATGCTAAGTATGAACAAAAATAAAATAAATTATTTGCAAAAAATGTATGTTCAAGAAAATGTTTTTAAAATGTAAAAAATAATAACTGAAAAATAAGTATATTTTTTATATTATTTTTTAAGGTTTTAATAAAAAGGATTTACATTTTTTTACATACATATGTTTAATAAAGTAAATAAATATCAAATAAATATAAGAAAATGTGGAAAATTATTTTTGGTATTTTTTATGTTTGAACAAAAAATATAAAGTCAGAATAAAAAGGAAAAACATAAAAATGACAAATATTTAATCAAATGGGCCAGGGGGTGCAAACTGAAAAAAAGGGTGCAAAAAAGCAAGAGTGACTCAGGCCCAGCCCAAGCCATCACCTTCTTCAACCTCCAGCTTCTGTTTGAAAACGCGCGCCTCTTTGTACAAAATGCCAACTCCTGATTCTTTGATTTTTTGACAAAACTCATAACATAAACATTGTAGAGCATCAAATAACGAATTCAAACATGTAAAAAACTTGGATTAACTCTCAAAGACCAGAGAGAATTTATCTGGCCCTAATTTTTAACCTAACTTTTTTCACATGTTCATGGTTGAAATTCTCATAGCACGCACAATATAAATGAAAACTGATCACATGTATGGCTTCAGGGCTATGAGTAGGACATGTTTCATTCACAAACCTAAAGCTAAATGTTCCTAAATAGAGAGATAGGAAGTGGACAAAAACCTATTTCAGCTTGAATCGAGTAGAGCAATGTAGCAACCTTCAATGGTGTTTGAGCTTCTGTTGAGCTTGCCTGAAGTCCAAGGAAGCTTCTCCAATACCTGGCTTGCTTTGAAACACCCTGTATCGTGCTGTAGAAGTACACCTGCAAAGCTTTGAAATGAAAATGGAAAATGGGATTAGAGGTGTTACAACTGGTGTTTAAGGCTTGAAATAGTTTGGATGGATGAAATGGAAGGTGTTTGCACTGGTTTGGGCAAAAACGCACAGGTGGATTGTTCTATAGAAGTCAAGTTGCAGAACTTGCCCTGTTTTGCAGCAAAACAGGGATTCTGAGTATTGGGAGGTATGAGGGATCAATGAATCGTGCCTTAGGTCTGTTTTGGTGTATGGAAGATGTGTACAAAGTTTGCTTAAGCTTTTGTTTACAGGAATGAGAGTTGGTATGTGTTTTGCCAAGTTTCTTCTACTTGAAGCAAGAAAGTGCAAGTTTCAATACAGGCCTGTACAATGCCCTCAAGTATGCTGCAACTTTGGCTCTTGGTAACTGGAATTTGTGGACTCAATCTTGCCTCAAAGATCTGGCCCCATGTCTCAAGGATTCATTTTTGACATAAAGTGACATTAGGCCAAAAATGGGAACTTTGCTTTTTCTAATTAGGGATTAGTTTAGCATGTAATGCCCAAATGGCCAAGATAACATCTTATTCAATGGTTAAGCATTAAATTATGAAGTGTAAGTTGGTTTTGAGGCCTTCAAGCTAGCATAAAACAAGCTGATTTGAAAATGCAATTTGCTATGAACATGTATTGGTCATGAACAAAAGTGAGTTTTGGCCAATTTTGTGAATTCGATTCTCTCTAACCACAAGGGTGTTTGAGGAGTTCTTGGACAATTTGGAAAGCTTGGAACATGTACTACAATCCATATTTTTAATGCAACTTGAAACTCCAAGTGGAACCATGTGAAAAATGGCCAAGAAGACGGGCCAAAATCCTGCCTAGAATAGGGCCAATTTTCTCTAAGTTAAAAGTTTTAGGCACCCTTGTTCCAAAAATCATAACTTGAGATACAAGCTTCCTTTGAGAAAACTTTGTGAATCAAAGTTGTAGATTTTGTGATGTAATACAACTTTTATGTTTTAAGTTTTGTTTGAATCCATTTGCATCTTGGTGAAAAAACGGGACAAAGTTAGGAAAAAATAAGAAAATTTCATAACTTAGAAAATTTCTAAGTTATGAAAATTTTCACTTTAAACCCTAATTTGCATTTTTGGGTTTCTTGATGAACAAGTTTCATAATTTGACATGTCTTGATGAAAAATGAATCTTGGCACTCGATTTTGACCAAAAAGTCAAAGTTTGACTTTTCAGTGTAAAGTCAAATTTTTATCAGTTGACTGAAAAATTCATATGTCAATCCTATGCATTTGAGATCTTTTGAACTTTTTGAATGGGTCAAGACAATTCCATTGAGTCCTTGAGTCCATATGTGATCTTGTTTTGCCATTGGTTAGGTCAAACAGTCAAAAATTGCCTTTGTGTAGTCAAAACCCTAAAAATGACCATTTTGCCCTTTTGGTGATCTGATCAAATTTCTTGTGGAATTGTGATCCAATCTTGACCAAATGGTTCATGTGAGTTCATTATGTTGATGTGGGTCAAAAATCATGAAGTTTGACTGTCAATTGGCTACACTTGACTTTTTCCCCAATATAGTTGATTTCTAGGTCAACTGTCCAATTGACTAGGCAAAGATTTGAATCAAGGCTTGAAACTTGGTATGGATAAACTTGTGAGTCCAACATGAAGTATGAAAGTCACTTTGGACATTTTAGGTCAAAACATCCCTGTGCAAACCCAAACCATAATTTGGGTCAACAGTGCAAGGAGAAGTCTTGGGCAGAGCAAACCCTACCTTGATCTTGAGTTCCAAGAGTCTTGTGATGAGAAAATGTTGATGAAATGAGATGGCAAATTTTGGGGTACAACAGTTGCCCCTGTTCAATCTTCTTACACCTGAAGAGTTAGATTGGCGAATCTGCCATTTGCGACTTGAAGGTGAAAGATGATTGAACACTAGAGTGCCCAGAAATTTGCACTCGGTGATGTGATGGTAGAGGGAATGGGCTTAAAGATGCCATTTGGAGAGGTGACAGGATCTTGTCGGGGGATGGGCTTAAAGATGCCATCTGGAATGTATGTTGTAGGTGAAAGAAATGAGTATCAGAAAGGTGTCCATGTTTTAGAACATCTCTGAACTAGGGGTCTGAACAAGCAATAGATTGACATCCGTATCTGGAGAACCCGTAAACTGTTTTCAGAGGTCTTGAAGTTGAATAAGCATGAGTTGGTCGAGTAGATATTTGTCCTGTCTGGTTTCAGGTATTAATCTCTGACCTGAGAAAGAAAGATAGTTTCCTGGCTTGTTACAAGTGTTAATCTTCAATCTCTTCATGTAGATAGTTTTCCTGGCTTGCTACAGGTATTGTGATGTCGGGAATGGGCTTACAGATGCCATTTGGAGATATGATGGATAGTTGATGGAGATGGGCTTAAAGATGCCATCCAGAAATGATTGTTGAATTGTTTGAGCTGGTCGAGTAGATAGTTGTCCTGGCTGGTTTCAGGTAATTAATCTCTGACCTGAGAAAGAAAGATAGTTTTCCTGGCTTGTTACAGGTATTGATCTTCAATCCCTCATCCACAGATGGTTTTCCTGGCTTGCTACAGGTATTAATCGGGAACTTGAAAAGGTTGGTCGATGAGATAGTTGTACTGGCTGGTTTCAGGTATTAATCTCTGACCTGAGAAAGAAAGATAGTTTTTCTGGCTTGTTACAGGTATTGATCTTCAATCCCTCGTCCACAGATGGTTTTCCTGGCTTGCTACAGGTATTAATCTGGAACTTGAAAAGGTTGGTCGATGAGATAGTTGTCCTGGCTGGTTTCAGGTATTAATCTTTGACCTGAGAAAGAAAGATAGTTTTCCTGGCTTGTTACAGGTATTGATCTTCAATCCCTCGTCCACAAATGGTTTTCCTGGCTTGCTACAGGAATTAATCTGGAACTTGAAAAGGTTGGTCGACGAGATAGTTGTCCTGGCTTGTTTCAGGTATTAATCTCTGACCTGAGAAAGAAAGATAGTTTTCCTGGCTTGTTACAGGTATTGATCTTCAATCCCTCGTCCACAGATGGTTTTCCTGGCTTGCTACAGGTATTAATATGGAACTTGAAAAGGTTGGTCGACAAGATAGTTGTCCTGGCTTGTTTCAGGTATTAATCTCTGACCTGAGAAAGAAAGATAGTTTTCCTGGCTTGTTACAGGTATTGATCTTCAATCCCTCGTCCACAGATGGTTTTCCTGGCTTGCTACAGGTATTAATCTGGAACTTGAAAAGGTTGGTCGACGAGATAGTTGTCCTGGCTTGTTTCAGGTATTAATCTCTGACCTGAGAAAGAAAGATAGTTTTCCTGGCTTGTTACAGGTATTGATCTTCAATCCCTCGTCTACAGATGGTTTTCCTGGCTTGCTACAGGTATTAATCTGGAACTTGAAGAGGTTGGTCGACGAGATAGTTATCCTGGATGGTTTCAGGTATTAATCTCTGACCTGAGAAAGAAAGATAGTTTTCCTGGCTTGTTATAGGTATTGATCTTCAATCCCTCGTCCACAGATGGTTTTTCTGGCTTGCTACAGGTATTAATCTGGAACTTGAAAAGGTTGATGGTAATCATCTATTGATCGATCTTTCCTAAAAAGGTAGAACGTTAGTTGTATGCAAAGTCATGATGTATGAAATGCATAATGATGTTCTCAAAATAAATGAGATTTGTGTTATATGCATTTATTATGTATGAGAATAGGATGTATGAAATGTGAAATGTTTAATGAATGTACTTTTGTCTGGGAAAATAAATCCTTGACAAGTGCTGGGGAGTCATTAAACCCTTGACTGCTGTTGAAGAGTATGTGTGTCTTCAAACTTTGCCTAGAATACTTCCAATGGATTCCTGTTTTGTTGTTTGAGGAGAGCTCCGCTGGGGAATATTGAAAACTCTATGGGGAGAATGTTTATTCTGCTTGAGAAAAGAGTTTAGGAGTCTTAGTCGTCCGTTGCTCTACTGGGGAGTCGAAGTTGAACTGATATCTGGTCGGGTCCAGGTTTCGTAGTAACTTGCTGGGGATTGTAGAGTAGTCTATTGGAGAAGAGGAGTTGTGGTCATTTGATTTGTAGTAGTCGGAGAGGAAAACTCAACCTGGGGAATCCTGGTGTTGTTGGGGAAATAAACCATGTCGTCAGTCCGCTAGAGAGGTGACATCTTTTTTGGGGGAAGTCCTCGACGATTCTTGAGGTTGATTCAGCTGGGGAAAGGTTTTCAGAGATTAAACCCTTGCTGAGGAGTCATCCTATGAGAAGGACTTTGGGGAGACTTGTCAATGCCCCTAGTAGCGAGTGTTTGTGGTACTGCCTGGAAATGTTTGACTCTATGTAACCCTTTATTGAGATTGACGTTCAATGTCCCAAGTGAAGGAGATGGAGACTTTCCCCTGGTTACTCTGCACTTCTTCAAAGATTTCTTGAAATCTTGACTGGACTGCCCCAGGTGTGGTGGATAGTGACATGTCATGCCCCCTTGTTGATAGGAGATTTATCAATGGAAGTGTCATTCTTTTTGAAGTGATTTTATTCACTGAGAGGGTTTTCATTCATCGGATATTCTTTGTGTGAATTTCTTCGCTGTCAAACAAATAGCCATATGCAAACAGTGATATTCAAGTAATGCAAAGTTTATGCTTGTCTCGAAGTTTTGAAAAAAATGCGTTTTTTAGCAGAAAACTTTTTATAAGACAAATTCAACACAAGATTTAGGGCAAAGCCTTACAGGAGTCAGGATACCTTTTGTAACAGTATGCTTTCGAACTAACCCATGCTTCAATTAGGACTTTTGAAGGGTTGTAACGTGGCTTGGTTCACGGTTTAAGAAACAAAGGATAAAGGCTCAAAGTATATTTGTTCCCACCCGCTCTTCGTGATGTCCTTCAATCCTAAACTCAATTAATTGTGCGTCGAACTCTATTCGAGTTTGGAACGACTTTTTGGTGATGGCTCACACAAGTTGAATTTATTGGGAGGCAGTCATCAATTTTTTTTGCAACATTTTTCATGCTTTTTATAATGACCTCTTTCTTTTGATTCGTTATCCCTAACTTTTGCCTGACTGTTCCTGTTTTTGAGATTACAATCAGCGGGATGCCCCAGTTTTCTTAGGCCTCCTTTGTAGGTTTTGGCTCAGTGGGCTTTTCTCTTTTGAGAGGTAATGACTGCCTATGAGATAAGGAACCATCACTGTCTTTTGATTCCAAAGGAATGTTTTTTTTGTCATTCGTTGTGTTACGAAGTGAGAGTTTGCAGCTTTAAAGCGCGTTTGAATTAACTGAGAGACTACCCTGCCCCAGGTTTGATTAAAGGTTTCAATTTGTGTTAAAACAGAAAACTTATACTTATTTGGCTCGAAGGGGTTGACTAGGTATTATCTTCCTTATAACTCCAGTGTTTAGGATTTGAAAGAAACGCCTGTACATCGTCAACAAGGTCTGTTCAAAAGCATACTATATGAGATTATGGCATTGTTTCGTCATCCTCCCTCTAAAGGCTTGTAACTTTTAGCAAGAGTTAAATGTCATAAAGAGAGTAAAAAGCACAGTTTAAATGTAATGAAAATGAGTGGATCAAATCAAGACAAACATATGCAATGCATTAATGAAAAAAAGTTTGACATTAATAGATAATTGTTTGAATAACAAAGAGATTACAACTTGAAAATTCAAATGAGACAAAGACGCTCTCAATGATTCGTCAAAGGAGCAGTGATTATGCTAGAGTCTCCGGAGGGTCAAACTCGATCTCCTTGGCATCAATCATGTCTTGGACCTTGTTCTTCAGAGCCCAAGAGTTGTTTGTGTCATGCCCTGGGCTACCAAAATGATAAGCACATCTTGCATCCGGGTTGTAGTTTGGAGAAGAAGTCTTAGGGTTCGGATGAGGAGCCTTTAATGTAATCAGCTCTTTCTTCAACATGTGTTGTAGCGCTTGAGCTAGTGACATGTTGATCCTATTATATTGTCTTTTAGGAGCGTCTGGCCTTCGTTGATTTCCCCTTTGCTGTTGTCGGTGTGACGCAGAACTAGAGATCAGGACTGCCCCTACGTGTTGGTCATGGCGGCTCTTTTGACTGTACACAACATTAGACTCTTTCTTCCCACTGTAAGGCTTTTTCTGAGCATCAGAAGGTGTAGCTTCTTGAATCTTTCCACTTTTGATGCCAGCTTCGACCCTTTCACCGGTCAGTATTAGCTCGGTGAATCCGGCTGAAGAGCTTGTGATCAAGTGTTTGAAGAAAGGCCCTGTCAATGTTCCCATGAAGATGTCAATCAGCTCCCTGTCAGTTAAAGGGGGTTGCACCCTACCAGCCAGATCTCTCCACTTTTGGGCGTATCTTTTGAAGCTCTCGTTGGAACCCATGGTCATGTTCTGCAATTGCACACGAGTTGGTGCAAGATCAGCATTGTACTGATACTGCTTATAGAAAGCAACAGCTAAATCCTCCCAGGTGTGGATGCGAGAACTCTCCAATTGATAGAACCATTCGTGTTGAGTCCCTACTAGGATTTCTTGGAAGAAATGGATCCAAAGCTTTGGATCAGTTGTGTATGGTTGAATCTTGCGGACATAAGACTTTAGGTGCATCTTAGGGCAAGAGACTCCATCGTACAGGGCAAAGGTAGGGACCTTTAACTTTGGCGGGATGACCAATCCAGAAACTAAACCCATGTCTCTTAAATCTAAGCCAGGTATTTGTTGAATCTCCATAGCACTGAGGTGATCCTCCAATTGTTTGTACTTGTCATCAGCGGGAGGATATTGTTCCTCGGAGTAGTCAGCTTCAACTTCATCAATCTCCAAATTGTGGTCTTCTTCAAGACTATCCCCTATGTTGGATGGAGTTGAAAGATCTAGGGTTTTAGGTCTTCTTTTCAAGTTCAGGATGCCTGCTGCCTTCTTGGACTTCTTCTTCTTGTCTTTGAGAAGGAGAGCTTTCAGATCCTATTGCCCTTTACCCATAGCCAGAAGCATTTGTTGGAATTGATCATTTTGAGCTTGGAGATCTTTCACCGTTTGTTCCATATCCATCTTACTGAAATAAACAGTAAGAAGATAAGGAGACCTGTATGGGAGAAACCTGTCATGATATGATGCATGATATGTGGATGCATATTTTCAAGGATCTCGCGGGGTAAACACAAGAAAATGTTAGAAATTGAACATCCTTGATTGGAGAATTTTGTATCGATGGATATCTTTCCACGAGAATCAAGCTCACTGTTGTACCCCAAAATTTGCCCTCGCGTTTTGCTACAAATAATCTCAGCTTCAGAACATTTCCTGACTTTTCAAACTGGCGCAAGAATCGGATAAACGGACTTTTCTTGACATTCAAGCAAGATTAGGGTTTTTCACTGATGTTCAGAGCTCTGATTTGTCTCATACAGCTGGCCTAGGGTCGGGATGATTTTTGGTTCAATTCTGATCAGGCAAGCGTTATCTAGCATTTAATCAGAAATTAAGGTTTTATAGGCGTATTCTCAGAAGAATTTAAATTACACCGCACTTTGCTGTTTGTTCCGAGATTCGGGTTAAAATTCGCGTTATCTTGATTTAATCAGTAAATGAGGCAGTCGGTTGGAATTCACCAGTCAAAAGGGATATGTGCGATGTGGAGTTGCAGTGATTGATAAAAGAATCAGTAAAGAAAGAAGGGGAATTGCATCTGATTAAGTTTTTGTGTTCGAATAATGGATATGGCGAATTCATTTATTTTGATCATTGAAGGTTTAGTTGATTATTTATGATTCTAAGAATTAAAATATTTGAAGTTAAACCTTCATTTTATTTTATTTCAAGGGACTATAAATAATAATTGAACAATTAAAGAAGAGAATTGAAAGGGAATTAAATATCAAATGAATTTTTATTTCACATTTAATAATTGTTACAATTGTTATTATTTGAATATTTATTACAAAGTATTTAAATGATAGTAATGTGCAAGAATTAAAATAAAAATAAAAATTCTATCCTATTTTTGAATTCTTCATTCTCCACTTCATGCCAATGCTCCATATCTTTTTATCTGCAAAAAGAAAGAGGAAGTCAGAAGACAATTAATTAAAAGAGACAGTTAATTTGTTCATCATTAGGGGCCACTGACTGGGATCAGTTGCCCTCTCTGCAAATCACGGGATTTCTCCCGGTTCACAGAGAGGGAAGATTTTTTTGGGTTCATGAAATGCAAATGCATAATTCTTAAAAAAATTCATGGCTGCATAAGAATCTCAATGTCCAATTCAAATTAAACTGAAAAATTCATTTCCAACTTTCCATCCAAAGCAAAAAGGAAGTTGCTGTCAAAATGCCTAAGGATTACCCAAAAGCACACTTGCTGCAAAGTCAAAATGCCAAGATGTCAAAGAAGTGCAAAGCTGTCAAAAGCAAAATAAGGATGCAGAGATATATATGCAATTTAATCCTTTTTCATCATTTCCCAGCATGAGAGAGGGCCCCTTCAGAACCATAGGACAATACAAATCATATAATAATTCTGAGTTGTACTATGAATGAGAAAAAGAGAGATAAAAGAGCATAGGCAGAGTTCAGGTTAGGCATAGGCAGTAGGACAGCAGAAAAGATATACAAAAAAGAAGACACAATTCAGCATGGCTTAAAACTACACAGCATGGACAGTTACTAAAAATGGAAAAGATGCCAAAAAATTGTGTCAAACTACCCAGCCAGCATGAATCAGAAGAAAGCCAAATTTTGAAATATGGTTAGGCGCCAAAGACCAATGGCAAAAGGACGAAATAATACAAGAAAAGAGACTGATTGAGCCAGGCACCAATATCATATAACTCAGAACTGAACCAAGAAAAAGAAAAAAGCACATACCTGCCTAACAAAATACAAGTTATCAAAACATAATCAAACCTCCTGTCAATAGATAATCTGCAAGCTTAGTTGTCTTAAGCCAATACACAGTCCAACCTCACCAAAAACTATCAAGCCTAAACCTGTCCACAAACTTCACAACTCTGCATAACACAAAGAGGAAAAAGCTAATACCAAGACAGTTCAGAAGAGAGGTTAGGATAGATAACACAACATACAACTCAGTTCAATAGGCAAGAGTCACAAAACCAGTACACCCTGTCCCAAAAATCTCACGTAACCAAAAACTGAGTTATCAAACCTGCATCACTCTCACAAACTCAAACCATCACACCCAAAAAGCCATCCAAGAAACCATCAAACACAACGAAACTCAGAACCTGAACCAGCATAATCCCACCCCCTGTCAAGTTCTTTTCATCTTTGAAAACAATACCATAACCAAAACAAAACTGAGTTATCAAGCCAAGCATCAGTGCCATAACCAGAAACTGCATCACTACGGCCTCAGAATCTCTTCATCATTGGCCAAACCCAACATACTGTCAACATAACCCCTCAACAGAAGCAAAGGCAATACGAGAGAGAAAGAAGCTAATCAAAACAACAGTTGTTTCAACCATAGCATCTAGCAACGAACTTCCAAAGGTAACCTAAGCCCTCAGTGAAACACATCATGGGGCAAACTCAGGGCAAAACATTTGAGGCAACAGTTCTAGGCAAGCATACATAGGCAAATCAGAAAAAAGAAAGTGGAACAATACTCAGAAGCAAATATTCAGGCAACCATACAAAGGCATCACAGTAAGAAGAAGAAGATAAAGAGGTGAATCAAAAAGAACTTCTCAGAACGCATCATCATCAAAGCCCTAAATATAGCAAAAAGAACGAAGATACCAGGAAAGCAAGCTCAAAAACTTATTACAGCGTCCCTCACTGTCCCGGCCTCCGAAGCATCACGTCCTCCGCCTCTCCTCCATCTCCCAAACGAAGGTAGCCATTCTTCTCCCTCTTTCTCCACCACCTCACAATAGCACATATTCAAGAGTTAAAAAATACGAATCGAAAGCATGCAATCTGTAAAGAGACAAGAGATAAGCAACATAAAACATTGTAATCGAACCTTGCATCAAGAGAACGTTTAGACCGTGCCGTGGAGAGAAGAAAGGGTTGAACGTTGATGCTGGTGGCCGGAGATGAGCCCTCAGGGAAGCGAGATAATCGAAGAAGACGAACCCAACACGGCGCCGCTGTTAACCCTAGCTCTCGTTCTGAACTGCCAAATGCCTAACCCTAATTTCGTTCAAAGAATCCAAACGTGGGCTTAACCTTGTTCTGAACTGCCAAATGCCTAAGCCCAAATTAACGCTTCATCATGTTTTCAAACACTAACCATTATTTTTTTCTTTTTCTTTTTCTAAATAATGCCTCTTTTCTTTTATAAAACAATAACCCTTTTTATTTTATAAACAATTTTTATCTTTCTTTGAAAAAAACACTAATTTAACCATATAAGTTAAAATGTCTTTTTTCTTAAATATATATATATTTGTACATAAAAATAAAACTTCTCATACACAATTAAATTGAAAATACTTTTTATACATATTTGTACATATATTTTAAGACATTGATTTGTATATCATATAAACTTGAAAACATTTTTAGACTAATACACATTTGTATATAAAATAACAAAATATTCTTTTTTCTATATACATAATTAACTCGGAAATATTTCTTAATATATATTAAAAAATATTTGTATACGAAATAATACATATCATTTTCATAATATAATTAAAATTGAAAACTTTCTTTTTATTAACATACACATTTGTACAAAATTAACATGTAAATTAAAAATACGAGATTAAAACATATACCTAGGTCAAGACCCTAATACGATTCAACTTCATATCGCACTTGTACATAATTACACAATTCATATACATGTACATCTCACATTTATACTTACACAATATATTGCCCTATACACATTGTATCTTACATTTTGTGCATTCGATATTTACATTTTGATCGTGATGTTCGATTTGGTTGTAAATTATTGGGTACTATAAGTCTCATCCCCTTGTACATTTACACCCCCACTCCCGGATACCATTTTGTAATAGCGTAGATTTACATTCCGCAATTTACAGTTTTCCAATTATACCATGATTAGACCTAGGGTTTGTATGTACATAAAATCAAACGTTAGATAACCTAATACGAAGCAAATGCATGTAATCAATAACACAATCACACTTGCACCCTCTAGGGTAATCCCACATGATGCCTTCCAAAATGGGCCATGCTTGCACGTCGAGTATCTTTGGCAAAATAAATGATCACAAGTCCCTCAAAGTGTTGCCTAAATGGAATGATCATAGTCCCTTCGAAATAATTGCCAAAGACACTTGGCACCATTGCACTCATGGTCTATGCGATGACCCACGCCCGTCCCGAATAAACTTCCTAAATACAAGATTGCCTACCAATTTCAATGGTAGAACAAAATTGTCAAAGGGGTTAAAATACGACAAAAATCTTTGAGAAAGCTTTAGGGTAGATAAACTCTTAAGTACTTGTCAATTTGCAAAGAAAACACTTGCCTAATTTCAAAACCCACTTCACAAACACTTTTCTAAAAATCAAACTTTTCGAACCCTTGAAACATCCTTTTAAAAGATAAAACACCTTTTGTAAAACATTCGAGTAAAGAATTGTTACAAGGTTAGCCTAGCGCAAGGCATCTTTTCAAAACATTTTAAAAACAATCCACAAAGCACCATTTCACACAATTGAAAACCAAGGCAAGATTGATCTAAGCAAGTACCTAAGAGCCCATGGATAACCATGGATGAAAAGGGTGCTAATACCTTCCCTTTTCATAATCTACCCCCCGAACCCACGAAATATCTCAAAAAGGTTTTTGCTGTGCTTTTTTAACCTTTCCTTTAGGATAAAATAAAAAGTCGGTGGCGACTCTTGCTCAACCGCACAAGTGCGAATGCGAACGCAAAACACTAGTCAGTTCTCCCACCGTATCACAGAACTGGCGACTCTGCTGGGGAGACCATTTTAAGTGGGGTTACCTTAGGGCTTAGATCACCTTCTTGCATGATTAATTGGTTGATTTGCTTGCTTTATACCTTGGCTCTATTGTTTGGGTTTATAATCCTCCACCCGGATTTTGGGAAACATTCATAGATAGCAATACGTTGTGGAAACTGTGCGGGGTATACCGACACGGTCTAAGCAATAGCTATATTAGTGCGACATATTTGTGGGTACCGGTAACCCTTGAGTTCAATCAAGGAGAGTACGGGGCCGCTGAGCGATGTCACTAAGCACTAATGACCTAGAACCTTACTTGACCATCTTGGCCTTTTATTAGGGGTAGTGAGATGACCGGCTTGGGTACAGTCTGAAGTTGGTAGATACTCGATACTACACTCATTGAGGGTTGTTTTCTTGGAATATTTTGGTCGCCAGTTAAGTGGCTAAACCAAAACAATGAACAATGAAAGCGATCCAGTGATATTGAGCTCCTTAGAACCCGGTTACTATTTATAGGACAGGTTTTTAAGCCAACTACACTCAAGAGGGTACTTACCTATGAAACCCCATGCAAGCCTGAAACTAGGGTTTGGTGTGATTTGCTTGTACATATGTTTTATGCATACATCATAAACATCATGAAGCATCATGTGCATGTACTAACCATTTCAAGGGTTTGGACCTTCATCATTGTTCTTGTTTTGTAGGTCATGGAAATACCTCGCCGAAACACCATTCAGGTCAACCTTGTGAGAATCTCTCCTCAACTCAAGGAGATCACTTCGAGAATTCCGGAAAATTCATTCTTCAGTGAAAGACATGGTAGACTGCTCAACCTAGTCAACACCAACGTCGAAGAAGACATGATGAAAGTGCTATTTCAGTTCTTTGACCCCCTTCACCATTGCTTCACTTTCCCGGATTATCAGTTGGTGCCCACTTTGGAGGAGTTTTCTCAACTCCTAAGAATCCCTATCCTTAATCAACTACCCTTCAACGGTACGGAGAAGGAACCAAAGCCTGAAGATGTTGCTCGAGCATTACATCTACAACCGTCTGAAATCAAGGGGCATTGGGAAACCAGAAGCGGTGTCAAAGGATTCTTAGCAAAATTCTTGTTTGAGAAGGCACAAGAATGTTGGAACTCATTGGACCTACAAGCATTTGAAGAAATTGTGGCACTCCTTATCTATGGGTTGGTCTTGTTCCCAAATCCTGACCAACTGGTGGATGTCAACGCCGTCAAAATCTTTTTGTCTAGGAACCCAATACCAACATTGCTTGGGGACATCCTTCACTCATTTTACACACGAACAATGAGAAGGAGGGGTGTTCTCATGTGCTGCACTCCTATCCTCGCAAGGTGGTTTATTTCGCACCTTCCACAATCTGTCTTGAAGAATGACCAAGGTATAAGGTGGTCCCAACGGTTGATGACTCTCACTCATGCTGATATACATTGGTGTTCTCGGTCTAGAGAAAATATCATCATCGTCGATCGTTGCGGAGAATTTCCTAATGTCCCCTTACTTGGAATTAGGGGAGGTATCACCTACAACCCTTGCCTAGCTTTGAGGCAATTTGGGTACGCACGGAGGGACGGCCCTCATGACATGCTGATTCCTAGCCTAGTTTTTGACTTCGACGACGATGCGCAAGGACTTCGCCAAAGGTTCATCAGAGCTTGGGGAAAACTCAACAAGATTGATAGCAAGACTCTGGGACACAAGAACTCCATCCCTCTTGAGCCCTACCTCAAGTGGGTACGAGCCCGAGCTCAAAGTCTGATGATGCCTTATCCCCACGTACTCCCAGTGATTAAGGAACCCGTCAATGAAGGAGAGGTCCCCTACACCATCCTACATCCAGACATGCCTACGTCGTGGGAGGAAATGCAGAGGAGTTGGATTCAGCTCAAGGAGGAACGGAACACTTTTGAAGCTAGCTACTACGCCAGTGAGAAGAAGGTTCTGGAGCTTACCCGCCGACTCCACGAGCAAGAGGCCCTCAATGCCTACATCGCACCAAAGAGGATGCGCAATGTCTTTCTGCCTTGAGAAGTTTATGTTGTAATATTTGGCCCATGGGGCATTTATGTACTAACAAATTTCTTCTTATTAATATGACGTGCGTTCTTCTTTGTCTGAAACAATTTTGAATATCCTAAATCCTTGAATGCATTGCATACATCAGCATACCATTCATCATGCGCATAAGCAGGTCTCGCTCCAGGTTTCCTTATCTATCTGCTGTTTATTTCAGTAGGATGGATCTCGAGCAAACGGTCAAAGACCTACAAGCCCAGAATGCACAATTCCAACAACTCTTGACGACCTTGGTCAAGAGTCAAGAGGATATCAAGGCCCATCTGGAGAGCAAGGACCTAGTGAAGAAGAAAAAGAGGATCGGAGTGGCTACTTTGGGGAGAAGATTTGACAGAGAAGCTCGGAGGGTGCTTGAATTTACTCCTACTTCTGATGAGGGGACTAGTAAAAGAGATTGGGTTGCAGTGCCTTCCGAGTCTGATGCAGAGGAGGAAGAGGTTGAAGAGGACGAGGATTATTCGGACCAGCAGTATCCTCCGGCTGATGACAAGTACAAGGGTTTAGAAGACAGATTGGCTGCCATGGAATTGCAGAGAGTACCGGGTTTGGATTTTGAAGACATGGGCTTGGTCGCCGGAATTGTGATTCCTCCAAAGTTCAAGGTACCAGCGTTTGTAAGGTACGACGGGCTGTCCTGCCCCAAAATGCATCTCAGGTCCTATGTGAGAAAGATTCAGCCCTATACAGCTGATAAAAATCTCTGGATTCATTTCTTTCAAGACAGTCTGTCGGGAGCCCAGTTGGAATGGTTTTATCAGTTAGAAGGAACCAGTGTCAGGAATTGGGAAGATTTGGCCACCGCTTTCTATAAACAATACCAGTACAATTCCGATCTTGCTCCTACCCGTACCCAACTTCAGGGTATGTCGCTAGGAACAAGTGAGGGATTCAAGGAATACGCACAGAAGTGGAGGGATTTGGCTGGCAGGGTGCAGCCTCCTTTAACCGATCGTGAGCTCGTCGATATGTTTCTTGGGACCCTATCTGGGCCTTTCTTCAATCATTTAATCGGTAACTCATCCGCGGGATTTACTGATTTGATCTTAACAGGCGAAAGAATCGAGGCTGGCATCAAGTCAGGAAAAATCCAGAAGGGTGTCGCTGCCAGTATGGAGAAGAAGCCGTTTAAAAAGGAGACAGCTGTGGTATATTCTCAAAGGAGAGCGGGGAAGATGGAGCGTCGGCCGACTGTGGGGGCCGTAATGATTCAAAACACTCCAAGCGAGCAGCCTCGCTACAACCAATCCAGACCGAATCAGCAACGGGTGGAAAGGCCACAACGGCAGTTCACTCGTATCAATATGACCCCAACGCAGGTGCTTCCCCATCTTTTGAAATTGAATCTGGCCTCTATCAAAGAAGCGCCAAAGAATGTAAACACATCCTCTCCACACTACCATGCCAATGCTAAGTGCGCCTATCATTCAGACAGTGTTGGGCATGACACCAACGATTGCTGGGCCCTCAAGCATAAGATCCAGGACTTGATAGACGCCAAGGAGGTAGAGTTTGACGCTCCAGAAAAACCCAATGTGATCTCTGCACCTATGCCGAAGCACGGTCGGAACGTCAACGCCATTGAGGAGGATCGGTATGTTGTTGACGTTAGTGATCTAACTACTCCACTGTTAACCATTAAGCTAAATTTGTTAAGGGTCGGGATCTTCCCGGGATGTAATAGAGACTGTTACTGTTGTCACTCTCTGCCGTTGGGTTGTCCGCTACTAAAGGAAGGCATCCAAGGCCTCATAGATAGCCGACAAATTTTGTTCGAAAAAGTTCCTGTTGTTCCAGTTCATGTTGAAAATATCTCAATCATAACCATTCACGCCAATCTTTCCGAGGCCGTCAAAAAGCCAGTTAAGATTACACCAGCTGCAAAGTCCATACCGTTGAAGATAACAAGGTCGGGGCCGGTTCCCTATGTCTCCGAGAAGTCGATACCTTGGAACTATGGTGGTGACATCTACTACCATGGTATCAAGCAAGTTGAAATAATTGAAGAAGATTCAGATGACGATGAAGCCAGCATTAGTAACATTGCGGGCACCAGCAAAATCACCAGGAGTGGGAGGATATTTTCTCCAGAGATTGCTCCTCCAAAAGCCGTCTTTGGACCCTCATCAGTAAAAGAAATCATCCCTGCACCAGCAAGGCTCTCTGCCAGAACTCCTTTGATCAAAGAAATTTTCGTTCCTAGTGCTGTCTCTCCTACCATCGCCGATAAGGGAAAAGGAATACAAGATGAGCCCGTCAGGACGAGGGCTCAACCCTTGGTGATTCCGGAAGCTTCCAAGAAAGAGATGGACGAAATCTTGAGGATAATCAAGAAAAGTGATTATGATGTGGTGGAACAGTTGGGGCAAACCCCCTCCAAGATCTCCATGTTGGCACTGTTGCTTTGCTCAAAAGCGCACGCTCAAGCTTTGATTAAGTTTCTAAAGGCAGCTCATGTGCCCCAAGAAACCTCCGCAGATCAATTTCAACATTGCGTGGCTAGCCTGACTGCAGACAATGGATTAGGTTTCTCTGATGCCGACCTGACCCCTAAAGGCCGAAATCACAATGATGCGTTGCATATTTCAATCGAGTGTCGCGGAACCACCCTTGCGCATGTTTTGGTTGATACCGGTTCATCGCTGAATGTTTTACCTAAGAAGGCCTTGGACCGGCTAGATTGCGAAGGGTTGGAATTGAAGCCGAGTGATATCGTCGTCAGAGCCTTCGATGGGTCGAAAAGAATGGTCCATGGAGAAGTTGAAATTCCTGTCAAGATAGGTACCGAGGTGTTCAAATCCACTTTCTATGTAATGGACATCCGTCCATCATACTCCTGCCTGCTGGGTAGACCTTGGATACACCATGCTGGGGCAGTCACCTCCTCCTTGCACCAAATGCTGAAATATCCTGTAAAGGGTAAAATCATTACTGTCCATGGCGAGGAAGAGTACATGATTAGCCATTTAAATTTTTTCCGGTACGTGGAAGTCGAAGGGGAGTTCATCGAGACACCGTTTCAACATTTCGAAGAAGTACTCCCTCAAATAGCAGTGGCGAAGTTGGCAGCTGAGACACCAAGACAGATGGCCAGGATGGCATCTCTGGAGGATGCAAGGGCTGCAGTTAAAGAAGGAAAGAATTCAGCGTGGGGGCAGCTACCCGACTTTCCGCATAAGGTTGATAAGCTTGGATTAGGTTTCACCACCGCTGGTCAGAAGGCCATGCGCTGGTCAAAGATTGAGAGAGCGCCAGTCAAGATTTCTCCTTACCAAGTCAACGCCCTGGAAGATGAAGACGAAGAAAGCAACTTTGAAGAGTGGATTCATCCGACGGTCAGAGGAAGGCTGAACAATTGGGAGGCTAAAGACTTTGTCCCTGTCACTTTTATTCCTCAGTAATTTATCTATCAAACATTTTCTATTTTGGTCTGTAATATTTTACTTTCAAACAATCAGTACACTATCTTTCCGCCTCCTGCCTTACCCGGGGCATGTAGGTCCACTTGTAAGGGTTTTGACTATTTTTCATATTCATATGCCATGTTTAATGATTCATTGGACGTTTTTCATTTGATAAACTGCTTGTGTTCATTTTCTTTCCTTTTTGCATTTTGTTTAAGGATGGCTACCCCTTACACACACCCACACTCACCAATGCAGGTACCCATCCACCCCGGATTCCATGGGTGACTATTCTGCTGTATCTTTCAATGACTCTGAAGACCTGGTCAATCTAGCCGAGTATGAGGACGACGAAGGTTGTGAAGTACCGGGGGAACTAGCCAGGCTCCTGCAACAAGAGGAAAGGGCCATCTTACCGCATGAAGAGCCGTTGGAAACTATTAACTTGGGAACCGAGGAAAATCGGAAGGAGGTACAAATGGGTGCCAATCTGGAACCAGAAGTCAAGAAACGCTTGGTGCAGTTACTGAATGAGTATGTTGAAATCTTCGCTTGGTCCTATGAAGACATGCCGGGCCTAGACACCGACATCGTGGTTCACCGTCTCCCCACAAGAGAAGACTGTCCACCGATCAAACAAAAAGTTCGCCGAATGAGGCCTGACATGTCCGAAAAAATCAAAGCAGAAGTGATGAAGCAGTTCAATGCTGGCTTTCTGGCTGTTACGTCCTATCCTCAATGGGTTGCTAATATTGTGCCAGTACCTAAGAAGGATGGCAAAGTCAGAATGTGTGTGGACTACAGGGATTTGAATAGGGCCAGCCCTAAGGATGATTTTCCGCTACCTCATATTGACATCCTGATTGACAATACGGCTCAGCATAAGGTGTTTTCTTTCATGGACGGATTCTCGGGCTACAATCAAATCAAAATGGCCCCCGAGGACATGGAGAAAACAACTTTTGTCACGCAATGGGGTACTTTCTGTTACAAAGTGATGTCGTTCGGGCTGAAGAACGCAGGAGCAACTTATCAACGCGCCATGGTAGCTCTATTTCATGACATGATACATCATGAGATTGAAGTTTACGTAGACGATATGATAGCTCGGTCACAAACAGAGGAGGAGCACCTTGAACATCTGGAAAAGCTGTTTGCCAGATTGAAAGAATACAAACTCAGGCTAAATCCAAGTAAATGCACTTTTGGAGTTAGGTCCGGTAAACTCCTGGGATTCATCGTAAGCAACAAAGGCATTGAAGTCGACCCGGCAAAAGTAAAAGCAATACAAGAGATGCCTGCCCCTCGTACTGAAAAGGAAGTTAGAGGTTTCTTGGGGCGCATAAACTATATTGCCAGATTCATTTCACATCTGACTTCTACCTGTGAGCCAATTTTCAAACTCTTGAAGAAAGATCAGGTAATCGAATGGAACGACGACTGCCAAGCTGCTTTTGATAGAATCAAGGAATATTTGCTAGAACCTCCTATTCTGATGCCACCCGTCGAAGGAAGACCATTGATCATGTATTTGACCGTTTTGGACAATTCAATGGGGTGTGTTTTGGGCCAGCATGACGAGTCTGGTCGAAAAGAGCATGCTATTTATTACCTTAGCAAAAAGTTTACCGACTGTGAGACTCGCTACTCGCTGCTCGAGAAAACTTGCTGCGCTTTGGTATGGGCTGCTCGCCGACTAAGACAGTATATGTTGACTCATACTACCTTGTTGATATCCAAAATGGATCCTATCAAGTATATCTTCGAAAAGCCCGCTTTATCAGGAAGGATAGCCAGATGGCAAATGATCTTGACCGAGTATGACATCCAATACACCACCCAAAAGGCTATAAAAGGGAGTGTGCTAGCTGACCATCTGGCTCATCAGGCTATCGAAGACTATCAACCCATGAAATTTGATTTCCCAGACGAGGACATCATGAGTTTGGACAACATTAAAGGTGACGGACCGTATGACGGACCCGAAAAGGGATCCCGATGGACCCTGTACTTTGATGGTGCCTCAAATGCACTTGGAAACGGCATTGGCGTGGTACTTATTTCTCCGGAAGGATGCCACACTCCTTTCACGGCCCGACTTTGTTTCAGCTGCACAAACAATATGGCGGAGTATGAAGCCTGCATCTTTGGCCTCAAGGCTGCCATAGACTTGGGGATCAAATCTCTGATCGTATTCGGGGACTCGGCTTTGGTCATTAGCCAAATCAAAGGAGACTGGGATACCAAGCATCCTAATCTTGTTCCATACAAAGAACATGTTCTGACATTGTTGCCTCACTTCGAGCAAATTACCTTCGAGCACTTTCCGCGAGAAGAGAATCAGCTAGCAGATGCTCTAGCCACAATGTCCTCCATGTTTAAACTCAACTGGGATAACGAGGCTCCCCAAATCACCATCGAGCGAATGGACGAACCAACGCATTGTCACGAGATTAACACCGAAGAAGTAGTGGAACAACCTTGGTTCCATGAGATCAAAAGGTATCTCGAGACCCAAGATTATCCTGAAGGAGCTTCCGTGAATGACAAGAAGTTCTTAAGGAAATTCGCGGCTAAGTTCTTCCTGAGCAACGGCATCCTCTACAAACGAAGCCATGATTGTGTATTACTCCGATGTGTTGATAAGGCTGAAGCAGAGTTAATCATGACTGATATACACAGTGGCACATTTGGCACTCACCTAAGCGGGCATACAATGGCTAAGAAGATCCTAAGGGCAGGCTATTATTGGTCTACCATGGAGGCTGATTGCCATCAACATTCCCGTACTTGTCATAAATGTCAAGTCTATGCCGACAAAGTTCATGTCCCTCCGGTTCCTCTCAACGTTTTAACTGCTCCATGGCCCTTTGCAATGTGGGGCATTGATATGATTGGAGAGATCAAACCCACGGCTTCCAACGGACATCGCTTCATCCTGGTTGCCATTGACTACTTCACTAAATGGGTCGAAGCAGCTTCCTTCGCCTCCGTCACCAAAAATGTGGTTGCCCGCTTTATCAAGCAAAATCTCATATGTCGGTATGGTGTTCCAGACAGAATCATCACAGACAACGGTACCAATCTGAATAATACAATGATCACTGCATTATGCGAACAGTTCAAGATTTATCATCACAATTCATCTCCCTATAGACCGAAGATGAACGGTGCTGTTGAAGCTGCGAACAAAAATATCAAGAAGATTATTCAGAAAATGACAGTCACTTACAAAGACTGGCATGAGATGTTACCGTTTGCGCTGCATGGATACCGTACGACGATACGTACCTCAACTGGGGCAACCCCGTTTTCTTTGGTTTATGGCATGGAAGCCGTTTTGCCTATGGAAGTTCAGATCCCGTCTCTAAGAATTATGAAAGACGCAGGTTTGAATGAAGATGAGTGGATTCAGACCCGACTTGATCAACTCAATCTGATCGACGAAAAGCGACTTGCCGCTGTATGCCATGGTCAGACGTATCAAAAACGAATGATCAAGGCCTTCAATAAGAAAGTCAAACGTCAAGTGTATCAAGTCGGAGATCTAGTAGTCAAGCGGATTATCTTATCGCAAAGTGATCCCAGGGGCAAATGGACTCCTACATACGAAGGGCCATTTGTAATCAAGAGCGTATTTTCTGGTGGGGCGATGATTCTGACCACCATGGATGGCGACGATTTGCCACACCCTGCGAACGCAGACATAGTCAAAAGATACTACGCATAAAATAACCCGACAAGTCGAAAACCCGAAAGGGCGGCTTGAGCAAAAATGGGCGTCCCGGTGAACCGAAAACCCGAAAGGGCGGTTCAGGCAAAAATTAGGGATAAAAACAAAAAAATCTGTATACCCGGCAAGTCGAAAACCCGAAAGGGCGGCTTGGGCAAAAAGGGGTTTCCCGGTGGATCGAAAACCCGAAAGGGCGATTCAGGCAAAAGTTAGGGAATTAAAGCGTATGACTATGTCTCGTCAGATCACTTCAAAGACAGTCTCTTCATCAACCGGTTCCAGGTTTCTGATCAATCCAGCCATCGTCAAACGAAGCATTGAATGGACAGATGTTCGGAGTTGTGAAAGCTACAGCAGAGGGGAATCCCATGGAATTATTTCACATAGCCATCTTTGTTTTGTATAAATTTTTCAAATATTTACGACAAGATCCTCTTACTAGGATGATTGTCTCCTTTGTACAAATGTACCCAAAGAAAATCAATACAAATACTCTTCCCAAAATTTGTGTCATTTCCCTTTTCCTTTTTCTCTTGCACTATTTGTTTTATTTTGAGAAACGTCCAATGTTTTGTTTAATAGGCATATGCATTTGAAACATGATCACTTCCTAATTGAACCTAAGAAAAGGATTACTGATGGGATGAAAGTACAGACGAATATTTCGACACCCTTCCAAAGGAAATCCCTCGAGATCTGTAATCCACGTCCCTAACCAACCTTGAGGTCTATCTCCAGCAGACCCTCGGAGCTTCTCCCCGTAAGATCCCGAAAGGTATTCCCCGCAGAGTACGGACGTCCCTTCCAAGTTTTATTCAAAGTTATTCTCACAAAGGCGTATAACTGAGTTATCCTCGACTAATCATCAGGAGAGGTCACACTCGCCAGAATTCTTCCCATCCCCAGCGGAGTTCCTCAGAATTCCCCCAACAATAACCTATCAATACTATCCCCGGAGAAGTTTATCCCCAGCCGAAGAATCTTCCGGAGATCATTTTTCCTCAGAGTGTAAGATTCGGTATCCCCAGCAGATCAAAAGCTTCAAATGGACAATCCCCAGCGAAGTCAGACTTTTAAATTTTCTCCCCACAGAATTTTCAGAAGAAAATCTTGCATTCCCCAGTAGAGTCAGTCTCCAGAGGTACATCTCTCCCAGCTGAAGATTCTCAATCTGGCCTCTCCAACATTAAGTCTACTAGTTTGGTACTCCCCAGTAGAAGACTTCAGGAATTCCCCAGAAGATTGGTATACAATCCAAGCTCCAAGCTCCCCAGCAATGACCCAGGATTTATTTTCCCCGGCAGCAGTCAAGATACTTCTATCTCCCGATGTCCCGGATTCATCTATCCTATGCAAGACAGCTCTCCAGCTTACATGCACATCAATTTACGTTCATAAAACCATGATATACATTGTATCATGCATCATAGCATTGCATCCAACTAACTTTCTGCCTTTTTCAGGTAAGATCAGTCGACAGAGTAAAATAATTCAACTTCAAGATTTCTGAAAACAGTTCACGGGTTCTCCAAGTAAACGGAGGTTAACCTATCACTTGTTCAGATTCTTCTCAAGACTTCTGAAAACAGTTCATGGATTCTTCCCAAGTAACGGATGTTAATCTATCAGCTTGTTCAGATGCAACCTTCGAATTTAGTTTACGGACGCTTCCCAACAACGGATGCTGCTCTATTGCTAATTCCACTTCAAGATTTCTGAAAACAGTTCACGGGTTCTCCAAGTAAACGGAGGTTAACCTATCACTTGTTCAGATTCTTCTCAAGACTTCTGAAAACAGTTCATGGATTCTTCCCAAGTAACGGATGTTAATCTATCAGCTTGTTCAGATGCAACCTTCGAATTTAGTTTACGGACGCTTCCCAACAACGGATGCTGCTCTATTGCTAATTCCACTTCAAGATTTCTGAAAACAGTTCACGGGTTCTCCAAGTAAACGGATGTTAACCTATCACTTGTTCAGATTCTTCTCAAGACTTCTGAAAACAGTTCATGGATTCTTCCCAAGTAACGGATGTTAATCTATCAGCTTGTTCAGATGCAACCTTCGAATTCAGTTCACGGAAGCTTCCCAACAACGGATGCTGCTCTATTGCTAATTCAACTTCAAGATTTCTGAAAACAGTTCACGGGTTCTCCAAGTAAACGGATGTTAACCTATCACTTGTTCAGATTCTTCTCAAGACTTCTGAAAACAGTTCATGGATTCTTCCCAAGTAACGGATGTTAATCTATCAACTTATTTAGATGCGACTTCCTGAAAAAATGGCTTGTAGGTTCCCCCAACCACGGATGTCAACCTATTTCCTGTTCAGACCCCCAGTTCAGAAATGGTCCAAAGCTCGGACACTTTCCTAATGTTCCCTTCCAGATGGCATCTTTAAGCCCATCCCCGACAAGTTTCTGTCACTCCCCTAGATGGCATCGTTAAGCCCATCTCCAGATGGCATCTCTAAGCCCATTCCCGCATCCAGTGCTCTGATGAGTGCAAATTTTCGGGCACTCTAGTGTCCAATCTCCTTTTACCTTCAAGTCGCGAAAGGCAAATTTGCCAATCTAACTCTTCAGGTCCAAGAAGATTGAACAGGGGCAACTGTTGTACCCCAAAATTTGCCCTCGCGTTTTGCTACAAATAATCTCAGCTTCAGAACATTTCCTGACTTTTCAAACTGGCGCAAGAATCGGATAAACGGACTTTTCTTGACATTCAAGCAAGATTAGGGTTTTTCACTGATGTTCAGAGCTCTGATTTGTCTCATACAGCTGGCCTAGGGTCGGGATGATTTTTGGTTCAATTCTGATCAGGCAAGCGTTATCTAGCATTTAATCAGAAATTAAGGTTTTATAGGCGTATTCTCAGAAGAATTTAAATTACACCGCACTTTGCTGTTTGTTCCGAGATTCGGGTTAAAATTCGCGTTATCTTGATTTAATCAGTAAATGAGGCAGTCGGTTGGAATTCACCAGTCAAAAGGGATATGTGCGATGTGGAGTTGCAGTGATTGATAAAAGAATCAGTAAAGAAAGAAGGGGAATTGCATCTGATTAAGTTTTTGTGTTCGAATAATGGATATGGCGAATTCATTTATTTTGATCATTGAAGGTTTAGTTGATTATTTATGATTCTAAGAATTAAAATATTTGAAGTTAAACCTTCATTTTATTTTATTTCAAGGGACTATAAATAATAATTGAACAATTAAAGAAGAGAATTGAAAGGGAATTAAATATCAAATGAATTTTTATTTCACATTTAATAATTGTTACAATTGTTATTATTTGAATATTTATTACAAAGTATTTAAATGATAGTAATGTGCAAGAATTAAAATAAAAATAAAAATTCTATCCTATTTTTGAATTCTTCATTCTCCACTTCATGCCAATGCTCCATATCTTTTTATCTGCAAAAAGAAAGAGGAAGTCAGAAGACAATTAATTAAAAGAGACAGTTAATTTGTTCATCATTAGGGGCCACTGACTGGGATCAGTTGCCCTCTCTGCAAATCACGGGATTTCTCCCGGTTCACAGAGAGGGAAGATTTTTTTGGGTTCATGAAATGCAAATGCATAATTCTTAAAAAAATTCATGGCTGCATAAGAATCTCAATGTCCAATTCAAATTAAACTGAAAAATTCATTTCCAACTTTCCATCCAAAGCAAAAAGGAAGTTGCTGTCAAAATGCCTAAGGATTACCCAAAAGCACACTTGCTGCAAAGTCAAAATGCCAAGATGTCAAAGAAGTGCAAAGCTGTCAAAAGCAAAATAAGGATGCAGAGATATATATGCAATTTAATCCTTTTTCATCATTTCCCAGCATGAGAGAGGGCCCCTTCAGAACCATAGGACAATACAAATCATATAATAATTCTGAGTTGTACTATGAATGAGAAAAAGAGAGATAAAAGAGCATAGGCAGAGTTCAGGTTAGGCATAGGCAGTAGGACAGCAGAAAAGATATACAAAAAAGAAGACACAATTCAGCATGGCTTAAAACTACACAGCATGGACAGTTACTAAAAATGGAAAAGATGCCAAAAAATTGTGTCAAACTACCCAGCCAGCATGAATCAGAAGAAAGCCAAATTTTGAAATATGGTTAGGCGCCAAAGACCAATGGCAAAAGGACGAAATAATACAAGAAAAGAGACTGATTGAGCCAGGCACCAATATCATATAACTCAGAACTGAACCAAGAAAAAGAAAAAAGCACATACCTGCCTAACAAAATACAAGTTATCAAAACATAATCAAACCTCCTGTCAATAGATAATCTGCAAGCTTAGTTGTCTTAAGCCAATACACAGTCCAACCTCACCAAAAACTATCAAGCCTAAACCTGTCCACAAACTTCACAACTCTGCATAACACAAAGAGGAAAAAGCTAATACCAAGACAGTTCAGAAGAGAGGTTAGGATAGATAACACAACATACAACTCAGTTCAATAGGCAAGAGTCACAAAACCAGTACACCCTGTCCCAAAAATCTCACGTAACCAAAAACTGAGTTATCAAACCTGCATCACTCTCACAAACTCAAACCATCACACCCAAAAAGCCATCCAAGAAACCATCAAACACAACGAAACTCAGAACCTGAACCAGCATAATCCCACCCCCTGTCAAGTTCTTTTCATCTTTGAAAACAATACCATAACCAAAACAAAACTGAGTTATCAAGCCAAGCATTAGTGCCATAACCAGAAACTGCATCACTACGGCCTCAGAATCTCTTCATCATTGGCCAAACCCAACATACTGTCAACATAACCCCTCAACAGAAGCAAAGGCAATACGAGAGAGAAAGAAGCTAATCAAAACAACAGTTGTTTCAACCATAGCATCTAGCAACGAACTTCCAAAGGTAACCTAAGCCCTCAGTGAAACACATCATGGGGCAAACTCAGGGCAAAACATTTGAGGCAACAGTTCTAGGCAAGCATACATAGGCAAATCAGAAAAACGAAAGTGGAACAATACTCAGAAGCAAATATTCAGGCAACCATACAAAGGCATCACAGTAAGAAGAAGAAGATAAAGAGGTGAATCAAAAAGAACTTCTCAGAACGCATCATCATCAAAGCCCTAAATATAGCAAAAAGAACGAAGATACCAGGAAAGCAAGCTCAAAGACTTATTACAGCGTCCCTCACTGTCCCGGCCTCCGAAGCATCACGTCCTCCGCCTCTCCTCCATCTCCCAAACGAAGGTAGCCATTCTTCTCCCTCTTTCTCCACCACCTCACAATAGCACATATTCAAGAGTTAAAAAATACGAATCGAAAGCATGCAATCTGTAAAGAGACAAGAGATAAGCAACATAAAACATTGTAATCGAACCTTGCATCAAGAGAACGTTTAGACCGTGCCGTGGAGAGAAGAAAGGGTTGAACGTTGATGCTGGTGGCCGGAGATGAGCCCTCAGGGAAGCGAGATAATCGAAGAAGACGAACCCAACACGGCGCCGCTGTTAACCCTAGCTCTCGTTCTGAACTGCCAAATGCCTAACCCTAATTTCGTTCAAAGAATCCAAACGTGGGCTTAACCTTGTTCTGAACTGCCAAATGCCTAAGCCCAAATTAACGCTTCATCATGTTTTCAAACACTAACCATTATTTTTTTCTTTTTCTTTTTCTAAATAATGCCTCTTTTCTTTTATAAAACAATAACCCTTTTTATTTTATAAACAATTTTTATCTTTCTTTGAAAAAAACACTAATTTAACCATATAAGTTAAAATGTCTTTTTTCTTAAATATATATATATTTGTACATAAAAATAAAACTTCTCATACACAATTAAATTGAAAATACTTTTTTATACATATTTGTACATATATTTTAAGACATTGATTTGTATATCATATAAACTTGAAAACATTTTTAGACTAATACACATTTGTATATAAAATAACAAAATATTCTTTTTTCTATATACATAATTAACTCGGAAATATTTCTTAATATATATTAAAAAATATTTGTATACGAAATAATACATATCATTTTCATAATATAATTAAAATTGAAAACTTTCTTTTTATTAACATACACATTTGTACAAAATTAACATGTAAATTAAAAATACGAGATTAAAACATATACCTAGGTCAAGACCCTAATACGATTCAACTTCATATCGCACTTGTACATAATTACACAATTCATATACATGTACATATCACATTTATACTTACACAATATATTGCCCTATACACATTGTATCTTACATTTTGTGCATTCGATATTTACATTTTGATCGTGATGTTCGATTTGGTTGTAAATTATTGGGTACTATAAGTCTCATCCCCTTGTACATTTACACCCCCACTCCCGGATACCATTTTGTAATAGCGTAGATTTACATTCCGCAATTTACAGTTTTCCAATTATACCATGATTAGACCTAGGGTTTGTATGTACATAAAATCAAACGTTAGATAACCTAATACGAAGCAAATGCATGTAATCAATAACACAATCACACTTGCACCCTCTAGGGTAATCCCACATGATGCCTTCCAAAATGGGCCATGCTTGCACGTCGAGTATCTTTGGCAAAATAAATGATCACAAGTCCCTCAAAGTGTTGCCTAAATGGAATGATCATAGTCCCTTCGAAATAATTGCCAAAGACACTTGGCACCATTGCACTCATGGTCTATGCGATGACCCACGCCCGTCCCGAATAAACTTCCTAAATACAAGATTGCCTACCAATTTCAATGGTAGAACAAAATTGTCAAAGGGGTTAAAATACGACAAAAATCTTTGAGAAAGCTTTAGGGTAGATAAACTCTTAAGTACTTGTCAATTTGCAAAGAAAACACTTGCCTAATTTCAAAACCCACTTCACAAACACTTTTCTAAAAATCAAACTTTTCGAACCCTTGAAACATCCTTTTAAAAGATAAAACACCTTTTGTAAAACATTCGAGTAAAGAATTGTTACAAGGTTAGCCTAGCGCAAGGCATCTTTTCAAAACATTTTCAAAACAATCCACAAAGCACCATTTCACACAATTGAAAACCAAGGCAAGATTGATCTAAGCAAGTACCTAAGAGCCCATGGATAACCATGGATGAAAAGGGTGCTAATACCTTCCCTTTTCATAATCTACCCCCCGAACCCACGAAATATCTCAAAAAGGTTTTTGCTGTGCTTTTTTAACCTTTCCTTTAGGATAAAATAAAAAGTCGGTGGCGACTCTTGCTCAACCGCACAAGTGCGAATGCGAACGCAAAACACTAGTCAGTTCTCCCACCGTATCACACTCACCATGTCAAGTGGGTCCTAGCCCCTGATTCAAGTTGTTGCACTTGATTTTTGGTGGCATTTGTTTAGAGGCAAACCCTCTTGTCCTTTGGTAAACGTCTGGTTCAACATGACCCTGTATCAAAAGACCCTCAAGATCCTTGAAATGGTTATTGAAAATGCTATGGTATGATGTTATGATGTTATGTACATGTATGCAAAAGTAAGCAAGTGTATATACAGGTAATCATATTCACACAAAGCAAACAAGTCCTTAGGTTTAGGCTTGCATGGGGTTTGTAGGTAAGTACTCTCTTGAAGTTAGTTGGCTCATCCTGTCCTAAAAAATAGAAACCGGGTTCTAAGGAGCTCAATATCACTGGATTATTTTCTGTGTTCATTGTTTTGGTTTAGCCACTTAACTGGCGACCAAAATATTCCAAGAAAACAATCCTCAATGAGTGTAGTATCAAGTATCTACCAACTTCGAACTGCACCAAAGTCGGTCATCTCACTACCCCTAAAAAGGCCAAGATGGTCAAGTAAGGTTCTAGAGTTCGTTAGTGCTTCATGACATCGCTCAGCGGCCCCGTAGTCTCCTTGACTACTCAAGGGCTACCGGTACTCACAAATATGTCACACTAACATAGCTACTGCTTCAACCATGTCGGTATACCCCGCACAGTTCCCTCACAGTTTATTGCTATTTACCTAAAAAGGTGCCCCCAAATCCGGGTGTAGGATTTAAAACAAACCCAAACAGGGAACCCAAAGAGTAAAGCAATCAAAGCAATCAAAGTAAGCATGTAAAGGTGATCTAAAACCCTAAGGTAACCCCACTTTTAGAAATTTCCCCAGCAGAGTCGCCAATTCTGTGATACGGTGGGAGAACTGACTTGGGATTTTGCGTTTGTGTTTGCAAATGTTTCGGTTTAGCAAGAGTCGCCACCGACTTTTATTTTATCCTAAGGAAAGGTAAAAAAGCACAGGAAAGACCTTTGAGATGTTTTCGTGGGTTCGTGGGGTAGATTATGAAAAGGGAAGGTGCTAGCACCCTTTTCATCCATGGTTATCCATGGGCTCTTAGTTACTTGTCTTAGATCACTTGCCTTTACTTTTCAATTGTTTGAAATGGTGCTTCGTGTGTGGTTTTGAAAATGTTTTGAAAAAGATGCCTTGTCTAGGCAACCATTGTAATGACTCTTGTTTGAGTATATACAAAGGCGTGTGTCTTTTTGAAAAGATAATTCAATGTTTTGAAAGTTGTTTTGAAATTGTTTTTGAAGTTGTGTTGTGATGTATGTTTGAAAAATGGCAAGGATGTTTTGCAAGATTTTTGATCAAGTAACTAAGAGTTGTCTACCATATTTTACTCAAAGATTTTCTTATGTTTTAACCCTTTTAACAGTGTTGTTTCACCATTGTGTTTGATGAACAACCATTTTGTTTGTTTTTGTTTTGTTTTTGTTTTGCCAAAGTACTCAACATGCAACCATGGCCCATTTTTGAAGGCAACAAGTGGATGAAACCCTAGGGGTTCAAGTGTGCATTGTGTTTGTTTTTCATGCATGTTTATCTTGGATTAGGTCAAGCTATTTGTTGATTGATTTTGCATACAAACCCTAGGTCTAAGCATGGCATAATTGAAAGCTTTTAAATGTGCGAGAATTTAAAGTCATAGATTATTACAACATGATTATGGGGATGGGGATACAAATTTGAATTGGGGATATTTTGACAAGGAAATAAATTCTAAACTATTACAACCATATCGAATATACAAGTCCATATTTAACATTTAAATAAATAAAATTAAATAAATATCAAATAAAAATGTATTATGCAAAGAAACAAGATTGTTTATGTATGTGAAAAAAGTTTTTTATGTTTGAAGTATAAACAACATAAAAAAAGTCAAATTTTTGATAATTTTTGTTGTTTAGGGAAAAACCCTAATTTTTTTAAATAAATAGCAATATTTATTAATTATGTACAAAAATTTATTAATTTATGCAAAAAATAAAAGTATGTTGTAAAAAAGGTATTTTTAATGTCAAATATTAATAAAAATAAAGATGTACTATTTTTGTATTTTTGTCCTAATTATTTAATAAAATATGTATACGTATATATTAAATATATTAAATATGCTAAGTATGAACAAAAATAAAATAAATTATTTGCAAAAAATGTATGTTCAAGAAAATGTTTTTAAAATGTAAATAAAAATAATAACTGAAAAATAAGTATATTTTTTATATTATTTTTTAAGGTTTTAATAAAAAGGATTTACATTTTTTTAGATATATATGTTTAATAAAGTAAATAAATATCAAATAAATATAAGAAAATATGGAAAATTATTTTTGGTATTTTTTATGTTTGAACAAAAAATATAAAGTCAGAATAAAAAGGAAAAACATAAAAATGACAAATATTTAATCAAATGGGCCAGGGGGGTGTGTGATACGGTGGGAGAACTGACTTGAGTTTTGCGTTTGTATTCGCACTTATTCGGTTTAGCAAGAGTCGCCACCGACTTTTTATTTTATCCTAAAGGAAAGGTTAAAAAGCACAGGAAAAACCTTTTGAGACGTTTCGTGGGTTCGGGGGGTAGATTATGAAAAGGGAAGGTGTTAGCACCCTTTTCATCCATGGTTATCCATGGGCTCTTAGTTACTTGGTTTTTCAGATCATTTGCCTTGATTTTCGATTGCTTGAAATTGTGGTGTATGTGTGTGTTTTGAAAATGTTTTTTTGAAATAGACGCCTTTGTTGCGGCAACCAATGTAATTGACTCGTGTTTGAGTGTTTTACAAAAGTGTGTATCTTTTCGAAAAGATGTTTCAAAATGTTTTTGGAAGTTTGTTTTGAAAGTGTTTGTGGAGTGTGGTTTGAAAAGGAGGCAAGCGTTTTTGCAAGTTGATCTCAAGTAACTAAGAGTTTTGTCTACCCCTATTGTACTCAAAGGTTTTCTCTATGTTTTCAACCCTTTTTAACAATTTTGTTCCACCATTGAATTTGGTGGACAATCTTGCGTTTAGGATGTGATCGGGACAGGCGCGGGTCATCGTATGGACCATGAATGCAATGGTGCCAAGTGTCTTTGGCAATTTTGCTTGAAGGGACTTGATCATTTTGATAGGCGACTTTCGAAAGCGTCATCGAGGGACTTATGATCATTTGATTGTTTTGCCAAAGAAACTCGACGTGCAAGCATGGCCCATTTTGGAAGGCAACATGTGGGATTACCCTAGGGGGTGCAAGTGTGATTGTGTATTGATTTCATGTATTTGTCTTGTATTAGGTTATCTAGCGTTTGATTTTATGTACATGCAAACCCTAGGTCTAACCATGGTATAATTCGAAAGCGATAAATTGCGAGAATTTAAAGTCTACGCTATTACAAATAGTATCCGGGAGTGGGGGTACAAATTCACAAATGGGGATGAGATTTTAGGAATGTAGTGTCCAATAACTTACAACCAAATTGAATCGCGATCAAATGTAATCAATGTATAGCAAAGTATAAGAATAGCAAATGTATAATGCATCAAATGTAAATTGTATTGTGTAGGTGTAAGTGTACATGTATTTACAAGTGCGAGATGTGAATTTAAATGTATAATTAAGTGTTGTTTACTTAATGAAAAGAATTAAACATTTTCTTTATTTAATTTTGTAATCCTGTATATTTCTTTAATATGTACAAAAAGAAAATTTAATAAAAGAAAATAAAATGTTCTAAGTTTGAAAATTGTTATTTACATTTGATGTAAATTTGTATCTTCATATTTTAATATGTACAAAGAGATATTTTAATTAAAAGAAAGAAAAATGTTTTAAATTTTAATTATGTTATGTATATTAAAACAAATGTATTTTAATTGATTATGCACAAATTATTTCTAAGAAAAGAAAATGTATTAACTTAAAGAGAATTTATGTATAAATCAAAATAAGTTTAATAAAATAAAATAAAAAAGTGTTTTAAATAATGTATTTTCATGTATTTTATGTATTAATGTAAAGTATTATTTTAAGAGTTATTTTTATGTATTAGTATTTATTTACAAATAAAATTATTTTAATTAGAGAAAAAAGAAATGTTGTAAATTGGAGAAAAATATATTGTGCTAAAAAGTATTATTAATGAGAAAATTTGATGTAAAAAAAATGTTATGTTAATTTACTAACAAAAGAAAATAAAACAGGTTTTAAATTCTAAAAGGGTTTGGAGATTTGAATGGGCCTTAAGGGTTTATACTGGCCCAAACAGAATGTCAATCGTGGGGGTGTGATCAGAAACGTGCTTTGGGCTTAGTCGCTGAAAATGGGAAAGGCCCATTGATTCTTTGAGACAAACGTTTAGGGTTTAATTGATTTTGTTCATTTGGGACATGGCTTAGGGTTACAACGCCATTCTACGTTTCTTTCTCACCTTCGTCTTCGTCTTCTTTTTGCCATGGGTCTGAATCTCCTTCGCCCAAGCCACCAACGCCATCATCATCTCCTCTCCATGGTTAAGCACGCGATGGTTCGTTCAAGGTTAAATTTCATTTTTAATCTCTTTAGGGTTTTTATGATTTGCATGTTTAGTTTTATGTTCTGATTTTTATTGAGCCTCGTCATTGATTCTGATCACGCGTTTCTCTTGTTTGAGGTGCGAAGAGAAGGATAAAAAATGTTACCTTCGTTGGAGGAGGTGGTTAGGAGGCGTTTGGAGGGCTTTGACGGCGAGGTGACGATGCTTGATGAACTTGGAACCCTGGTATTTGTAATCTTTGGCCCTTTAGGTTTTGTGATGCATTTCTGAAAACCTTTTTGATATCCCTTCTTTCTTCTTCTCTTCGCTTCTGCTTATGTATGCTTATGTTGCCTTTGAGTTGCCTTGAGATACCTGATTTTTCTCTTTGTCTTTGTCGCCTTGAGTTGCCTTGTGTTTGGTTGCCTTGATGCTGTATGATTTGTGAATGCTAGCCCAATGATGAACCCTAGGTTCTGAGGGTTTTGAATGCTTGATTTTGAGCCTTCTTTGGGTTGCTTGTTGTATGCTTGAATGTTTTAGCGTGATGCTGTATAATTTGATTATTTATCCCTATGATGAATATCTCTGAGGGCCCTTGGGATGTTTGACCCTGTGTGTTCCTGAACATGCTTTAGCTTGATGGTTTTTTGGCGAAGATTTCAGGTTTGTGGCCTGAAATGCAGGTTAGTGGCTTATGAAGTCTTGACAGTTTAGGTTTTAACTAGTTTTGATTGAGGCTGGAAACAGGTTACTGATGGTTAATGGTTTGATAGGTTATTGGCTGGAGGTTTTGGATTTTATTTGATAACTGGTTCAGGTCTTGACAGTTTGTGTTTGAGCATTACAGGTTTTAGCAGTTTAGGCTGCAGTTGGTTTGAAACTGGCAAAGTCTTTAGGTTTTTGCTTCAGGCTTCAGACTTATGCAATTTGGGCTGGATTGTTAGCTTCAGGCTTTGAATGGTAAGGCTGGTTGTTTGGTTTGTTGGTGATGGCTTATGCAGATTCGTGCTTTTTGACAGGGGGTAAGGTTTTTGGGAGGCTATGCTTCAGGTTAGGCTTAGCAGGTTGTGTGTTTACTGGTTTTTACTTGGCATGGCTGTTGGTTTAAGGTTATGCTGGTTCTTGAGGCTTGAAACAGGTTGAAGGTTTTAATATTCTTTTGGATGGAGGTTTTTGCTTCAGGTTATATGTATTTTTTCTTTTGGCAGGTATGCTGCTGTATATTTGTTTTGTGATCCTCTCTCTCTTGGACTGTGTTCCCTTTCATATATGTTTAGGCTCTTTTTTTTGGCGCCTATGATTTTGAATGCTTCCAGATTTGATATCTTTTCTTGGTCAAGCTGATGGGCAGGTTTGCAAGGTTTTAAAGTGGAAAGATAATTCTGTTACTCTTTGTTGACAGTTTTGTTTGCATTCTAATTTCTTCATACTTCTGCCTTCTGCTTCACTGTTTTATTGCAGTTTCTGTTTTTATATTTCTTTATGCCTAAAGCCAAAAACCAGTAAGCCTGCACTTCTCCTCTCTTCTTCTCTCTCCTGACAAATTTTAAACATTCAATATGGTTTACATTTGTCTTTTTCTGAAAAAGCAAATGGCTGAAAATGATGAAATGGAAATAGGTTGCTTGCATAAGTAGCTTAGTCCTGCATATTTTATCTCTTGTCCATATTGCCTGCTTCTTTTATGACAGTTTTGGCATCTTGGGTATTTTGATATCTTGAGATATCTTTTGGCAGCTTGTTGACTTTGGACTTAAACTTGCATATGCTGTCTTGCTTTGAACTATGCAGTTTCTTTTGACAAACTTTGAATTGTGCAATTTTTACTTTGTGCATTCATTTGTAGTTGCAAGCATTCCATCCTTCTTTGTGAACCGGGAGAAATCCCGTGATTTGCAAAGAGGGTAAAACTGATTCCGGCCGTTTGCTTTTAATGATGACCTTTTTTATCTGTCTGCTTTAACTATTTATCTGCTTCTGACTTCTTTTTCTTTCCTTTGCAGATAAAAATTAAATGGAGAGGAATAGCAAAAGATGGAGGATGAAGAATTGAAGACTTAGAAGAATATTAGGATAGTTTTTTTTATTTAAATTTGAATAAATGTAATATCATTATTATAAATACTTTGTAAATGAATACTCGTATTTAAATAACAATTGTAACAAATATTTAAAAATGAAATAAAAATTCCTTTCATCCAATTAATTCTTTTCTTCTTTTCAATTGTTTACTTTATTATTTATAACTCTTTAAGTTATAATAATTGAAAATAAATTTCAATCATTTAAACTCAGAATAATAAACAATTAAATAAACAATGTGATTTTATGACAAACCTGGCGCTCCAACTATCCAAAGCAACGCATAATTTCAAACCAAGCGACAGTTAATTAAACAAAACGTCCATCTGCCCCTTTTCACTAATTAAATCCAGCAAACGCAAATTCAATCCCAGTGTCTCTTTTCATTGATTTAGTCAAACCCTGCGAGTTTAATCCAAATGTTTCAATCCATATTTCAGAATAGCTTGACAAACACCGTAGAATTAAATCTTTCTGAAGAACCGCGCATAAAAACCCTAATTCCTGGTTAAATGCCAAAGAAACGTTCGCCTGATCAAAGTTGAGCCAAAATCAACCAAAACCCTAAGCAACTTTAAGAACTGTTCTAAAGCCATGAAAATCAATGAACACCCTAATTTTGTCTGACTGACGAGAAAAGTCTGTTTGACCGATTCTTGAGCCATTTTGAAAAATCAGGAAACGCCTGAAGCTGTGATTTCTTGAGGAAAAATGCGAGGGCAAATTTTGGGGTACAACAGTTGCCCCTGTTCAATCTTCTTGGACCTGAAGAGTTAGAATGGCAAGTTTGCCTTTCGCGACTCGAGGGTAAAAGGAGATTGGACACTAGAGTGCCCGGAAATTTGCACTCGCATGCTGGAGTATCAGCAATGTGACGGCGGGAATGGGCTTATAGATGCCATTTGGAGATAGGATGGATAGGAGGATGGGCTTATAGATGCCATCTGGAAGCGTGACAGAACCTTGTCGGGAATGGGCTTATAGATGCCATTTGGAAGTGTTGATCGCGTAAGAGATTCCTTAGCGATAACTTGCGTACTTTGAGAGAGGAAGATGTTTCCTGGCTTGTTACAGGTGTTGATCTTTAGTCCCTTCATACAGATATGCCCTGGCTGGATACAGGAATTGAATCTGGAAAATGTTGTCGTCAGATGTGCCCTGGCTGGATACAGGTATTGAATCTGGAATGGTTGTCTTCAGATGTGCCCTGGCTGGATACAAGAATCGAATTTGGAAAATGTTGTCTTCAGATGTGCCCTGGCTGGATACAAGAATCGAATCTGGAAAATGTTGTCTTCAGATGTGCCCTGGCTGGATACAGGAATCGAATCTGGAAAATGTTGTCGTCAGATGTTTTATGTTTGAACAAAAAATATAAAGTCAGAATAAAAAGGAAAAACATAAAAAAGACAAATATTTAATCAAATGGGCCAGGGGGGTGTGTGATACGGTGGGAGAACTGACTTGAGTTTTGCGTTTGTATTCGCACTTATTCGGTTTAGTAAGAGTCGCCACCGACTTTTTATTTTATCCTAAAGGAAAGGTTAAAAAGCATAGGAAAAACCTTTTGAGACGTTTCGTGGGTTCGGGGGGTAGATTATGAAAAGGGAAGGTGTTAGCACCCTTTTCATCCATGGTTATCCATGGGCTCTTAGTTACTTGGTTTTTCAGATCACTTGCCTTGATTTTCGATTGCTTGAAATTGTGGTGTATGTGTGTGTTTTGAAAATATTTTTTTTGAAATAGACGCCTTTGTTGCGGCAACCAATGTAATTGACTCGTGTTTGAGTGTTTTACAAAAGTGTGTATCTTTTCGAAAGATGTTTCAAAATGTTTTTGGAAGTTTGTTTTGAAAGTGTTTGTGGAGTGTGGTTTGAAAAGGAGGCAAGCGTTTTTGCAAGTTGATCTCAAGTAACTAAGAGTTTTGTCTACCCCTATTGTACTCAAAGGTTTTCTCTATGTTTTCAACCCTTTTTAACAATTTTGTTCCACCATTGAATTTGGTGGACAATCTTGCGTTTAGGATGTGATCGGGACAGGCGCGGGTCATCGTATGAACTGTAAGAACTGTTCTAAAGCCATGAAAATCAATGAACACCCTAATTTTGTCTGACTGACGAGAAAAGTCTGTTTGGCTGATTCTTGAGCTAGTTTGAAAAATCAGGAAACGCCTGAAGCTGTGATTTCTTGAGGAAAAATGCGAGGGCAAATTTTGGGGTACAACAGTTGCCCCTGTTCAATCTTCTTGGACCTGAAGAGTTAGAATGGCAAGTTTTCCTTTCGCGACTCAAGGGTAAAAGGAGATTGGACACTAGAGTGCCCGGAAATTTGCACTCACATGCTGGAGTATCAGCAATGTGACGGCGGGAATGGGCTTATAGATGCCATTTGGAAGTGTTGATCGCGTAAGAGATTCCTTAGCGAGAACTTGCGTACTTTGAGAGAGGAAGATGTTTCCTGGCTTGTTACAGGTGTTGATCTTTAGTCCCTTCATACAGATATGCCCTGGCTGGATACAGGAATTGAATCTGGAAAATGTTGTCGTCAAATGTGCCCTGGCTGGATACAAGTATCGAATCTGGAATGGTTGTCTTCAGATGTGCCCTGGATGGATACAGGAATCGAATCTGGAAAATGTTGTCTTCAGATGTGCCCTGGCTGGATACAGGAATCGAATCTGGAAAATGTTGTCTTCAGATGTGCCCTGGCTGGATACAGGAATCGAATCTGGAAAATGTTGTCGTCAGATGTGCCCTGGCTGGATACAGGAATCGAATCTGGAAAATGTTGTCTTCAGATGTGCCCTGGCTGGATACAGGAATCGAATCTGGAATGGTTGTCTTCAGATGTGCCCTGGCTGGATACAGGTATTGAATCCGGAATTGTAAAAGGTTGGTGGAGATGGCTTTCCTTGCTGGATACATGGGTAAACCTCTGACCTGAGAATGAAAGATACTTTCCTGGCTTGTTACAGGGGTTGACCTTCATACTCTTTATGCAGATATGCCCTGGCTAGATACAGGTATCGAATATACAATCAATCACTCACAGATGTGCCCTGGCTAGATACAGGAATCGAATCTAGATTCGTGATATTTGATAGTAATCATCTTTTGGATTGATCTTTTTCCTGAAAAGGCAAAATATCAATGGTATGCAATGTCATGATGTATGAGATGCATGATGTCATGATGCTCAAAATGAGTTAGTGTTGTATGCACTTTGTCATGTATGTAAATAGGATGTATGAAATATGAAACGTCTATGAATGTATTTTCATCTAGGAAAATAAATCCTTGATGACCGACCGGGGAATCAAATCTTGGGTTGTCATTGAAGAGAAGAGTTCTTCGTTTCCGCTGGGGATGATGGTTGCAAGATAAACCGATAAGATAAGATGACTCTGTTGGGGCATACACTTGTTGGGGAAATCACTGAGGGGAAGTACTCCGTGGGAAGAGATAGTTCGCTGAGGCTTTAATGAGAGCTCCGCTGGGGATTCTGCTGATAAATTATGTCGGAGAATTTGATGAACTCTGCTAGGGATTGTTGAGGTAGCTTGGTCATGTTCTTCAGCTGAACCTACCTTGGTACCTTGGCAGACAAAGCAACTAGACCGCTTGGTCACTTCAAAATTGCCCCATGTTTCTGATGTCACCTGTCATTAACCCTTTGTCTCGTTTGTAAACATTTATGATCTTAGCAATTTGACGTCAAATGCATATATAAAAAATGAGCATTGGACGTTCTTTGCAAAACAAAACAAAAACGGAAAAGCAATGGATAATTTGTCTGAAAAATCGAACTTGTACTGATTTTGAAATTTGCCTGTAAATAGGCGTTTATGTACAGGAGGCTGACGTCCTAGTAAGAGAACGCCGCCGAACAACATAGAGTTTATACAATTTTGAAAAGGAAACAAAACAGCTATGTGAAAAACTAATCCCACTGGGTAACGACTCTGCTATCGCCGTTATGTCTTCAAGCGTCTCATCATTTTGCCGCTTAGTTGAAGGTGAGGCTGATTGATCGATGCCGAAGTCTGAGCCCTGCTAGTTGATGCTGAATTCTGGGTGCAAGGTGATCTAATGAGACATAGCATTACGCTTCATCCCTAACTTTTGCCTGGACTGCCCTTTCGGGTTTTCAGTCCACCGGGATACCCATTTTTGCCAAAGCCGCCTTTTCAGGTTTTCGACTTGCCGGGTGTACAAATTTTTTTTTATTTCATCCCTTATTTTTGCCCGAACCCTTTTGGTTCGCCGGGAAGCCCTGATTTTTGCCTAGGTGTGTCAACCTAGCGGGTCCTTGGTTCACGCGTAGTATCTTTTTACTATGTCTGCATTAGCGGGGTGAGGAAGGTCGTCACCATCCATGGTGGTTAGAATCATGGCTCCTCCTGAGAACACATGTTTAACCACAAATGGCCCTTCGTACGTAGGGGTCCATTTGCCCCTGGGATCACTTTGAGGAAGAATGATGCACTTGATTACCAGGTCCCCAACTTGATACTCTTGTGGTCGGACTTTCTTATTAAATGCCCTGATCATCCGTTTCTGATACGTTTGACCATGACAGATGGCAGTGAGTCTCTTTTCATCAATCAGATTTAATTGATCAAGTCGAGTCTGGATCCAGTCATCTTCGCTCAAGCCTGCATCCTTCATTATCCGGAGAGAGGGTATCTGGACTGCAATCGGCAAGACTGCCTCCATGCCATAGACCAAGGAGAAGGGAGTTTCTCAGGTTGACGTTCTTGCTGAGGTACGGTACCCATGAAGAGCAAACGGTAACATCTCGTGCCAATCTTTATAGGTCACTGTCATCTTCTGCACAATCTTCTTAATATTCTTATTTGCTGCTTCTACAGCCCCATTCATCTTCGGTCGGTAAGGTGAAGAGTTGTGGTGTTGTATTTTGAATTGCTCGCATAGCTCAATGATCATTTTGTTGTTAAGATTGGTACCATTGTCCGTAATGATCCTTTCAGGTACACCGTATCGACAGATCAGGTTGTGTCGAATGAATCGTGCCACAACGCTCTTGGTTACAGTGGCGTAGAAAGCTGCTTCAACCCACTTTGTGAAGTAATCAATCGCTACCAAGATGAAACGGTGCCCGTTGGATGCCGTAGGTCGGATCTCGCCGATCATATCGATGCCCCATATTGCAAAAGGCCAAGGTGCTGTCAAGATGTTCAGAGGTACCAGAGGAATGTGCACCTTATCCGCATAGATCTGGCATTTATGACAAGTTCGCGAATGCTGATAACAGTCGGCTTCCATTGTGGACTAGAAATACCCCGCCCGAAGGATTTTCTTTGCCATGGTATGTCCACTGGAATGTGTTCTGAATGTACCTTCATGTAATTCTGCCATGATCTTTTCTGCTTCAGTCTTATCCATACAACGCAGTAAAGTTGAATCATGGTTTCGCTTGTAGAGAACGCCATTACTGAGAAAGAACTTTGCCGCAAACCTTCTCAAGAATTTCTTGTCATTAACAGATGCACCTTCGGGGTATTCTTGAGCTTCCAAGTACCTCTTTACTTCATGATACCAGGGTTTCTCTGTTACCTCTTCGGCCTCAAGATCACAACAATATGCAGGTTCGTCCAATTTCCAGATAATGATCCGGGGTGCTTCGTTGTCCCACTTGACTTTGAACATAGAAGACATTGTAGCCAGCGCGTCCGCCAACTGATTCTCCTCTCTTGGGAAGTGTACAAAAGTTATCTCTTCGAAGTGGGGAAGCAATGTCAGCACATACTCCTTGTAAGGAATAAGATTTGGGTGTTTCGTATCCCACTCGCCTTTGACCTGATTGATCACGAGAGCGGAATCTCCGAATACACTCAGAAACTTGATCCTTAGGTCGACCGCAGCTTGAAGACCCATGATACATGCCTCATACTCCGCCATGTTGTTGGTGCAGTTAAAACATAGTCGGGCAGTGAGTGGAGTATGAGTGCCTTTAGGGGATATAATCACAGCGCCAATACCATTACCCAAAGCGTTTGAGGCTCCGTCAAAGTGCATAGACCATCGGGATCCTTCCTCAGGTCCTTCATCCGGTCCAGGTACTTCACAATCAGTTACTACCATGATATCTTCATCCAGAAATTCAAAGTTTAACGACTGGTAATCGTCCACAGGTTGGTGTGCCAAATGGTCTGCCAATACACTTCCTTTGATTGCTTTTTGAGTTGTGTACTGGATGTCATATTCCGTCAAGATCATTTGCCATCTTGCTATTCTTCCGGACAGAGCAGGCTTTTCAAATATGTACTTGATTGGATCCATTTTCGAAATCAACAGAGTAGTGTGAGTCAACATATACTGTCTCAGCCGGCGAGCAGCCCATACCAGAGCGCAGCAAGTTTTCTCGAGCTGTGAGTACCGAGTCTCACAGTCGGTAAACTTTTTGCTCAGGTAATAAATAGCGTGCTCTTTTCGGCCAGACTCGTCATGCTGCCCCAGCACACACCCCATTGAGTTGTCAAGCACTGTCAAGTATAGTATTAGAGGTCTCCCTTCCACTGGTGGCATGAGGATGGGTGGTTCTTGGAGATACTCTTTTATCTTTTCAAAAGCGGCCTGACATTCATCGTTCCAACGTACTACCTGATCTTTCTTCAGCAGCTTGAAGATTGGTTCACAAGTAGCAGTTAGGTGCGAGATGAATCGGGCGATGTAATTCAGTCGTCCTAGAAAGCCTCTGACTTCTTTCTCTGTCTTGGGAGTCGGCATTTCTTGTATGGCTTTCACCTTGGCAGGGTCTACCTGAATACCCTTGTCGCTCACAATGAAACCTAGCAATTTTCCCGATCTCACCCCAAAGGTGCATTTGTTTGGGTTCAATCTTAGCTTGTACAACTTCAAATGATCAAAAAGTTTCTGCAGATGGTCAAGGTGCTCCTTCTCAGTTTGGGACCTTGAAATCATATCATCGACATATACTTCAATCTCATGATGGATCATGTCATGAAATAAAGCGACCATGGCACGTTGGTAGGTTGCCCCAGCATTTTTCAACCCAAAAGGCATGACCTTGTAACAGAAGGTGCCCCACTGAGTAACAAAGGTAGTCTTTTCCATATCTTCAGGGGCCATCTTGATTTGATTATAACCGGAGAACTCATCCCTAAAGGAGAAGACTTTATGTTGTGCGGTATTGTCAACAAGAACGTCAATGTGAGGTAGGGGGAAGTCATCCTTGGGGCTGGCCCTGTTCAGATCCCTGTAATCGACACACATTCTGACCTTACCATCTTTCTTCGGTACCGGCACCACATTGGCAACCCACTGAGGGTAAGAAGTCACTGCTAGAAACCCGGCATCAAATTGTTTCATAACCTCAGCTTTGATTTTCTCGGACATCTCTGGACGCATGCGACAGACCTTCTATTTTACCGGAGGGCAATCTTCCTTGGTAGGCAGGTGATGAACCACGATGTCGGCATGCAAACCATGCATGTCTTCGTAAGACCAAGCAAAGATTTCCATGTAGTCATGCAACATCTGAATCAATCGTTGTTTCACACTGATCTCCAGATTGGCACCAATCTTGACTTCCTTTCTATCTGTCTCAGTACCCAGATTTACCGTTTCCACTGGCTCTTCATGCGGCTGAATGGCCCTCTCTTCCTGGAGTAGCAGTCTTGCAAGTTCACCAGGCACTTCACAATCATCTTCACCCTCGTCTTCGACTAAGTTGATCGGATTTTCGAAGTCATAACTGGCAGTAGCAGGGTCGTTACCAGTGAGATCCAGAGTGGATTGGAACCTGTATAAGTGAGTGTGTGTAAATATAGCTGTTTTGCAATACATAACAAAGAAAGAAAAAGAGCACAAGATTTGAAATGCAACAAACGTCCAATGTTTTGATTAATGATATATGAAATGTCATACAAAAAGCCCTCACAAATGGAGCCACGGTGCCCCGGGTAGGACACCGCGCTATAAAAGTTTCAACATATTGTTTGTTACAAATTGAAGACAAAAAAAAGGTTCATTACTGAGTGACAAAAGTAATAGGTGTAAAATCTTTTGCCGTCCAGTTGCTTGGTCCATTGTCGGTTGTCGGGTAGATCCAGCTGTCAAATTCCGCTTCCTCTACGTCGTCCTCGATAGCATTCACTCCTGGGTTGGTGATGAATATCGGAGGTTTTTCGATCCTTGCTTTGCGAACAACCCTCTGAGCCTCTGCAGTGAAGCCCAGCCCAAACTTGTCAGTCTTTGGAGTGAAGTCAGGAAGCCGACCCCAGTTTGTGCACTCGCCTTTCTCAATTACAGCCCGGGCATCCTTCAAGGAAGCCATCTTCAAAGGAAAGTCTTCTTCAATCACTGTCTCAGCTGACGCCAATGTTGGAGGTACCTCTTCAAAATGTTGAAAGGGGGTTTCAATAAACTCCCCGTCCATCTCAGTATACCGGAATGAATTCAGATGACTAACCATGTATTCTTCCTCCCCCTGCACAGTAACAATCTTCCCTCTGACAGGGTATTTGAGCTTCTGGTGTAGAGTGGATGTTACAGCCCCGACCTTGTGAATCCAAGGTCGACCCAGCAAACAGGAATAAGATGGACGAATATCCATCACATAGAACGTTGAGTCAAAGACTTGGGAACCCACACGAATATGAATGTCTACCTCACCATGCACCATCCTCTTAGAATCGTCGAAGGCTTTAACAATGATGTTACTAGGCTTCAATTCCAGGCCCTCACAATCCAACCGGTCTAAGGCCTTCTTGGGCAATACATTCAGGGAAGAACCGGTGTCCACCAACACGTGTGCAAGAGTAGTGCCCCTGCATTCTATGGAGACGTGCAGGGAATCATTGTGGTTCTTTCCCTTGGCGGTAAGATCAACATCCGAGAAACCCAAACCATTGTCAGCTGTCAAATTGGCCACACAGTCAGTGAATTGATCTGAAGATGCCTCTTGTGGCACATGGGCCGTCTTCAGAAATGAAATCAGGGCCTTGGCATGGGCCTCTGAGCATAGCAGCAATGATAGCATGGAGATCTTGGAGGGGGTATGCCCCAGCTGTTCTACGACGTTGAAATCGCTTTTCTTGATTATCTTAAGAATTTCCTCCATCTCTTGCTGGGAGGCTTCAATGGCGGTCGTCTTCGGTGCCTCCGTCCGGGCAGGCAAATCGGTAGCAACTCCTTTGCCCCGAGCATCAGAGGACTCGGCGGCAGGGGTAGACACAGGAACTTGATTTGGAAGGGAAACATGCACACTTGCGGGTGTGATGATAAGAGGTTTTCGGATAACTGGTGGCGCAATGTCAGGCGAGAAGAGCCTGCCACTGCGAGTTACTTTAGCTGGACCAGTGATGTTACTGATACTGGTTCCGGTGTTGAATTCCTGCTTTACTCCAAGTACATACACATCTGCCCCATAGTTCCATGGGACAGCCTTGTCAGACTTGTAGGGGATTGGCCCCGGAACAGTAATGGTTATAGGTGCAACAGACATGATTTTGACTAGCTTCCTCGGGGGAGCCTTGGTAGGATTGTTGAAAATTGTGACGACAGATACTTCTTCAGCGGGAACAAAAGGAACAGCGGTCTTCTTGAACAGAATCTCCTTGCTATCCATCAGGCTTTGGATGCCTGACTTCAGCAGCGGACAACCGGTAGGGGTAACAGCACACAGGAGGCAACCCTTGCTACAACCCGGAAATAAACCGGCTAGCAACAGGTTCCTCTTAACAGTCAATAGAGGGGTAGCAACATCATCCACCGAAACAACATACAAGTCTTCCTCAACGACATTTACTCCATGCTGGGGCATAGGAGCAGTCACAACATTTAGCCTCTCGGGCGCCTCGAATTTTATTTCCTTGGCATCGATAAGGTCTTGGACCTTATTCCTTAGGGCCCAGCAATCATCTGTAGTATGCCCGGGGCTGTCAGAGTGATAAGTGCAACGGGAATTGGGGTTGTATTTTGGAGAAGCTATATTCACCACCTTCAGAGCTTCTTTGACAGTTACCAGGTTGGTTGACAATAGTTGCGGCAAAATCTGAGACAGGGTCATGTTAAGCCGAGTGTACTGCCTTTTGGGCCTCTCACCCCTTTGTTGATTATACTGCGGAGGAGCAGCAATAGGCTTTGAAATGACCAATGCATTGACAGCTTGGCGGCGTTCCGGCTTAACTTGTCTTCTAGGACCATAAACCGCACTAGCTTCCTTCTTGAAAGGCTTCTTCTCAGTACTCGCGGAGGCACCTTTATGTATCTTCCCTGACTTGATACCAGCTTCTATCCTTTCACCAGTCAAGATAAAATTTGTAAACCCAACGGAGGAATTACCAATCAGATGATTGAAGAATGGACCAGACAGGGTCCCTAGAAACATGTCAAGAAGTTCACGGTCAGTCAAAGGAGGCTGCACCCTGCCAGTCAAGTCTCTCCACTTTTGCGCATATTCCTTGAATCCTTCGTCCGTTCCCAGCGACATACCCTGAAGTTGGGTACGTGTGGGAGCGAGGTCAGAATTGTATTGATACTGTCTATAAAACGCAGCAGCCAAGTCCTCCCAGTTTCGGATACTGGCTCCGTCTAATTGATAGAACCATTCGAGTTGAGACCCCGAAAGGCTATCCTGAAAGAAATGAATCCAAAGGTTCTTGTCTGCAGTGTAAGGTTGGATCTTCCTTACATATGATCGGAGATGCAGCTTGGGACAGGAAGCCCCGTCGTACTTTACAAAGGCGGGCGCCTTGAACTTGTGTAGGATCACCACCCCAGAAGATAAACCTAAATCTCTGAAATCCAACCCCGGCACCTTTTGAATCTCCATGGCACTTAAACGGTCCTCTAGTTCTTTGTATCTGTCAGCAGCAGGAGGGTACTGTTCGTCATTGTAATCCGTCTCGTTGTCGGAGACTACAGGACTAGGAGCCCTTCCCCCTTGGGGACTGTCCTTCTCTGCAGAGGAAGTAGTTGGATCAGCCTCATTATGGAGTGTATTCCCAAACCTGCACCCAGTGTTGAACAACACAGTCCTCTTCTTCTTCTTCTTCTTCAGGAGCAGAGCCTTCAACTCTTGTTGACCTTGGGCTAAGCTCATGACCATCTCTTGAAACTGGGCGTTCTGGGCCTGGAGGGCCTTGATAGCTTGCTCGTTAGTAGGCTCGGAAGACATGATGATTGAGTGCTGAAATAAACAGCGAAGAAGATTAAGCAACTTGTAGAAGAAGGGTACCTGTTATGCACATGATGCAATGAAATGCGTATGATTTATGTTTTCAAAGATAATCGGGATTCAACTTTGTAGACAAAAAGGAAACACACTTCATTAGATTCAAACTTTGAATTGTTCAACAATTGTCCCTTAGGCATTACAAGAATGAAAATATTGAAAAGGAAATAAAAGCTGTAAAAGAAACATCCAAAGCCCATCAGTGCTCCCATGGCCTCCTCTTCTCAGTGCGGATATAGTCATTCAGGGTCCGCTCTTCCTCCAATTGCTTAGTCAGATTCTGGATCTTCCGTTCCTGTTCGTTGAACTTTTCCCGATAAAAATCCCGTTCTTCCTTTAGCTGCGCCCAAGATCTCTTCAGTGTATCAACATCAGTGGGTATCTGAGGAGGGAGGACAGTTGGAGGAACCCCATCTTCATCAAGAGATTCAAGAATGACAGGTCTGACAGCTTCATACGGCATACCTAACTTCTGAGCACGGATGCAGACCCATCTGCAATAGGGTTCCATTGGTAGAGAAGTCTTTGGTCCCAATTCATGTGGGTCAGCTTTGTGAATTCTGCCCCAAGCCTTAATGAATCCATGGCGTAGTTCGTCACTGTCTACCTGAAATTCAAAATGGAAGTGAGGAACCAACATCTCATGAGGCCCCGCTCTTCTAGCTCTTCCAAACTGACGGAGAGCTAAACATGGATTATAAGAAATTCCTCCATGAGTGCCGATCAAGGGAACATTAGGGTATTCTCCGCAACAATCAATAACAGCTACCTCATCCAAACCTCTGAGAGTCCAAGTGATGTCGTTATCAGTGAGAGACATTAACCTATGAGCCCAACCCTTTCCTTCTTCATTCTTCAGCACGAACTTAGGAAGGTGCGAAATAAACCACCTCACTAGCAAAGGAGCACAACACCACGGAGTTCCCCGTCTTCGGGCAGTACGAGCATAGAGTTGTTGCAGGATATCACCCAAAAGAGTGGGTACAGGATTCCGAGACATGAAGATCCTTATGGCATAGATACTGATAAGGGTGTCAGGATTCGGAAACAACACTAGACCATAGATCAAAAGAGCCAGAATGTCTTCGTACGCCTTGAAGTCTAAGTCATTCCAGAAATCATTAGCTTTGCCAACCAGAAACTTAACCAGAAAGCCCTTAACTCCACTTCTAGTTTCCCAGTTAGCCATTACCTCCTCTTTGGTCAAGGGCAGGACTGCAGCAATCTCTTCAGGCCTAAGAGTCTTCTCCCAACCAGTGAATGGAGTTTGCTCCAAAACAGGGATACCAAGCAAGTCAGAGAATTCTTCCAGGGTAGGCACCAGCTGGAAGTCTTGAAAGGTGAAGCAATGATACATAGGGTCATAAAACTGGGTCAGGACACTTATCAGTTGTTGGTCCCACTTTGAAGTGATCAAACCGAGGAGAGAACCATGCCTCTTGATGAAGGAAGTAGTGTTTGGAATCCTACTAACCAATTCCTTGAGCAAAGTTGGTGGTTGGACAAAGTTGAGCCGGATAGTATTCCTACGCACGGGCATCATGATGTCCTACAAAACAGAGCAAAGATGAAACCCTCTTGTCTTTGAAATGGGTCAGTCCTTATACAGGATGCATGCAATGGTATGATGGTATGATGCTACGATGAAACACACCACAAGTATTCACAATGATAAGGCACACAAGTCACACAAGACAACCCTTAGGTTTTAGGCCAGCATGTAGTTTAGGTATTACCCTCTTTTAGTTTCGTTGGTTAAAACCTGTCCTATCAAAAGTAATCGGGTTCTAGAGGATCTCAAATCCTTGACTACCCTCAATCGGTCATAACTCCAGCATCGCAATCTTTTCTTGCGGCCAGAACCATTGCGAGAGTTTAGCCTCAATGAGTGTAGCATACTGCTACTGTTCTATGGCCAAGTTTGGTCAATTTAGGGTTCTAAGGTCGGTTGGTGTTTGATGACTCCTTAGAAGACCCATATTCTCCTTGTTGCAACACAAGGGATATTGGTACAGACTAAGGTGCCACACCAACGTAGCCACTGCTTCACCCATGTCGGTCTACGCCGGACAGGTCCCTCACAAATTATGCTACCTAAAAGGATATTCCCCAGATCCGGGTTAGGATCTATGAAACTCCGATGCAAAGCCCACAAATGTAAAAGCAAACAAAGCAACCAATTGAAAACAAAGGTGATCTAAACCCTAAGGTAACCCCACTTTTTATCTATCCCCAGCAGAGTCACCAGTTATGTGATACGGTGGGAGAACTGACTTGAGTTTTGCGTTTGTATTCACACTTATTCGGTTTAGCAAGAGTCGCCACCAACTTTTTATTTTATCCTAAAGGAAAGGTTAAAAAGCACAGGAAAAACCTTTTGAGATGTTTCGTGGGTTCGGGGGGTAGATTATGAAAAGGGAAGGTGTTAGCACCCTTTTCATCCATGGTTATCCATGGGCTCTTAGTTACTTGGTTTTTCAGATCACTTGCCTTGATTTTCGATTGCTTGAAATTATGGTGTATGTATGTGTTTTGAAAATGTTTTTTTGAAATAGACGCCTTTGTTGCGGCAACCAATGTAATTGACTCGTGTTTGAGTGTTTTACAAAAGTGTGTATCTTTTCGAAAAGATGTTTCAAAATGTTTTTGGAAGTTTGTTTTGAAAGTGTTTGCGGAGTGTGGTTTGAAAAGGAGGCAAGCGTTTTTGCAAGTTGATCTCAAGTAACTAAGAGTTTTGTCTACCCCTATTGTACTCAAAGGTTTTCTCTATGTTTTCAACCCTTCAAAACAATTTTGTTCCACCATTGAATTTGGTGGACAATCTTGCGTTTAGGATGTGATCGGGACAGGCGCGGGTCATCGTATGGACCATGAATGCAATGGTGCCAAGTGTCTTTGGCAATTTTGCTTGAAGGGACTTGATCATTTTGATAGGCGACTTTCGAAAGCGTCATCGAGGGACTTATGATCATTTGATTGTTTTTCCAAAGAAACTCGACGTGCAAGCATGGCCCATTTTGGAAGGCAACATGTGGGATTACCCTAGGGGGTGCAAGTGTGATTGTGTATTAATTTCATGTATTTGTCTTGTATTAGGTTATCTAGCGTTTGATTTTATGTACATGCAAACCCTAGGTCTAACCATGGTATAATTCGAAAGCGATAAATTGCGAGAATTTAAAGTCTACGCTATTACAAATAGTATCCGGGAGTGGGGGTACAAATTCACAAATGGGGATGAGATTTTAGGAATGTAGTGTCCAATAACTTACAACCAAATTGAATCGCGATCAAATGTAATCAATGTATAGCAAAGTATAAGAATAGCAAATGTATAATGCATCAAATGTAAATTGTATTGTGTAGGTGTAAGTGTACATGTATTTACAAGTGCGAGATGTGAATTTAAATGTATAATTAAGTGTTGTTTACTTAATAAAAAGAATTAAACATTTTCTTTATTTAATTTTGTAATCCTGTATATTTCTTTAATATGTACAAAAAGAAAATTTAATAAAAGAAAAGAAAATGTTCTAAGTTTGAAAATTGTTATTTACATTTGATATAAATTTGTATCTTCATATTTTAATATGTACAAAAATGTATTTTAATTAAAAGAAAGAAAAATGTTTTAAATTTTAATTATGTTATGTATATTAAAACAAATGTATTTTAATTGATTATGCACAAATTATTTCTAAGAAAAGAAAATGTATTAACTTAAAGAGAATTTATGTATAAATCAAAATAAGTTTAATAAAATAAAAAAAAGAAAGTGTTTTAAATAATGTATTTTCATGTATTTTATGTATTAATGTAAAGTATTATTTTAAGAGTTATTTTCATGTATTAGTATTTATTTACAAATAAAATTATTTTAATTAGAGAAAAAAGAAATGTTGTAAATTGGAGAAAAATATATTGTGCTAAAAAGTCTTATTAATGAGAAAATTTGATGTAAAAAAAATGTTATGTTAATTTACTAACAAAAGAAAATAAAACAGGTTTTAAATTCTAAAAGGGTTTGGAGATTTGAATGGGCCTTAAGGGTTTATACTGGCCCAAACAGAATGTCAATCGTGGGGGTGTGATCAGAAACGTGCTTTGGGCTTAGTCGCTGAAAATGGGCAAGGCCCATTGATTCTTTGAGACAAACGTTTAGAGTTTAATTGATTTTGTTCATTTGGGACATGGCTTAGGGTTACAGCGCCGTTCTTCGTTTCTTTCTCACCTTCTTCTTCGTCTTCTTTTTGCCATGGATCTGAATCTCCTTCGCCCAAGCCACCAACGCCATCATCACCTCCTCTCCATGGTTAAGCACGCGATGGTTCGTTCAAGGTTAAATTTCATTTTTAATCTCTTTAGGGTTTTTATGATTTGCATGTTTAGTTTTATGTTCTGATTTTTATTGAGCCTCGTCATTGATTCTGATCACGCGTCTCTCTTGTTAGAGGTGCGAAGAGAAGGATAAAAAATGTTACCTTCGTTGGAGGAGGTGGTTAGGAGGTGTTTGGAGGGCTTTGACAGCGAGGTGACGATGCTTGATGAACTTGGAACCCTGGTATTTGTATTCTTTGGCCCTTTAGGTTTTGTGATGCATTTCTGAAAACCTTTTTGATATCCCTTCTTTCTTCTTCTCTTCGCTTCTGCTTATGTATGCTTATGTTGCCTTTGAGTTGCCTTGAGATACCTGATTTTTCTCTTTGTCTTTGTCGCCTTGAGTTGCCTTGTGTTTGGTTGCCTTGATGCTGTATGATTTGTGAATGCTAGCCCAATGATGAACCCTAGGTTTTGAGGGTTTTGAATGCTTGATTTTGAGCCTTCTTTGGGTTGCTTGTTGTATGCTTGAATGTTTTAGCGTGATGCTGTATAATTTGATTATTTAGCCCTATGATGAATATCTCTAAGGGCCCTTGGGATGTTTGACCCTGTGTGTTCCTGAACATGCTTTAGCTTGATGGTTTTTTGGCGAAGATTTCAGGTTTGTGGCCTGAAATGCAGGTTAGTGGCTTATGAGGTCTTGACAGTTTAGGTTTTAACTGGTTTTGATTGAGGCTGGAAACAGGTTACTGATGGTTAATGGTTTGATAGGTTATTGGCTGGAGGTTTTGGATTTTATTTGATAACTGGTTCAGGTCTTGACAGTTTGTGTTTGAGCATTACAGGTTTTAGCAGTTTAGGCTGCAGTTGGTTTGAAACTGGCAAAGTCTTTAGGTTTTTGCTTCAGGCTTCAGACTTATGCAATTTGGGCTGGATTGTTAGCTTCAGGCTTTGAATGGTAAGGCTGGTTGTTTGGTTTGTTGGTGATGGCTTATGCAGATTCGTGCTTTTTGACAGGGGGTAAGGTTTTTGGGAGGCTATGCTTCAGGTTAGGCTTAGCAGGTTGTGTGTTTACTGGTTTTTACTTGGCATGGCTGTTGGTTTAAGGTTATGCTGGTTCTTGAGGCTTGAAACAGGTTGAAGGTTTTAATATTCTTTTGGATGGAGGTTTTTGCTTCAGGTTATATGTATTTTTTCTTTTGGCAGGTATGCTGCTGTATATTTGTTTTGTGATCCTCTCTCTCTTGGACTGTGTTCCCTTTCATATATGTTTAGGCTCTTTTTTTTTTGCGCCTATGATTTTGAATGCTTCCAGATTTGATATCTTTTCTTGGTCAAGCTGATGGGCAGGTTTGCAAGGTTTTAAAGTGGAAAGATAATTCTGTTACTCTTTGTTGACAGTTTTGTTTGCATTCTAATTTCTTCATACTTCTGCCTTCTGCTTCACTGTTTTATTGCAGTTTCTGTTTTTATATTTCTTTATGCCTAAAGCCAAAAACCAGTAAGCCTGCACTTCTCCTCTCTTCTTTTCTCTCCTGACAAATTTTAAACATTCAATATGGTTTACATTTGTCTTTTTCTGAAAAAGCAAATGGCTGAAAATGATGAAATGGAAATAGGTTGCTTGCATAAGTAGCTTAGTCCTGCATATTTTATCTCTTGTCCATATTGCCTGCTTCTTTTGTGACAGTTTTGGCATCTTGGGTATTTTGATATCTTGAGATATCTTTTGGCAGCTTGTTGACTTTGGACTTAAACTTGCATATGCTGTCTTACTTTGAACTATGCAGTTTCTTTTGACAAACTTTGAATTGTGCAATTTTTACTTTGTGCATTCATTTGTAGTTGCAAGCATTCCATCCTTCTTTGTGAACCGGGAGAAATCTCGTGATTTGCAAAGAGGGTAAAACTGATTCCGGCCGTTTGCTTTTAATGATGACCTTTTTTATCTGTCTGCTTTAACTATTTATCTGCTTCTGACTTCTTTTTCTTTCCTTTGCAGATAAAAATTAAATGGAGAGGAATAGCAAAAGATGGAGGATGAAGAATTGAAGACTTAGAAGAATATTAGGATAGTTTTTTTTATTTAAATTTGAATAAATGTAATATCATTATTATACATACTTTGTAAATGAATACTCGTATTTAAATAACAATTGTAACAAATATTTAAAAATGAAATAAAAATTCCTTTCATCCAATTAATTCTTTTCTTCTTTTCAATTGTTTACTTTATTATTTATAACTCTTTAAGTTATAATAATTGAAAATAAATTTCAATCATTTAAACTCAGAATAATAAACAATTAAATAAACAATGTGATTTTATGACAAACCTGGCGCTCCAACTATCCAAAGCAACACATAATTTCAAACCAAGCGACAGTTAATTAAACAAAACGTCCATCTGCCCCTTTTCATTGATTAAATCCAGCAAACGCAAATTCAATCCCAGTGTCTCTTTTCATTGATTTAGTCAAACTCTGCGAGTTTAATCCAAATGTTTCAATCCACATTTCAGAATAGCTTGACAAACACCGTAGAATTAAATCTTTCTGAAGAACCGCGCATAAAAACCCTAATTCCTGGTTAAATGCCAAAGAAACGTTCGCCTGATCAAAGTTGAGCCAAAATCAACCAAAACCCTAAGCAACTGTAAGAACTGTTCTAAAGCCATGAAAATCAATGAACACCCTAATTTTGTCTGACTGACGAGAAAAGTCTGTTTGACCGATTCTTGAGCCAGTTTGAAAAATCAGGAAATGCCTGAAGCTGTGATTTCTTGAGGAAAAATGCGAGGGCAAATTTTGGGGTACAACAGGGTGCAAACTGAAAAAAAGGGTGCAAAAAATCAAGAGTGACTCAGGCCCAGCCCAAGCCATCACCTTCTTCAACCTCCAGCTTCTGTTTGAAAACGCGCGCCTCTTTGTACAAAATGCCAACTCCTGATTCTTTGATTTTTTGACAAAACTCATAACATAAACATTGTAGAGCATCAAATAACGAATTCAAACATGTAAAAAACTTGGATTAACTCTCAAAGACCAGAGAGAATTTCTCTGGCCCTAATTTTTAACCTAACTTTTTTCACATGTTCATGGTTGAAATTCTCATAGCACGCACAATATAAATGAAAACTGATCACATGTATGGCTTCAGGGCTATGAGTAGGACATGTTTCGTTCACAAACCTAAAGCTAAATGTTCCTAAATAGAGAGATAGGAAGTGGACAAAAACCTGTTTCAGCTTGAATCGAGTAGAGCAATGTAGCAACCTTCAATGGTGTTTGAGCTTCTGTTGAGCTTGCCTGAAGTCCAAGGAAGCTTCTCCAATACCTGGCTTGGTTTGAAACACCCTGTATCGTGCTGTAGAAGTCCATCTGCAAAGCTTTGAAATGAAAATGGCAAATGGGATTAGAGGTGTTAAAGCTGGTGTTTAAGGCTTGAAATAGTTTGGATGGATGAAATGGAAGGTGTTTGCACTGGTTTGGGCAAAAACGCACGAGTGGATTGTTCTATAGAAGTCAAGTTGCAGAACTTGCCCTGTTTTGCAGCAAAACAGGGATTCTGAGTATTGGGAGGTATGAGGGATCAATGAATCGTGCCTTAGGTCTGTTTTGGTGTATGGAAGATGTGTACAAAGTTTGCTTAAGCTTTTGTTTACAGGAATGAGAGTTGGTATGTGTTTTGCCAAGTTTCTTCTACTTGAAGCAAGAAAGTGCAAGTTTCAATACAGGCCTGTACAATGCCCTCAAGTATGCTGTAACTTTGGCTCTTGGTAACTGGAATTTGTGGACTCAATCTTGCCTCAAAGATCTGGCCCCATGTCTCAAGGATTCATTTTTGACATAAAGTGACATTAGGCCAAAAATGGGAACTTTGCTTTTTCTAATTAGGAATTAGTTTAGCATGTAATGCCCAAATGGCCAAGATAACATCTTAATTCAATGGTTAAGCATTAAATTATGAAGTGTAAGTTGGTTTTGAGGCCTGCAAGCTAGCATAAAATAAGCTGATTTGAAAATGCAATTTGCTATGAACATGTATTGGTCATGAACAAAAGTGAGTTTTGGCCAATTTTGTGAATTCGATTCTCTCTAACCACAAGGGTGTTTGAGGAGTTCTTGGATAATTTGGAAAGCTTGTAACATGTAATACAATCCATCTTTGTAATGCAACTTGAAACTCCAAGTGGAACCATGTGAAAAATGGCCAAGAAGATGGGCCAAAATCCTGCCTAGAATAGGGCCAATTTTCTCTAAATTAAAAGTTTTAGGCACCCTTGTTCCAAAAATCATAACTTGAGATACAAGCTTCCTTTGAGAAAACTTTGTGAATCAAAGTTGTAGATTTTGTGATAGACTACAACTTTCATGTTTAAAGTTTTGTTTGAATCCATTTGAGTCTTGGTGAAAAAATGGGACAAAGTTAGGAAAAAATAAGAAAATTTCATAACTTAGAAAATTTCTAAGTTATGAAATTTTTCACTTTAAACCCTAATTTGCATTTTTGGGTTTCTTGATGAACAAGTTTCATAATTTGACATGTATTGATGAAAAATTAATCTTGGCACTTGATTTTGACCAAAAAGTCAAAGTTTGACTTTTCAGTGTACAGTCAAATTTTGATCAGTTGACTAAAAAATTCATCTGTCAATCCTATGCATTTGAGATCTTTTGAACTTGTTGAATGGGTCAAGACAATGCCATTGAGTCCTTGAGTCCATATGTGAGCTTGGTTTGCCATTGGTTAGGTCAAACAGTCAAAAATTGCCTTTGTGCAGTCAAAACCCTAAAAATGACCATTTCGCCCTTTTGGTGATCTGATCAAATTTCTTGTGGAATTGTGATCCAATCTTGACCAAATGGTTCATGTGAGTTCATTATGTTGATGTGGGTAAAAAATCATGAAGTTTGACTGTCAATTGGCTACAGTTGACTTTTCCCCCAATACAGCTGATTTCTAGGTCAACTGTCCAATTGACTGGGCAAAGATTTGAATCAAGGCTTGAAACTTGGTATGGATAAACTTGTGAGTCCAACATGAAGTATTAAAGTCACTTTGGGCATTTTAGGTCAAAACATCCCTGTGCAAACCCAAACCCTAATTTGGGTCAACAGTGCAAGGAGGGGTCTTGAGCAGAGCAAACCCTAACTTGATCTTGAGTTCCAAGAGTCTTGTGATGAGAAAATGTTGATGAAATGAGAGGGAAAATTTTGGGGTACAACATATACTAACTAATTTAATTAGGGCATTAATTAGAGAACTTTAATTTGTTTTTTTGTAAATAAATAAAAGTAATTAGAAATCATTAGGTTTTAATTCATTTAATTATTTTTATTTTCTTTCTTAAAATATCAAAAACTCCAAAAAAATATGTCATTAATTATTTTTCATTAATTAATTTATTTAATAATTAATTTAGTGTTTAAATTAGGATTTAATTCTTTTCTTAAAATAAAAACAACAAAAAGCATTTTCTTTCAAAAAGGGTCAAAATCCTAATTGTGCATCCGATCTAATTTCGCGTTGCGATTTACTTTTATTTATCCATATTGATGTATCTGCTTCCGATATGTAATAGATAATTAGGCCATTTAATTATTTTACCACTTTATTTTATGTTATTTTCAAAGGGTTGCTTTTGGCGATGTAAATACCCGATGCCTTGTAATTTAATTTATGCACTTTAAATTCTGCTAATTATAACTGCTAGATGTTTGATAATAGGGTTTGCATGACAAGACTGAATGCTTAATCTTAAAATCAAATTAGATCACCCTTAACATGTGCAAAGATAAAAATAACTGAAAACGATACACTCGCACATGCGCACTCTTAGGGTACACCCCACTTGGTTGCCTTTGTACACGGTCATTGAGTATAGGTCATTTTAGAGGTTGTCCTCTTGTCGATAAGATCATAGTTGCCTCGAAACAGTTGCCTCGAATATTGTTGCCTCAAACAAATGATCTAAGACATTAGGGTTATCGCTAAGGCGTCCTAACATTGCTTTGGTGACTGTAAGTCCCTCATTCGAATTGACCCTAAAACTCCAACGACGGTGCTACCTACTCACTAATAGTAGGATAGCGTTGTCTAAAGGAAACAAACATAGAACGATTCCTTTTTCGAGTAGGTAGATTAGTTCTTAAGTACTTGCTCATCCAAAACAAATTTTTCGCACTTACACTCCTTTATAAATAAAGTTTTCAAAAACACTTCATTACACTCTTGAGGACAGAAGCAAGAGTTAAATCGAAGTTAAAACAAACTTTTCAAAACCCAGAAGCACAAAGAAAACATTTTGAAAATGATGAGCAAGTACCCGAGAGCCCGTAGATAACTACAGATAGAAAGGGTGCTAATACCTTCCCTTTCTATAATCTACCCCACGAACCCGAGAAATATCTCGAAAAAGGAATTTTTCTGTGCTTTTTTCCTTTCCTTGTTGGATAAATAAAAGTCGGTGGCGACTCTTGCTTACCGCGGCATTTTGCAAAAACAAACGCAAAACGCAAACCAGCATTTCAAAAAAACAGTCAGTTCTTCCCACCGTATCACAGAACTGGCGACTCTGTTGGGGATAAAATCTAAGTGGGGTGTACCTTAGGAATAGTTCATCATAATGTTTTCAATTGCTTGACTTGTATGCTTTATCTTTGTGGGCTTGAATCAGAGTTACTATAGATCCTAACCCAGATCTGGGGGATACCTTTTAGGTAAGTAACAATAAACTGTGAGGGAACTGTACGACGTAGACCAATACGGTTGAAGCAGTAACTACGTTGGTGTGGCACTTTAGTTTGTACCGATATCCCTTGTGGTGGAACAAGGAGAATATGGGTCTTCTAAGGGGTCATTAAGCACCAACTGACCTTAGAACCTATAATCGACCAACTTGGCCATAGAACAGTAGCAGTATGCTACACTCATTGAGACCAAACTCTCGCGATGATTCCGGCCGCAAGAAAAGGTTGCCAAACTGGAATTATGACCGATCGAAGGTGGTAAATGATATTGAGATCCTCTAGAACCCGATTACTATTACTAGGACAGGTTGAACCAACTAAACTCCAAGAGGGTAGTACCTAAACTCCTTGCCAGCCTGAAATCTAAGGGCTATCTGTGTGACTTGTTTGCCCTTACCATGTTTGCTATCTGCGAATACTTGCGGTGTGTTTCTATCATAATATCATGTATTATGACATTGCATGCATCTTGCATCAAGACTAACCTATTTCAAAGACAGAAGGGATTCATCTTTATTCTGTTTTGTAGGTCATGGCACCCATGCATAGAAACACTATTCGGATCAGCTTTATATAGATTCCTACTCAGCTTAGAGATTTGGTTGCAAAGATTCCAGATACTTCCTCTTTTTTCAGAAGACATGGGAACCTCCTTGGTTTGGTCACTTCCAGATTGGATGAGCAGATGTTGAGTGTCTTATGCCAGTTCTTTGATCCATTATACCACTGCTTTACTTTCCCGGACTATCAGTTAGTCCCTACTCTGGAGGAATTCTCTGATCTACTTGATATCTTTATTTTAGAGCAGACCCCGTTTACAGGTTGGGAGAAAGTCCTTAGGCCGAAAGAGATTGCTTCAGCCCTCCATCTGACAAAGGCTGAGGTAATGTCTAACTGGGAGACTAGAAGTGGGACAAAGGGCTTCTTGGCTAAGTTCTTGGTTGATCGGGCTAATCAGTTCTGGGACAGTCTAGACTTTCAGGCATTTGAAGACATTCTGGCTCTTCTCATATATGGTTTGGTGTTGTTTCCTAACTCAGATTCTTTCGTCGACGTGAATGCAGTGAAGATTTTCATGTCCCGTAATCCGGTGCCCACTCTCTTGGGTGACACTCTGCACTCTCTTTATGCCCGTACTGCTCGGAAACGGGGAACCCTTATGTGTTGTGCACCATTACTGGCGAGGTGGTTTATTTCTCACCTCCCCAAATCAGTTTTGAAGAACAAGGAAGGCATGGGTTGGGCCTACAGAATTATGTCTCTCACTCACACTGACATTATCTGGAGCACTAAAGACATGGAAGATGTAGCTATTATTGATTGTTGTGGGGAGTATCCCAATGTTCCATTGCTGGGAATTCGAGGAGGGATCACCTATAATCCTTGTCTGGCCTTACGGCAGTTTGGGCGAGCTAGGAGGGAAGGACCTCATGAGTTGCTAATGCCGAGCATTATCTTCGACTTCTAAGGGGATAGTGACGAGCATCGCCGCAGGTTCATACGAGCTTGGGACAGGGTACACAGGTATGATCCACATGAGTTAAGGACGAAGACCTATCTTCCAATGGAACCATATCTCCGATGGGTTCGTATACGTGCTCAAAAGCTGGGAATGCCGTACGAAGTTGTCTTGCCTGTGATTGTTGAGATTGCTGATGAAAAAGGGGTTTCTCCTACCATCCTACATCCGTACATGCCAACTGACATTGGGGCATTAAAGAGGTCTTGGATGCAGCTAAGAGAAGAGCGGGATACTTACAGAGCATGAGCGGAAGATTCTAAAGCTTACAAGACAATTGGAGAATGAGAAGGTCCTCAACGACTATGTCAGCACGGGAGGAAAACGACCATGGGAGCGCTGATGTCTTTTGTTATTTTTAGTTTTTATTTACTTTTCAGTTTTTTCCTTTGTAACGCCTTAAAGGCATTTATCAAACATTGTTTCAAGTTATTTATCTAATAAAAGTGTGTTTCATTTTGGTTTACGAATTTGAATCCCTAAAGTCTTTGAAATTATATCATACACATATCATCCTCATGCACCTCATCACAGGTACCCATTACAGGTTTCTCATCTTCTTCGTTGTTTATTTCAGCACATCATGTCTGCTAAAACATCAACTGATCAAGCTATCAAGGCTCTACAAGCTCAAAATGCTCAATTCCAGGAAATGTTCATGAATTTGGCTAAGGGTCAGCAAGATCTGAAGACTCTTATCTTGAAGGATAAGAAGAAGAAGAAGAAGACGATCCTCCTGAACATGGGTCGCAGATTCGAGAACAATTTGCGAGATGAAGTCAATTTATCCCACTCATCCAGAGGGGGAGAAAACCAAGAAGAAAGGATGGCTCCTAGCCCTGGGGTTTCAGACAACGAGACTGATTTTGATGAAGACCAGTATCCTCCGGCTGAGGATAGGTATAAACAGCTTGAAGACCGGTTAAGTGCGATGGAGATCCAAAAAGTACCTGAATTAGACTTTGGTGATTTGGGTTTGTCATCTGGGGTGGTGATCCCCCACAAGTTTAAAGCACCAATCTTTTCTAAATACGACGGGGTTTCTTGTCCAAAGCTGCACCTCCGTTCGTATGTTAGGAAGATTCAGCCATACACTGCTGATAAGAACCTCTGGATCCACTTCTTTCAAGATAGTCTCTCAGGGACTCAACTTGAATGGTTTTACCAGCTGGAAGGAGCTAGTATTCGTAATTGGGAAGATCTTGTTGCTGCTTTTTACAAGCAGTACCAATACAATGCCGACCTCGCTCCCACGCGTACCCAACTTCAGGGTATGTCTATGGGTGCGAGCGAAGGTTTCAAAGACTACACTCAGAAATGGAGGGAACTCGCTGGAAGAGTACAACCCCCGCTGGATGACAGGGAGTTAGTGGATATGTTTCTGGGGACCTTGTCTGGTCTGTATTTCAACTATCTGATTGGAAGTTCGTCGTCCGGATTTACTGAGCTGATTATGACCGGGGAAAGAATTGAAGCTGGTATCAAGAGCGGTAAGATGCAGAAGGGTGCTTCGTCAAGTACCGAGAAGAAGCCTTTTAAGAAGGAGTCCAGTGCTGTTTACACTTCAAAGAGCCATAATAGACCTGAGCGCCGCTGTGATCGGTGGATTTAGAACTGACTGTTTAACGCTGGTTCGTGAAATGTCGCGGAAGCAAGAGTCGCCACCGTCTTTTATTTTCTCCAATAGGGACAGGACAAAAGCACAGCAAAATTCCTTATGAGAACGTTTCTCGGTTCGGGAGGTAGATTTATAGAAAGGGAAGGTGTTAGCACCCTTTCTATCCATGGTTATCCATGGGCTCTTAGATACTTGCTCTTATGTTTTAAAAATGTTTGCCTTTCAAAATGTGAGTGGGTTTTGCAAAAGTTTCATTGAAAGATTTCTGAATAACTCTTGTATCTGTCCTCAAGAGTGTTTGAAAAGTTTGTTTTGAAAGCTTTTTGAAAGTGTCAGTGTGAAAAGATTTTTGATTTGTTTTTTTAGAGAGCAAGTATCTATGAGTCATCTACCTACCCTAAGGAATTAAGCTGTGTAGAAGTCCTTAAGGTAGTGCCATCCCACCATTGAGAGGTAGGTAGCACCACCGTTGGAGGTGTTCGGGTTAATTCGTTTGTAGGGACAGTGTGGTCACCGAAGCAATAGTAGGACACCTTAGAAGCTACCCTTATGTCCTAGATCCTTTTTTAATCTGAGGCAACCGTTTCGAGGCAACTGTTTCGAGGCAACCGTTTCGAGGCAACTGGATCATGGACATAAGGACCGCTAAAATGTCCTATACTTGACGACCACGTTTCGAAGGCAACGAGTGAGGCGTATCCTAGAAGTGGTGTGTGTATTTGTGTGTTGTTTTCATGTTAACAGTTATCTTTTATCATGGCATTGCGAGCTACGAGTTATTTTTAATTAACCATACATTCTTTCATGCAAGTTAGAATTTAAGAGTGCGGAAAATTAAAAGACGGAAACATAAAAGCTACGCTATTACAAGGCGCGGGTCTATACATCGCCAAAATACAGAGACCCGTTTTTGATAAAAGTGCGGAAAGTAAATAAATACCTAATTACTATTACATCCGGAAAGCAGTTACATAATAATCAATAAGAAAAATAATGCGCGAAAAGAATAAATTGGAACGTCCGAGGGTTTTGACCCTTTTGAGAAATTAAATTAAATTAAAGCTTAATTAATTATTTAAAGGAAAGAAAGTGTTTTTATGTTTTTGTATTTAACGGAAATGAAGAAAATTAAAATTAGAAGGAAACCCTAGTTCTAAATTATTTTAATTATTAATAAAACGTCAAAGTTGACCTAATTTAAACTAATTAGTTAATTTACATGTTTATGTACAAAAATAATAGTTAATAATAATAATAAATAATGATGAAAGTAATTAATTAAGAAAAGATAAAAAAATGTCAAAAACTTAATTCTATGTACTTTTTATTTATTAAGAAAAGATTGAAATTTAAAACCTAAATTAAACTAAATTAATTGTTAGTTATTTATTTACAAAAATAGGTTAGTGATGAAATTAATAATAAATTAAATATATTTTTTATTTTTATTTTCTGTTTTTATTATGGAAAATTATTTTATGGTGAAAAAACAATTAAAGTAATTAAAAAGAATTAGAAAAGAAAAGAAAAGAAAATTAAAAAAGATGCAAACCAAGGGGGGTGTCTGGTCCATGTGGAGGTGTTTTTGAAGTATTCTGGCCCATTAGACAAAGGCCTCGTTTGACTTTCCACGCTTGTGTGTATGTTCATTGACTGAGCCCTACCATGGACTTCATTCTGTGGCCTTCAGATTATTCATCCAGGCCATCTGGCAAGCCAACGCGTGAGGACGTACGGTGGAGCTTTGAAGGAGGCGCTGCACTAGAATACATTAAGACAAAAATTATGAATTATATGGGGGGACCTGGGAATCGAACCCAGGTCCCTATGCTTGCCAAGCGTGTCATCCACCAACTGAGCTGCCAAACGCTTTTGTTAAATAATTACACAACAAATATTATATAGAAAAACAAGTATTAATGGTATGAAATCAAAAAAACACGCTAAAGTTCAAATGCTCCAGTTACAGGGCGCCACGCATGCTTCTTCTTCGTTCTTCCTGCAGAATATAAAACAAGTAGCGGGGGTTTTAAACCCCCACAAACTGAAACTGTGAAAAATAGCGAACACGCGCACAGATTAAATAAATTGAGCGCGAGGGTTTCAATCGATTCGTCTGGTTGCCACGAATTTGTCCATATAGGTTTGGTGGTCCAATTTTACAGTGCAAGGAAAGCCCCAATTTTCAAGCTTTGGAAAACCTAATTTTCGTCCATGGCAGATCTGATACAAGCAGTTTTAATACAATTAAACTATACCAAAAGTTTCAGGGAGATGTCAGTAATACAAATCAATGATCAAAACATAGCAATGATGCGTGGAAATTAAAATTCGATTATGGAAATATTTGTGAAAAACGGGATTCTGTTCTACCGTTTCTTTGAGTATGGAAGCTTGTTCTTGATTGCTATAGACTCCTGGAAGGTCCAGCAACGTGTTGGAATAGACTTTAGGCCTTGAATTATCCTGCAACTATGAAATCAGTTTCAAGCTTTTTCTCTATTTTTTGCAAATTGGTTATGAGTTTTCAGCAGCTTTTTCGTGTCTTTCTCAATAGGGTTCACTCTTGCATAAGTATGTGAAGCAAATTAGGTCAAAACAAAGCCCATGAATCCATGAATTGATGACTTGAATCTTTGATTGCTAATCATATCTTTTTTCAATCTTTTTCCATGGAAACTTTGCCAATTATGGAAGATCTTGTCTTGTTGATTGATGCACGAAATCCTTAGCATGTGTGGAGTATATTTGCTGCATAAGAAGATTTGACAACCATTATTTGATATTTTTCTACAATTAAAACTAATTAAATGAATTAATAAGAATAAAAATTCAATTAATTAATTAAAAATAAGAAAATAAATCATTGAGTTCAATGGGTCGTGCATAGGCTTTGGGTAATGGTTCAAGGAAGAATTTGAGGCCCATTAGCAAATTTGAAGTGTTTTAGGCAAAGTTGACTTTTGAAAGTTCCCAAACATTTCCCAACTTCTCCAATGCATATCTTGCTCAATTTTGAAGCTATGAACATGTTCTTGGACATTTTGGAAAGGTCTTGAAGTCCTCTAACCAACGCCTTTGGTCCCATGTCATTTTGATTTACCAATCTCAAGTTATGGTCTTTGACTTAAAGTGCCTTTTTGTTGACTTTTGAAAATGACCTATAATGTTGAAATTGATAACTTTTTGTGAGAGCACTTCTTGGACTTGGAGTGTGAAGATGAGTTGTAGGAAATGTCATCCCCTTCAAAATGAGCATTGGATGGTATTTTTCTGATAAACCATGAGGAAGTTATTCCTTGGTCAATTTGCAATTGACTTTTCAACTGTCCAAAAATAGAAACTTTTGCATCTTGAGACTTTTTGAGCCATGCTTGTGGAATCATGATCAAGAATTGATCAAATGATGATTGTGGCTTCAAAATAAGATGTTGACCAAAAATTTTGACTTTTGACTGTCAAATGACCATTTTGCCCCTGCAGTTGACTGTGAAGCATTTAGGGTTTTTTGACTGGGCAACTTGATGTTGTGAGTCCTGAAACTTGACATATGGATGCTTGACAATGTATATAGGCATGTGGGACTTGTTTGGACCCTTGAAAACCTCAATTTCTTTTCCAGAACCAAAACCCTAATTTTGACTGTGTTAGGAGGCAATTGGACTGTGCAATCCTTAAGAGATTTTGAATCATCTGGAGATTGATCTTGGCAAATCTTTGAAGAATATGGGAGGGAAAATTTTGGGGTACAACAGCCGCCAAGCAGTCAATGTGGTTGTTATATCAAGACTTGTTGTTGCCTCACAACGCAACAATCAGCCAAGAGCCGAGAGGCCACGAAGATAATTCACTCAGCTTCATATGACACTATCTCAGATTCTGCCGCAGTTGTTAAAGACCAACTTGGTGATTCCGAAGGAAGCCCCGAAGAATCCCAATACAACATCACCCTTGTACAATCCGAACGCCCGTTGTGCTTTTCATTCTGATAGCCCGGGGCATGATACGAATGATTGTTGGGTCCTGAAGAATAAAGTACAGGATTTGATTGATGCTAAAGAGATTAAGTTCGAAGCTCCAGAAAGGCCTAATGTTGTGACTGCTCCTATGCCCAAGAATGGAGTGAATGTTATAGATGAAGACTCGTTTGTGGTTTCTGTGAAAGACATTGCTACTCCATTGATGACTGTGAAGAAGAACCTTCTGTTAGCCGGTTTATTTTCGGGCTGTGACGAAGGTTGTCGTCTGTGTTCCGTCCTACCTATTGGTTACCATCTTTTGAAGTCAGGTATCCAATGCCTGATGGATAACAAAGAAATTCTGTTTGAGAAGGCTTTTGTTCCTTTGGTTCCCGTTGAAGAAGTTGCTATAATCACCATTTTCTAAAATTCTTCCAAGGCTTCCTCGAGAAAGCTTGTTAGAATTACATCTGTTCCGAGAATCGCTCCCTTGATCATCACTGTTCCTGGGCCTATCCCCTATACATCAGATAAAGTTGTCCCATGGCACTACAAGGCTGACGTATATTATCACAGAGTTAAGCAAGATTTGAGTACTGAAGAGGTTGATACTGACGTCAGCAATATTGTTGGATCTAGTAATGTCACCCGCAGCAGAAGGCTTTTCTCCCCTGAGATCTCTCCACCCGTCGTTCGGAAGCCTGTCGTTATTACGCCAGCAAGTACATCTGCTACTATCCCTGCTCAAGTTCCAATTCTTACCCCTGTCACCAAGTCAGCTGACACTCGGAGCAAAGGGACCACCAGTGAGCCTGCCCAGACGGAGGCACCGAAGAAAATCACTGTTGAAGCCTTTAGACAGGAGATAGAGGAGATTTTAAAAATCATCAAGAAAAGCGACTACAATGTAGTCGAACAGCTGGGGCAAACCCCGTCAAAGATCTCTATGTTGTCCTTATTGTTGTGTTCAGAGGCCCATGCTAAGGCTCTGAATTCTTTCCTGAAGACTGCGCATGTGCCGTAGGAAACATCAGTTGATCAATTTAAAGATTGTGTGGCTAGTCTGACACCAGATAATGGTTTGGGTTTCTCCGGCGCAGACTTGACTGCTAAAGGGAAGAATCACAATGATGCCCTGCATGTCTCCATTGAGTGCAAGGGCACTACTCTAGCTCATGTATTAGTGGATATTGGGTCCTCGTTAAACGTTTTGCCTAAGAAAGCTTTAGACTGGTTGGACTGTGAAGGGTTAGAATTGAAGCCAAGTAACATTGTTGTTAGGGCCTTTGACGGGTCCAAGAGGATGGTACATGGAGAAGTGGATATTCCAGTTAAGGTTGGTTCTCAGATCTTCGCATCTACTTTTTATGTGATGGACATTCGACCGTCTTATTCTTGTTTGTTGGGTCGCCCGTGGATCCACAAAGCTGGGGCAGTCATCTCTACGCTTCACCAGATGCTGAAATACCCAGTCAAGGGGAAAATTGTTACGGTACGAGGAGAAGAGGAGTACATGTTGAGCCACCTCAACTCTTTCCGATATGTAGAGATGGATGGGGAGTTCATTGATACCCCGCTTCAACATTTTGAAGAGGTTCCCAAAACGCTGGCATCAACTGAAACTGTTGTTGAAGATCCCCCAATGAATATGGCTTCCTTCAAGGATGTCCGGGCTGTTGTTGAGAAAGGTGGGTGTGCGAATTGGGGCCAACTCCCTGATTTTGCACATAAGACTAACAAGTTTGGCTTGGGTTTCACTGCAGAAGCTTAAAGGGTTGTTCGGCGCGCACGAATCGGAGGACCTCCCCTGTTTATCAGCAATTCAGGAGTGAATGCCATTGAAGACGATGTTGAAGAATCTGAGTTCGACAATTGGATCTACCCGACTACTGATGGCGGACTAAGCAATTGGACAGCAAAGGACTTCGTCCCAATTTCTTTTATTACCCAGTAATGAGACTTTTGTTTTAAGTTTGTAACAGACAATTTTAAACTTTACGGCCCGGTGTCTTACCCGAGGCACCGTGGCTTTGTTTATGAGGGCTTTATGTGTGTCATTTTCATATATCATTAATAAAAGCATTGGACGTTTCTTGCATTTCATATTTTGCGCTCCTTGTCTTTCTTTTGTTATATATTGCAAAACAGCTATTTTACACACACTCACATATACAGGTCCACATCTACTTTGGATCCCACTGATAACGACTCTGCTACTGCCGGTTATGACTTCGAAAGTTCGATCAACTTAGCCGAAGACGAAGGTGAAGATGATTGCGAAGTGCCTGGTGAACTTTCTAGACTCTTACTTCAGGAAGAGAGGGTTATACAGCCGCACGAAGAGCTAGTGGAAACAGTGAATCTGGGTACAGAGGTAGAAAAGAAAGAGGTCAAGGTCGGTGCAAATCTGGAAGCTAGTGTTAAGAAATGGTTGATTCGGATGCTGAGTGACTATGTTGAGATCTTTGACTGGTCTTATGAAGATATGCCCGGGTTGGATACCGATATTGTGGTTCACCGATTGCCTACCAAGGAAGATTGTCCTCCTGTGAAACAGAAAGTTCGCATGCGCCCAGAGATGTCTGAGAAAATCAAGGCTGAAGTGATGAAGCAGTTTGACGCCGATTTTCTAGCAGTTACTTCTTACCCACAATGGGTGGCCAACGTGGTTCCTGTACCGAAGAAGGATGGTAAAGTTCGAATGTGTGTCGACTATAGGGATATGAACAGGGAGAGCCCCAAGGATGATTTCCCTCTACCTCATATCGACGTTCTGGTTGACAACACCGCACATCATAAGGTCTTCTCCTTTATGGATGGTTTCTCCGGTTATAATCAGATTAAAATGGCTCCCGAAGACATGGATAAGACAACCTTTGTTACTCAGTGGGGTACCTTTTTCTACAAGGTCCTGCCTTTCGGATTGTAGAATGCTGGGGCAACGTATCAACGCGCCATGGTCGCTTTGTTCCACGACATGATCCATCATGAGATTGAGGTATATGTTGATGATATGATTGCAAGATCCCAGACTGAGGAAGAACATCTTAACCATCTTCAGAAGCTATTTGGCAGGTTGAAGTTGTACAAGCTGAGGTTAAACCCGAACAAGTGCACCTTCGGGGTGAGATCTGGTAAGCTGCTGGGTTTCGTCGTAAGTGATAAAGGTATTCAAGTGGATCCTGTAAAGGTGAAGGCTATACAGGAAATGCCAGCTCCCTGAACAGAAAAAGAAGTCAGAGGCTTTCTGGGACGTCTGGACTATATTGCCCGATTCATCTTGCACCTAACTGCTACTTGTGAGCCAATCTTCAAGTTACTGAAGAAAGATCAAGTGGTAAGATGGAACGTAATTGTCAGGCCGCTTTAGAAAGGATCAAAGAGTATCTCCAAGAGCCACCCATTCTGATTCCGCCAGTTGAAGGGAGACCTTTGATCTTATACTTGACAGTACTCGACAACTCAATGGGGTGTGTGCTGGGGCATTATGACGAGTCTGATTGAAAAGAGCATGCTATTTACTACCTTAGCAAAAAGTTTACCGACTGCGAGACCTGATACTCGTTGCTTGAGAAAACTTGTTGCGCTTTGGCATGGGCTGCTCGCCGGCTGAGACAGTATATGTTGACTCACACTACTCTATTGATATAAAAATGGATCCAATCAAGTATATCTTCGAAAAGCCTGCCTTGTCCGGAAGAATAGCAAGATGGCAGATGATCTTGACTGAGTATGACATCCAATACACGACCCAAAAAGCAATCAAGGGAAGTGTGTTAGCAGATCATCTGGAACATCAGGCAGTGGATGATTACCAGTCTATGAACTTTGAATTCCCGGATGAGAATATCATGTTAGTAACCGACTATGAAACACCTAGACCGGATGAAGGACCTGAGGAAGGATCCCGATGGTCTATGTACTTTGATGGAGCTTCGAATTCTTTGGGTAATGGCATTGGCGCCGTGATCATATCTCTTAAAGGCTCTCATACTCCATTCACCTCCCGACTATGTTTTAACTACACCAACAATATGGCGGAGTATGAAGCATGCATCATGGGTCTTCGAGCAGCAATTGACTTAAGGATTAAGTTCTTAAGTGTTTTCGAAGATTCCGCTCTCGTGGTCAGTCAGATCAAAGGCGAGTGGGATACGAAACACCCAAATCTTATTCCTTACAAAGAGTATGTGTTGACGTTGCTTCCGCACTTTGAGGAGATAACCTTTGAACACTTCCCTAGAGAGGAGAATCAGTTGGCGGACACGCTAGCTACGATGTCTTCTATGTTCAAAGTCAATTGGGACAACAAGGCTCCCCGGATTACCATTGAAAGGTTGGACGAACCTGCACATTGCTGTGATATTGAGACTGAAGAGGAAACGGATAAACCCTGGTTTCATGAGGTGAAAAGGTATCTTTAGGCTCAAGAATACCCTGAGGGTGCATCTGTTAATGACAACAAGTTTTTGAGGAGGTTCGTGGAGAAGTTCTTCATCAACAATATTATTCTTTACAAGCGTAACCATGATTCGACCTTGTTGCGATGTGTGGATAAGAACGAAGCAGAAAGGATTATGGTGCAGTTACATGAAGGTACTTTCGAAGCTCATTCCAGTGGACACACCATGGCAAAGAAAATCCTTCGGGCAGGATACTATTGGTCTACTATGGAAGCTGACTGTTATCAGCATTCTCGGACCTGGCATAAGTGCCAAGTCTATGCTGATAAGGTGCACATACCTCCAGTACCTCTGAACGTCTTGACAGCTCCTTGGCCTTTTGCAATGTGGGGCATTGACATGATCGGCGAGATCAGACCTACGACATCCAACGGGCATCGTTTCATCCTGGTAGTTATTGATTACTTTACGAAGTGGGTTGAAGCAGCTTCCTTTGCTACAGTGACCAAGAACGTCGTGGCACGGTTCATTCGGCATAATCTGATTTGTCGATATGGTGTACCAGAGAGGATCATTACGGACAATGGTAAAAATTTCAACAATAAGATGATCACCGAGCTCTGCAAACAGTTCAAGATACAGCATCACAACTCTTCTCCTTACCGGCCGAAGATGAATGGGGCTGTAGAAGCGGATAATAAGAACATTAAGAAGATTGTGCAGAAGATGACAATGACATACAAAGATTGGCACGAGATGTTACCATTTGCTCTTCATGGGTACCATACCTCAGCACGGACGTCAACAGGGGCAACACCCTATTCCTTGGTATATGGCATGGAGGTAGTCTTGCCCATTGAAGTTCAGATACCCTCTCTTAGGGTTATGAAGGTTGCAGGTTTGAGCGAAGATGACTGGATTCAGACCCGGCTTGATCAGTTGAACTTAATCGACAAGAAGAGACTTACTACTATTTTCCATGGTCAAACGTACCAAAAACGGATGATCAAGGCATTTAATAAGAAAGTTAGACGACAAGAGTATCAAGTTGGGGACCTGGTTATCAAGCGCATCATATTACCTCAAGGTGATCCCAGGGGAAAATGGACCCCTACTTACGAAGGGCCATTTGTGGTTAAGAACATTTTCTCAGGAGGAGCTATGATTCTAACCACCATGGATGGTGACGACCTTCCTCACCCTGTCAATGCAGACATAGTGAAAAAATACTACGCATAATCAAAGACCCGCTAGGTCGACTGGCCTAGGAAAAAATAAGGGCTTCCTGGCGAACCCAAAGGGTTCGGACAAAAATAAGGGATGAAAATGAAAAAAAACTGTACACCCGGCAAGTCGAAAACCTGAAAAGGCGGCTTGGGCAAAAAAGGGTATCCCGGTGGACTGAAAACCTGAAAGGGCGGTCCAGGAAAAAATTAGGGATTAGAGCGTAACACTATGTCTCATTGGATCACCTTGCAACCAGACTTCGGTATCGACTATCAAGCTCGGACGACACTAATCAATCTGATCTACCTTCAACCAAGTAGCAATGTGATGGAATGCTCGAGGACATAAGGGCAATAGCAGAGTTGGAACCCAGTGGGATTATTCACATAGCTGTTTTTCACAAATTGTATAAATTTTATTGTTCGGCGGCGTTCTCTTACTAGGACGCCAGCCTCTTGTACAAAAGCGCCTATTTACAGGTCAAACTTCAAAATCAATACAATTCATTTTCAAAGAAATTTCAAGCTATTTTTCCTTTATCTGTTTTGTTTTGCAAAGAATGTCCAATGTTCATTTTTGATATATGCATTTGACATTAATTGCTTTTCATGAATATTTTCATGCGAAACAAAAGACCATTACTTGTAATATCAGAAAACAGGGGCAATAAGAATTGTTCAAGCTTTACAGTTGCTCTGTTTACTTGTTACATGTGCACCTTATCAGCATAGACCTGGCACTTGTGACATGTCCGAGAATGCTGATAACAGTCGGCTTCCATAGTGGACCAATAATATCCTGCCCGAAGGATTTTCTTTGCCATGGTATGTCCACTGGAATGAGTCCCTAAAGTACCTTCATGTAAATCTACCATGATCTTTTCTGCCTCGCTCTTATCCACACAATGCAGTAAGGCCGGATCATGGTTACGCTTGTAAAGGATGCCATTGCTGATGAGGAACTTCGCCGCGAACCTCCTCAGAAACTTCTTGTCATTAACAGATGCACCCTCGGGGTACTCCTGAGCCTCAAGGTACCTCTTTACTTCATGAAACCAGGGCTTTTCTGTTACCTCTTCAGTCTTAATGTCACAGCAATGTGCAGGTTCATCCAATCTTTCAATGATAATCCGGGGAGCCTCGTTGTCCCAATTGACTCTGAACATAGAAGACATTGTAGCCAGCGCATCCGCCAACTGATTCTCCTCTCTAGGGAAGTGTTCAAAGGTTATCTCCTTGAAATGGGGAAGCAACGTCAATACATACTCCTTGTAAGGAATAAGATTTGGGTGTTTCGTATCCCACTCTCCTTTGATCTGACTGATCACAAGAGCGGAATCTCCGAAGACACTCAGAAACTTAATCCTTAGGTCAATTGCTGCTCGAAGACCCATGATGCACGCTTTATACTCCGCCATATTATTGGTGCAGTTGAAACATAGTCGGGCGGTGAACGGAGTATGAGAGCCTTTAGGAGATATGATCACGGAACAAACGCCATTGCCCAAAGCGTTCAAAGCTCCATCAAAGTACATAGACCATCGGGATCCTTCCTCAGGTCCTTCATCCAGTCCAGGTGTCTCACAGTCAGTTACTATCATGATATTCTCATCCAGAAATTCAAAGTTCATAGACTGGTAATCATCCACTGCCTGATGTGCCAAATGGTCTACCAACACACTTCCTTTGATTGCCTTTTGGGTCGTATACTGGATGTCATACTCAGTCAAGATCATCTTCCACCTTGCTATTCTTCCGGACAAGGCAGGCATCTCGAAGAGATACTTGATTGGATCCATCTTTGATATCAATAGAGTAGTGTGAGTCAGCATATACTGTCTCAGCTGGAGAGCAACCCATGCCAAAGCGTAGCAAGTTTTCTCGAGCAGTGAGTATCGGGTCTCACAGTCGGTAAACTTTTTGCTAAGGTAATAAATAACATGCTCTTTTCGGCCAGACTCGTCATGCTGACCCAGCACACACCCCATTGAGTTGTTGAGCAATGTCAAGTATAAGATCAAAGGTCTCCCTTCAACTGGAGGCATCAGAATGGGTGGTTGTTGGAGATACTCTTTAATCCTTTCGAAAGCGGCCTGACATTCATCATTCCATCGTACCACTTGATCTTTCTTCAGTAACTTAAAGATTGGCTCACAAGTAGAAGTCAGGTGCGAGATGAATCAGGCAATATAGTTCAAACGTCCCAGAAAGCCTCTGACTTCTTTCTCTGTTTGGGGAGCTGGCATCTCTTGTATGGCCTTCACCTTTGTCGAATCCACTTGAATACCTTTATCGCTTACGACGAAACCCAACAACTTACCAGATCTCACCCCGAAAGTGTACTTGTTCGGGTTTAACCTCAGCTTGTACAACTTCAACCTGTCAAATAGCTTCTGAAGGTGGTCCAGATGTTCTTCCTCAGTTTGGGATCTTGCAATCATGTCATCGACGTATACCTCAATCTCATGATGGATCATGTCATGAAACAAAGCGACCATGGCGCGCTGATACGTTGCCTCAACATTCTTCAATCCAAAAGGCATGACCTTGTAGCAAAAGGTACCCCACTGAGTAACAAAAGTTGTCTTCTCCATATCTTCGGGAGCCATTTTAATCTGATTATAATCGGAGAAACCATCCATAAAGGAGAATACCTTATGCTGTGCGGTGTTGTCAACCAGAACGTCGATATGAGGCAGAGGGAAATCATCCTTGGGGCTTGCCCTGTTCAGATCCCTATAGTCAACATACATTCGAACCTTACCATCCTTCTTTGGCACTGGAACCACATTGGCCACCCACTGTGGGTAAGAAGTAACTGCTAGAAAGCCGGCGTCAAACTGTTTCATAACCTTAGCCTTGATTTTCTCAGACATATCCGGGCGCATTCGGCGGACCTTCTATTTCACTGGAGGATAGTCTTCCTTGGTAGGCAATCGGTGAACCACAATATCGGTATCCAACCAAGGCATATCTTCATAAGACCAGGCAAAGATCTCAACATAGTCACGCAGCATCTGAATCAACTGTTGCTTCACACTAGCTTCCAAATTTGCACCGACCTTAACTTCTTTCTTGTCTATCTCTGTACCCAGATTCACTGTTTCCACCGGCTCTTCGTGCGACTGAATAGCCCTCTCTTCCTGAAGTAACAATCTTGCAAGTTCAATAGGCACTTCGCAATCATCTTCACCTTCTTCTTCGGCTAAGTTGATCGGACTTTCGAAGTCATAACTGGAAGTAGCAGAGTCGTTACCAGTGAGATCCAGAGTGGATGTAGACCTGTATATGTGAGTGTATGTAAAATAGCTGTTTTGCAATATGTAATAAAAGAAAAACAAGGAGCGCAAAATTTGAAATGCAAGAAACGTCCAATGCTTTTATTAATGATATATGAAAATGACACACATAAAGCCCTCACAAATGAAGCCACGGTGCCCCGGGTAAGACATCGGGCCGTAAAGTTTAAAACATTGTCTGTTACAAAATCAAAACAAAAAGTCTCATTACTGGGTGATAACAGAAACAGGCATAGAATCCTTCGCTGTCCAGTTGCTTAGTCCACCATCAGTAGTAGGGTAGATCCAACTGTCAAACTCAGATTCTTCAACATCGTCTTCAATAGCATTTACTCGTGAATTGCTGATGAACAGGGGAGGTCTTCCGATCCGTGCATTCGGAACAGCCTTTTGAGCTTCTGCAGTGAAACCCAAACCAAACTTGTTAGTCTTATGTGCAAAATCAGGGAGTTAGCCCCAATTTGCACACCCACCTTTCTCGACAACAACCGGAGCATCCTTGAAGGAAGCCATCTTCATAGGAGGATCTTCAACAACAGTCTCAGTCGATGCCAGCGTCTGGGGAACCTCTTCAAAATGCTAAAATGGGGTCTCAATGAACTCCCCATCCATCTCTACATATCGGAAAGAGTTGAGGTGGCTCACCATGTACTCCTCCTCTCCTTGTACTGTCACAATTTTCCCTTTTACTGGGTATTTTAGCTTCTGGTGGAGCGTAGACGTCACTGCCCCAACTTTGTGGATCCATGGGCAACCCAGCAAACAAGAATAAGATGGCTGAATGTCCATCACATAGAATGTAGAGGCGAAAACTTGAGAACCAACCTTAATCGGAATATCCACTTCTCCTTGTACCATTCTCTTGGATCCATCAAAAGCCCTGACTACAATGTACTTGGCTTCAACTCCAAACCTTCACAGTCTAACCGGTCTAGAGCCTTCTTAGGTAGAACATTTAACGAAGATCCAGTATCTACCAATACGTGAGCAAGAGTAGTGCCCCTGCATTCAATGGAGACATGCATGGCATCGTTGTGATTCTTCCCCTTAGCAGTCAAGTCGGCGTCAAAGAAACCCAACCCATTATCAGCAGTTAGACTAGCCACGCAATCTTTTAACTGATCAGCTGATGTTTCTTGTGGTACGTGTGCAGTCTTCAGGAAAGCAATCAGAGCCTTGGCATGGGCTTCTGAGCATAACAATAGAGACAACATAGAGATTTTGGACGGGGTTTGCCCCAGCTGCTCGACTACATTGTAATCGCTCTTTTTGATGATCTTTAAAATTTCCTCCATCTCTTGTCTAGAGGCTTCAACAGTAATCTTCTTCGGTGCCTCCATCTGGGCAGGCTCACTGGTGGTCCCTTTGCCCCGAGTGTCAGATGACTCGACAACAAGGGTAAGAATTGGAACTTGAACAGGAACAGTAGCAGGTGCACTGGCAGGTGTAATAACAACAGGCTTCTGGATAGTTGGAGGAGAGATATCAGGGGAGAAAAGACTTCCGTTGCGGGTGACTTTGGCAGGTCTAACAATATTGCTGATGTCAGTATCAGACTCTTCAGCACTCAAGTCTTGCTTAACTCCGTGATAATAAACGTCGGCCCCATAATTCCACAAGACAGCTTTATTGGATGTATAGGGGATAGGCCCTGGAACAGTGATAATCAAAGGAGCGATTCTTGGAACATATGTAATTCTAATAGGCTTTCTCAAGGAAGCCTTGGAAGAATTGTCGAAAATGGTGACGATAGCAACTTCTTCAGTAGGAACCAAAGGAACAACAGTCTTCTCAAAAAGAATTTCTTTATTATCCATCAGGCGTTGGACACCTGACTTCAAAAGATGGCAACCGATAGGTAGGACAAAACACATACGACAACCTTCGTCACAGCCCGAAAATAAACCGTCTAACAAAAGTTTCTTCTTCACAGTCATCAATGGAGTAACAATGTCTTTCACAGAAACCACAAACGAGTCTTCATTTATAGCATTCACTCCATGCTTGGGCATAGGATCTGTCACAACATTAGGTCTTTCAGGTGCTTCGAACTCAATCTCCTTCGCATCAATTAAGTCTTGTACCTTATTCTTCAAAACCCAACAATCATCCGTATCATGCCCCGGGGTATCAGAGTGAAAAGCACAGCGAGCGTTAGGGTTGTACTTCGGTGATGTTGTATTTGGATTCTTCGGGGCCTCCCTTGGAATCACTAGACTGATCTTTAATAACTGTGGCAGAATCTGGGATAAAGTCATGTTGAGCTGAGTGAATTGCCTTCGTGGTCTCTCGACCCTTGATTGATTGTTGCGCTGAGGAGCACCAGCAGGTCTTGATATAACCACCGCATTAACAGCTTGGCGGTGTTCAGGTTTATTCTGACTTTTTGAACTGTAAACATCACTTGACTCTTTCTTAAAAGGCTTCTTCTCGGTGCCTGACGAAGCACCCTTCTGTATTTTACCGGATTTGATACCAGCCTCAATCCTTTCCCCGGTCATGATCAGCTCTGTAAACCCGGACGAAGAACTTCCAATCAGATGGTTGAAATACGGACCAGACAAGGTCCCCAGAAACATATCCACTAGTTCCCTATCAGCCAAGGGTGGTTGCACTCTTCCAGCAAGGTCCCTCCACTTCTGAGCATAATCTTTGAAACCTTCGCCCGCACCCATTGACATATCCTGAAGTTGGGTCAGCGTAAGAGCGAGGTCAGCATTGTATTGGTACTGCTTGTAGAAAGCAGCAGCCAAATCCTCCCAATTACGGATACTAACTCCTTCTAACTGGTAAAACCATTAAAGCTGAGTCCCTGAGAGACTGTCTTGAAAGAAGTGGATCCAGAGGTTCTTGTCAGCGGTGTATGGCTGAATCTTCCTAACATACGAACGGAGGTGCAGTATCGGGCAAGAAACTCCATCGTACTTAGAAAAGGCTGGTGCTTTGAACTTGTGGGGAATTACCACCCCATATGACAAACCTAGATCACTGAAGTCCAACCCAGGGACCTTCTGAATCTCCATCGCACTTAATCGGTCTTCCAGTTATTTGTATCTATCCTCGGCCAGAGGATACTGGTCTTCATCGAAGTCAGTCTCTTTGTCTGAAACCACAGGGCTAGGAGCCCTCCTTTCTTCCTGATTATCTTTCCCTCCAGATGAGGGGGTCAAATCGACCTCTTCTCGCAAATCGTTTCCAAATCTGCGACCCATATTAAACAGGACCGTCTTCTTCTTCTTCTTCTTCTCCTTCAGGATAAGGGCCTTCAGATCTTGCTGACCCTTAGCCAGGTTCATGAACAATTCTTGGAACTGGGCGTTTTGAGCCTGTAGAGCCTTGATTGCTTGTTCAGTTGATGGTTCAGAAGACATGATGAGTGCTGAAATAAACAGCGAAGAAGATGAGAAAACCTATAAGGGTACCTGTCATGAGGTGCATCGGAATGATATGCGCATGATATGATTTCAAATACTTTTAGGGATTCAAATTCATAAACAAAACGAAACACACTTTTATAAGATAAAATTTGAAATCAATTGTTCAACAGATGCCTTTAAGGCGTTACAAGAAAGGAAAACTGAAAAGTAAATCAAAACTAGAAATAATCAAAAGACAATCAGTGCTCCCATGGTCGTTTTTTGTCAGTGCGAACATAGTCATTGAGGATCCGATCGTTCTCCAGCTGCCTTGTCAACTTCTGGATTTTCTGGTCTTGCTCGTGATACTTTTCTCGGTAAGTATCCCGCTCTTCTCTCAACTGCATCCATGACCTCTTTAATGCCCCTATGTCAGTAGGCATGTAAGGGTGTGGGATGGTAGAAGGAACCCTCTCTTCATCAGCAACTTCAACAATGATAGGCAAGACAGCTTCATACGGCATTCCCAGCTTTTGGGCACGGATACGAACCCATCGGAGATATGGCTCCATCGGAAGAGAAGTCTTCGCACCCAGTTCGTGCAGATCAGATCTGTGAACTATATCACAAGATCTTATGAATCTGTGGCGTTGCTCGTCACTATCCCCTTAGAAATCAAAGACAATACTAGGCATTAGCAGCTCATGAGGTCCTTCTCTTCTAGCTCGCCCAAACTGACATACATTGGTTCCTATCAGTGGAACATTGGGGTATTCCCCACATCGATCAATAATAGCCACCTCGTCCATACCCTTAATAGTCCAAATGATGTCATTATGAGAGAGAGACATAATCCTGTAAGCCCAGCCCATGCCTTGTTCTTCAAAACTTATTTGGGGAGGTGAGAAATAAACCACCTCGCCAGTAATGGAGCACAACTCATAAGGGTTCCCCGTTTCCGAGCAGTACGGGCATAAAGAGAATGAAGAATGTCACCCAAGAGAGTGGGCACAGGATTACTGGATATGAAGATCTTCACCGCATTCACGTCGATGAAGGAATCCGAGTTAGGAAACAACACCAAACCATATATGAGAAGAGCCAGAATGTCTTCAAATGCCTGGAAGTCTAGACTGTCCCAGAACTGATTAGCGTTACCAACCAAGAATTTAGTCAAAAAGCCCTTTGCTCCACTACGAGTCTCCCAATTAGCCATTACCTCAGCCTTTGTCAGATGGAGGGCTGAAGCAATCTCTTCCGGTCTAAGAACTTTCTCCCAACCTGTGAACGGGGTCTGCTCCAGAATAGAGATACCAAGCAGATCAGAGAACTTCTCCAGAGTGGGGACCAACTGGTAGTCTGGAAAAGTAAAGCAATGGTACATAGGATCAAAGAACTGGACTAAGACACTCATCATCTGTTCATCCATCTTGGAGGTGACCAAACCAAGAAGGTGCCCATGTCTTCTGATAAAGGAGGTAGTATCTGAAATCTTTGCAACCAATTCCTTAAGCTGAGTGGGAATCTGGACAATGTTGATCCGATGGTGTTTCTACGCATGGGTGCCATGACCTATAAAACAGAACAAAGATGAATCCCTCCTGTCTTTGAAATAGGTTAGTCCAATGCAAGATGCATGCAATGTCATGATGTCATGATGTCATGATGTCATGATAGAAAACACACCACAAGTATCCACAAATAGCAAACATGGTAAGGGCACACAAGTCACACAGATAGCCCTTAGATTTCAGGATGGCAAGGAGCTTAGGTACCACCCTCTTTCAGTTCAGTTGGTTCAAACCTGTCCTAAAAATAGAAACCGGGTTCTAGAGGATCTCAATATCACTGACTACCCTTGATCGATCATAATTCCAGTTTAGCAACCTTTTCTTGCAGCCAGAATCATCACAAGAGTTTAGTCTCAATTAGTGTAGCATACTGCTACTGTTCTATAGCCAAGTTGGTCAATTTAAAGGTTCTAAGGTCAGTTGGTGATTAATGACCCCTTACCAGACCCATATTCTCCTTGTTGCGCCACAAGGGATATTGGTACATACTAAAGTGCCACACCAACATAGCTACTGCTTCAACCGTATCGGTCTACGCCGTACAGTTCCCTCACAGTTTATTGCTACTTACCTAAAGGGTATCCCCCAGATCCGGATTAGGATCTATAGTAACTCTGATTCAAGCCCATAAATATAAAGAAAACAAATCAAGCAATTGAAAACAATATGATGAACTAATCCTAAGGTACACCCCACTTATTTAATCCCCAACAGAGTCGCCAGTTCTGTGATACGGTGGGAAGAACTGTCTGTTTTTGGAATGCTGGTTTGCGTTTTGCGTTTGTTTTTACAAAATGTCGCGGTAAGCAAGAGTCGCCACCGACTTTTATTTTATCCAACAAGGAAATGAAAAAAGCACAGAAAAATTCCTTTTTTGAGATATTTCTCGGGTTCGGGGGGTAAATTATAGAAAGGGAAGGTATTAGCACCCTTTCTATCCGTGGTTATCCACGGGCTCTTAGGTACTTGCTCAAATGTTTTCAAAATTGTTTTCTTTGTGCTTGTGGGTTTGAAAAAGTTTTTGTTTTGAAACTTAGATTTAACTCTTGCTTCTGTCCTCAAGAGCGTATGAAGTGTTTTTGAAAACTTTGTTCGAAAAGTGTAAGTGTGAAAAAGATTTTGTTTTTTGAAAGAGCAAGTACTTAAGAACCATCTACCTAATCGAAAAAGGAATCGTTCTATGCTATCTTCCTTTAGATAATGATATCCTACTATTGATGAGTAGGTAGTACCGTCGTTGGAGTTTAAGGGTCAATTCAAATGCGGGACTTACGATCACCAAAGCAATGTTAGGATGCCTTAGCGGTAACCCTAATGTCTTAGATCATTTGTTTTGAGGCAATGATATCCGAGGCAACCTTTTTGAGGCGACTATGATCTTTTAGACAAGAGGGCGACCTCTAAAGTGACCTATACTCAATGACCGCGTACGAAGGCAACCAAGTGGGGTGTACCCTAAGAGTGCGCATGTGCGAGTGTGTCGTTTTCAGTTAATTTTATCTTTGTACATGTTAAGGGTGATTTAAATTGATTTTAGGTTAAAACATTCAGTCTTGTCATGCCATCCTATTATCAAACATCTAACAATTTATAAGTTGCGGAAAATAAAAGTGCGGAAATTAAATTACAAGGCGTCGGGTATTTACATCGCCAAAGACAAACTCTTTTAAAAATAAATAAAGTGATAAAAAATAAATAAAGGTCCTATTAACTATTACAAACCGGAGGCAAGTACATTAATATGATAAAAATGAGCAAACGCGTACGGGAAATTAAATCGACCGCAAATTAGGGTTTTGACCCTTTTTTGAAAGAAAATATCTTTTTTTTGTTTTTGTTTTAAGAAAGAAAATAATCTAAATTAATTACTTAATTAAATTAAATAAATTAATTAATGAAAATAAATTATTTTTGGTTTTTTTGTTATTTTAAGAAAGAAAATAAAAATTAATTGAATTAGTAAAAACCTAGTTAAATCTAATTTAATTTCAATTATTTACAAAAATATGTTAAAGTTATTCTAATTAAAACCTAAGTTAATTTAATAGTATTTATTAATAAAAAATAAAAGTTAAAATTTAATTTGATAAAAAATATTTTTGTGATTTTATTTTATGAAAAGGCTGAATTTTAATTGGTTAGTAATTTAAATAGAAATAATAAAACAAATAATTAAAATAAAATAAAAAAGATGAAAAGAAAGGGGTTTGGGCCTGATTATGGGAGTTTGAGAAGCAATTCTGAGGGCCATTAGAGTTGGCCCTTTGTTGACTTTTGAGATCAGGTGTGCATGTGCTGACTTGGACCATGGTAGACCTTCAGATCTTGGCCACCAGATCTGGCCTTTGGCCATCTGGCCACTGGATGCTTGATGGACTATGGTGGGTTGCGCGCTTGGACTACACACACAATTGCCTGAAAGAAAAAATCAAATAGAAATTTGGGGGACCTGGGATTCGAACACAGGTCCTGTAGGATATTGGATGTACACGTTCACCACTAGGCTGCTTGGCTTTGTTGGTTAATAATATACAAATAATATATAATAAAAGAAAACAAGCCAAAGGCCAGAAAAATTATAAAAAAGCGCACGCCATTTGAACGGGCCAATGGGCAGGGGACACTTCATCGTCCCTGTCCTGAAACCTGTAAAACATTTACCTGCGGATTTGAATCTGCAGCTAAATGCGCAAGCCTGTTCTAAAATCTTCCCTAGGTCACATAAATCAATTCCCAGAGCATGGTTAGGTTCGTCTTGGCTAACTAGTCACAACCATGGCCATTATTATAGCCAATTGTACCTGAAAATAAAAGCCCCAAAAATGCCTCCAAGAACGCTAACTATGGCGCTTTACGTTACAGGTTAGATAAACCAAATTGAATAATGCAAAAAACTTTGAAATATTGTGAGGATTATAAATATGCAAGCAATTTGTTCAAATGATGCAAGAATGATGAATTACAATTTCAAGAACAGGGCGGGTTATCGTGATACTTATAGCGCTTTGTGGTGTCTGAGAACGCTTGCTTTTGATCCAAATCGCTTGTGTGAACACCCAGGAAGAGATTGGGACCGGTCTCAGCTTCTGAAAATGCCTCTAGCTATGGATTCGATCTCCAACTTTTTATGACTTTTTTCAATTTCTGTTCTTCCTATGCCTGTACTCTCCAACCCTTATTCACGTCCCTTTGGCTTGCTTATGTATGGTATAGTGTGTTAGGCTAACAAATTTGGACTGAATCTCTCTAAATCAATGCATTGGAATTTGATTTGATTCACTCTTTAAACCTTTCCAATTTTTCCAAATCTCAATCTTTTTGCACATGGTTTTGCTTGATACGAATTTGATGATGTTAATGATGATAATTACAACTTGAAACAGCCAAAAAATCTCATGTAATCAATGCTTTGGATTTTATATGATTTAATTTGATTAAAAATGAATAAATTCAATAAAAAATCAAATCAAATAATAAAAATGAAATATGGGCTCATGGCTGAAGCTAGGACACGTGACCAATGATGCAAGCTCAAATCAAGTGGAAAAGAATGGGCCCATTTGACAAAATTTGAAGTTTTGGGGAAAGTTGACTTTTGGCAATTTTGCAAAAATTCCCAACTTCAACAATGTATAACTTCTTCAATTTTGAACTTTTGGAGGTGTTCTTGGACTTCTTAGAAATCTTGAGATGTCCTCTAACAAACCCTTTTGTTCTCATCTCATTTTGATATTCCATGCTCGAGTTATAAGCTTTGGCAAAAAAGGTGTTTTTGTTGACTTTCAAAAATGACCTATAATGTCCAAATTTGTAACTTCTTGTGAGTGCATTTTTTGATCTTGGGGTATGAAGATGGATTGTATAAAATTTCATCCTCTTCAAAATGAGCTTTGTATGGGTCATTTATCATAAAGTATGAGAAAGTTATGCTTGGTCAAAGTTGAGTTGACTTTTCTTACAAAACCCTAATTTAGCAACTCTTGAATCTTGATGAATTTTGAGCAATCCTTGATGAATCATGATCAACCCTTGATAAAATTATGAAATATACTTCAAAATGAAAATTTTGACAAAAAATCTTGAAGTTTGACTATTTGTAGGCCACAATTGACTTTTACCCTAACACAGTCGATTTTTGGGCCCTTTGAGCAATTGACTGAGCAAACTTCTTCTGCAAGGCTTGAAACTTGACATGGATGACCTTGAGAACATATTAGGACATTAGGGAGAACTTGAGGTCATTTGGACTCAAGGATCTTGATGCAACACAAAACCCTAATTTGGGGTTGACTGCCTTAAGAGATGACTTGTCTGACCCACTCTTGAGCAAACTTGAACAACTTGGAGATTTCCCTTGCAATGTCTTGAGAAATATGAGAGGGAAAATTTTGGGGTACAACAGCTGCCCCTGTTCAATCTTCTTAAGCCTGAGGATGTAGATTGGCTCTGGATCCTTTCATGATCCAAAGGTGGAAGATGATTGAACACTAGAGTGCCCAGAAATTTGCACTCGCATGAAGTAGTATCTGCCTTATGATGTCGGGAATGGGCTTACAGATGCCATTTGTAGATTTCCGACGGGAGGATGGGCTTAAAGATGCCATCTGCAGGAGTGTCGATCGCATAAGAGATTCTTTAGCTAGAACTTGCATACCTGTTGTTGTGGAAGATTCCGCTGGGGAAGTCTGATCTTTGTTGAGATTTAGGAACTTGCCTGTACTTCAACTGAGAGAACATCTCTGCTAGGTTTTAAGGACTTGTCCGTAATCCAACTGGGGAAACTCTATCGATATTTAAAACCTTATCTGTAATTTAACCGAGGATAATTCAGTTGAGATTTAAGAACTGGTCAGTACTTCGACTGAGGAGAATTGCTGAGATTTAGAACCTTATCTGTAATTCAACCGAGAATAATTCAGTTGAGATTCAAGAACCGGTCAGTTCTTTGACTGAGGGAACCATTTTCATCAATATCTAGGACTGTCTGTTACTTCAACGGAGGATAATTCTGTTGAGATTTAAGAACCGGTCAGGTCTTCGACTGAGGGAAATATCTTCATCAAGATCTAGGACTGTATGTTACTTCAACGGAATATAATTCTGTTGAGATTTAAGAACTCATCCACACTTCGACAGAGGAAAATTGTTGAGATTGAGAACCTTATCTGTAATTCAACCGAGGATAATTCTGTTGAGATTTAAGAGCCGGTCAGGTCTTCGACTGAGGGAAACATCTTCATCAAGATCTAAGACTGTCTGTTTACTTCAACGGAGAATAATTCTGTTGAGATTTAAGAACTCATCCACACTTCGACGGAGGAAAATTATCGAGATTTAGAACCTTATCTGTAATTCAACCTAGAATAATTCAGTTGAGATTTAAGAACCGGTCAGGTATTAGACTGAGGGAAACAACTTCATCAAGATCTAGGACTGTCTATAATTAAACCGAGGATAATTCTGTTGAGATTTAAGAACTCGTCCACACTTCGACGGAGGAAAATTGTCGAGATTTAGAACCTTATCTGTAATTCAACCGAGAATAATTCAGTTGAGATTTAAGAACCGGTCAGGTCTTCGACTGAGGGAAACATCTTCATCAAGATCTAGTACTGTCTGTAATTCAACCGAGGATAATTTTGTTGAGATTTAAGAACTCGTCCACACTTCGACGGAGGAAAATTGTCGAGATTTAGAACCTTATCTGTAATTCAACCGAGGATAATTTAGTTGAGATTTAAGAACCGGTCAGGTCTTCGACTGAGGGAAACATCTTCATCAAGATCTAGGACTGTCTGTAATTCAACCGAGGATAATTTTGTTGAGATTTAAGAACTCGTCCACACTTCGACGGAGGAAAATTGTCGAGATTTAGAACCTTATCTGTAATTCAACCGAGGATAATTTAGTTGAGATTTAAGAACCGGTCAGTTCTTCGACATAGCTGAGAACTTAACTGCATCTTTCCTGAAAGGTAAAGGTTAGTTGTATGCAATGCATGACACATATCAAGCAATGATGTTCTCAAAATAAATAAGATTGTGTTGTATGATGCGTATATGCATGTATCATGATGTATGGAGATGTAATGTTTTTTAGCTGGGGAAAAAAAATCCTGGATAGCTGCTGGAGAAAAGAGTTGAACTCTTCGTTTCTGCTGGAGATAGCGGACAACGATGATTGCGAGAATAAACCTGCAGGAGAGGATAACTCCATTGGGGAATAAACTGATGAGGAGATTACTCTGTGGGAAAGAGATGCTCTGCTGAGGATTCCACCGATAAATTCTGTTGGGGATGAATTACCGTTGCTGGTGATACTGAATCCTGTTGGGGATTGAATTCTTGTTTGTGAAAGGAAAGAATTTCGTTGGGGATGATCTTTCAGTCGCAACTTCACTTGGGATAATCTTTTAGACTCTAATGGGGATAATCCTTTGAACTTTGCTGGGGATAATCTTCCAAAGTCTACTGGGGATGATTTTCCACACTCCACTGGGGAAGCTTCTTTAGACTGTGTTGGAAAAAATTTAACTCCACTAGGAATATCTTGTACTCTGCCGGGGAATACACTTATACTCCGTTGGGGAATATTAAGACTGTCGGGGATATCCTTATACTCTGCTGGGGAATATTAATACTGTCGAGGATATTAAGCCTTTTCAATGTTGATGGTAGATAAACTCTACTTTGAGGGAGAATATTACCGATTCATTCACAGTTGCAAGTCTCAGCTGGGGCGAGCTATCATTACTGTCTTTTCTTTACTCTGCGGGGAGTGAATGTACCTTGGTCATATTCTTCAACTGAATCTACCTTGTACCTGGTGGACAGCGCAACTGTACAGTTTGGACAATTCTCATTGCCCCTGTTTCTGATATTACCAGTAATCGTCTTTTGTTTCGCATGTAAATATTCATGAGTAGCAATTAATGTCAAATGCATATATCAAAAATGAACATTGGACGTTCTTTTCAAAACAAAACAGAAGAAAGAAAAACAGTTTGAAGTTTGTTTGAAAATGAATTTGTATTGATTTTAAAGTTTGGCCTGTAAATAGCCGTTTTTGTACAAGAGGCTGACGTCCTAGTAAGAGAACGCCGCCGAACAATAGAATTTACACAATTTGTGAAAAACTAAACAAAACAGCTATGTGAACAATCCCACTAGGTTCCAACTCTGTTATTGTCCTTATGTTCTCGAGCATCTCATCACTTTGCTATTGGTTGAAGGTAGATCAGATTCATTAGTGCCGTCTGAGCTTGATAGTTGATATCGACGCCTGGTTGCAAGGTGATCCAATGAGACATAGTGTTACGCTTTTGATCCCTAATTTTTTCCTGGACCGCCCTTTCTGGTTTTCAGTCCACCGGGATACCCTTTTTTGCCCAAGCCGCCTTTTCAGGTTTTCGACTTGCCGGGTGTACAGTTTTTTTTCATTTTCATCCCTTATTTTTGCCCGAACCCTTTTGGTTCGCCGGGAAGCCCTTATTTTTGCCTAGGCCAGTCAACCTAGCGGGTCTTTGATTATGCGTAGTATCTTTTCACTATGTCTGCATTGACGGGATGAGGAAGGTCGTCACCATCCATGGTAGTTAGAATCATAGCTCCTCCTGAGAAAATATTCTTAACCACAAATGGCCCTTCGTAGGTAGGGTTCCATTTTCCCCTGGGATCACCTTGAGGTAAGATAATGCGCTTGATCACCAGATCCCCAACTTGATACTCTTGTCGTCTGACTTTCTTGTTAAATGCCTTGATCATCTGTTTTTGATACGTTTGACCATGACAAATAGCAGTAAGTCTCTTTTCGTCTATTAAGTTCAGTTGATCAAGTCGGGTCTGGATCCAGTCATCTTCGCTCAAACCTGCATCCTTCATAATCCAAAGAGAGGGTATCTGAACTTCAATGGGCAAGACTGCCTCCATGCCATATACCAAGGAATAGGGTGTTTCCCCTGTAGATGTCCGCGTTGAGGTACGGTACCCATGAAGAGCAAATGGTAACATTTCGTGCCAATCTTTGTATGTCACCGTCATCTTCTGCACAATCTTCTTGATATTTTTATTAGCCGGTTCAACAGCCCCATTCATCTCTGGCCGGTAGGGAGAAGAGTTGTGATGCTGTATCTTGAACTGCTTGCAGAGCTCGGTGATCATCTTATTGTTGAGATTTGTACCATTGTCCGTTATGGTCCTCTCTGGTACACCATATCGACAGATCATATTGTGCCGAATGAACCGTGCCACGACGTTTTTGGTTACGGTAGCAAAAGAAGCTGCTTCAACCCACTTCGTAAAGTAATCAATTGCTACCAGGATGAAACGATGCTCGTTGGATGTCGTAGGTATGAACTCGCCGATCATATCAATGCCCCACATTGCAAAAGGCCAAGGTGCCGTCAAGACATTCAGAGGTACTGGAGGTATGTGCACCTTATCAGCATAGACTTGACACTTGTGACAGATCCGAGAATGCTGATAACAGTCGGCTTCCATTGTGGACCAATAGTATCCTGCCCGTAGGATTTTCTTCGCCATGGTGTGTCCACTGGAATGAGTCCCGAAAGTACCTTCATGTAAATCTACCATGATCTTTTCTGCCTCGTTCTTATCCACACATCGTAGTAAGGTCGAATCATGGTTGCGCTTGTAGAGAATACCATTGCTGATAAAGAACTTCGCCGCGAACCTCCTCAAAAACTTCTTGTCATTAACAGATGCACCCTCGGGGTACTCCTAAGACGTCCTAGAATTTCTTTAGTGACCGTATATCCCTTTCGAATTAACCCTTAAACTCCAACGACGGTGCTACCTACTCACTAATAGTGGGATAGTGCTGTCTAAAGGAAACGAATACAGAACGATTCTTTTTTCGAGTAGGGAGATTAGTTCTTAAGTACTTGCTCAATCAAAACAAACTCTTTTCACACTTACACTCCTTTTCAAACAAAGTTTTCAAAAACACTTCATTACACTCTTGAAGACAAAAGCAAGAGTTAAATCGAAGTCAAAACAAAAACTTTTCAAAGCCCACAAACACAAAGAAAACAATTTTGAAAATGATGAGAAAGTACCTAAGAGCCCGTAGATAACTACGGATAGAAAGGGTGCTAATACCTTCCCTTTCTATAATATACCCCCCGTACTCAGAAATATCTCGAAAAAGGAATTTTTCTGTGCTTTTTTCCTTTCCTTGTTGGATAAAATAAAAGTCGGTGGCGATTCTTGCTTACCGCGACATTTTGCAAACACAAACGCAAAACACAAACCAGCAATTCCTTTAAAATAGGGAAACACATCCCGGTTCTGGCCACCGTATCACAACGAGGATGGCCAACTTCGATGTACATCGCATTCTGATCGACGAGGGGAGTTCCTTTGAAGTCTTGTACAACCACCTATTTCGCACACTCCAGCTCAACGATACCCACCTGTCACCATACGTGGGGTCCAACTTGCAAGGATTCAATGGCTCGACCTCCAAGCCATGGGGCTACATCGAGATCTTTGTCACATTCGGGGAAGAAACTGCATCCTGAAAGGTCAAGGTGCGGTTTCTGGTGATCGATTGCCCGTCTCTCTACAATTGCATCCTGGGGAGACCAACATTGGCCGAGATGACTGTCATACCCTCCACAGTCCATTTAAAGATGAAGTTCTACACTAAGAGGACCCGTGTCGCCACCATCCATGGAGATATCTCAGCTTCCAGGAGATGTTTCAATACGGCTTCCAAAGGGAAAAACATGGTCAACATTGGAGCACGGCCTACCAAAAGAGAAACCACATTAACAACAACAACCATCCTTGCAGACAAATCTGCTCGAATCGAAGAACAATGGGCTCCACCAAAGGTTGACTCCATTTCACTCTACACCCACTTCGACAAAGATGAAGTCAAGGCCCCCAATGGCGAACAGGATTCTCTCTGGCCCATCCCAGAACGAGACTTCGAGATCACCCCCCTCGACGAAGACCCAAACAAAGGCGTGAGGATCAGTGTTGGACTCTCCGACCTGGCGAGGAAGCAACTAAAAGCCTACTTGAGGGAGAATGCTGACTTGTTCGCGTGGAGCGCTGTAGAGATTCCCAGACTCGACCCCGAGATCGCCTGTCAGCAAGTTGTCATGGATCCAGTCGCTAGGGCAGTAGTACAAAGTAGGTGAAGGCAGTCTCTCGAAAAAGCGGAGGCTGTTGAAAAAGCTGTAAAAGACCTCCTAGAGGAAAATTTTATTTCTTAGGCCCGATATTCAACCTGGCTCTCAATGTTGTACTTGTTAAGAAAAATAATGGAAAATGGCGTATGTGTATTGATTATACTGATCTCAATCGGGTATGTCCCAAAGATGCTTTTCCTTTACCTAAAATCGACATGCTGGTCGATAACTCGATTGTATACAAAAGTTTATCATTTATGGATGCCTACTCGGGCTATAATAAAATTCCCATGTCGATGAGCAACAAACATTGCACCACCTTCATGACCAGGTCGGGAAATTACTATTAAAACGCAATGCCCTTCGGCCTAAAAAACGCAGGGGCAACATACCTATGGATGATGAACAAAGTCTTCCACAGTGAGATCGGGGACATGCTCGAGGTATACATGGACAACATGATCGTCAAATATCAAACGGAAAGTGACCACACTGCTCACCTCAAAAGAGTTTTTGCCCAAGCAAGGCAATGAAAAATGAGATTCAACCCAGAGAAATGCACATTCAGGGACAAGGCGGGCAAATTCATCAGTTGCTATCTAACCGAACGGGGAATTGAAGCCAATCCCGTCATATGCCGAGCATTCTCTGAGCTCCTCATAGCAAGCTCGAAAAAATCCATACAAGTCATGAACGACATGCTCACCTCGCTTTCGTGTTTTGTGGTAAAGTCCATGCAGCACGCACTCCCGTTCTTCAAACTCTTGCGAAAAGAGTCGGCTTTCAAGTGGACTGAGGAGAGCGAGCAAGCCCTCCTCCATCTTAAGCGAAGCCTTTTGCAACCGCTCGTGTTATCGTGACTAGAGAGAAGGGAAACCGTGTTCCTTTATCTGGTCGTCTCTACCGAGGCCGTAAGCGCAACCCTCGTCTGCGAGACACCAGACGGGAAGAAACCAGTGTACTTTACTAGCAAAGCGTTACAAGGCCTTGAGGTCAGGTATCAACAAATTGAAAAGGTAGCCTTAGCCCTCATTAATGCGGAGAGGAGACTCAGATATTACTTCCTGTCCCACACGATCATCGTACGAACAAACCAACCCGTGAGATAACTCCTAGGTCGACCAGACATGGTCGGTCGAATGCTGAAATGGTCCCTAGAACTTTTAGAGTTCGATATTCAGTAAGAGAGTAGGAAATATCTTAAAGCCCAAGCATTGGCCGACTTCATTGCGGAGATGACCACCCACGAACCCCTTGAAGGCGGAAACACAAATGGACCATCTTTGTAAAGGGAGCTCCCAACTCGACGAGAAGCGAAGCATGAGTCCTCCTCTAAAACAAAGAGGGCACCGTAATTGAACACTCGCTCGCCTTGTCATTTCCCATGTCGAACAACCAGGCTGAGTACGAGGCCCTGCTCGCAGGATTAAGGTTGGCCGAAGACCTAGGTACCCGAGAAGTACAAATATTCACGAACTCCTAACTCGTCGCATCTCAAGTTCGAGGAGAATATCAGGCTAAGAACGATAGCCTCATCGAGTACTTGAACCTAGTCAAAGAACGGATGAAGAATTTCGACCGGGCATAAATCAAACACGTACCCCACGAACAAAACACATGGGCCGACATACTTTAAAAACTTGCAAGCACAAAGAAGAAAGGTGGGAAAAAATATGTCATCCAAGAATCCCTTTCTTGTTTGAGCATCGAAAAACCCACTACACCACCTGAGGTGAATTCCATCGGGGACAATTCGTGTTGGATAACCCTGACAATTAACTTTCTCACGAAGGGAGAATTACCCGCTGACCAAAAAAAGGCATATGCGACCAAACGATGAGCCTACTCGTACGTAGTGGTCAAGCAAAAACTCTATCGGTAAGGATTCTCCATCCCACTACTGAAATGCGTCGAGGAATTCGAAATCCCTGAAATATTATGGGAAATCCATGAGGGAATTAACACCCAACAGTTGGGTGGAAGATCTCTGGCATGAAAGACTCTACGAGCAGGCTATTATTGGTTCACCATGAAGTAATATGCAAAGGAGCACGTCAAAAAATGCGATAAATGTCAAAGACAAGCAAGCATGCACCTCGCACCCTCACACGAACTCAAAACACTGTCAACCCCGTGTCCATTTTCATGGTAGGGGATGGACATCCTCATACAATTCCTACAAGATCATATCAAAATAAATTCTTGATTGTGGTCGTCGACTATTTCATGAAGTGGATAGAGGGCGAAGCCCGAACAGAATCACATCACATAACATCATTTTTACAAATGAAATGTGCTTTCCCGATTCGGCATACCACAAGCACTCGTCACCGACAATGGGACGCAGTTCACTGATCAAAGTTTTCAAGAGTTCGTCATGAAGCTCAGCACCAAACAACACTTCACATTCGTCGAGCATCCTCAAACCAACAGGAAAGCTGAAGCCGCGAATAGAGTCATCTTGTGAGGACTCAAGTGCAGGTTGGGTGAAGCAAAAAAGGGTTGGGTCGAAGAGATGCACAACTTCATGTGGGCTTACCAAACAACACCACACTCAACGACCGACAAAACCCTATTTCGGCTAACCTATGGCACCAAAGCCATAATTATCGTTGAAATCATGAAGCTATCCATGCAAACTGAAGTCCCTTTAGACGAGGAACTAAATGACGAGGCCCTCAGGGAAGAGCTCCACCTGGTCAAAGAAATCTGATCAGGAGTGGCTCTTCGCGAAGCCACACTAAAACAGTAGATAGCCCTGCGCCATGACACCAAAGTTTGAAAAAGCGAATTCCAGATCGGCAACCTAGTCTTGTAAAGAAATCAGAAAGATTCATGTGAAGGAAAGCTGGCCTCCAACTGGGAAGGATCATACTGCGTCTGTGGGGCAACAGGCACTAGAGCATATCACCTCTAACGCCTAAGTGGAGAACCACTACCTCGATTATGGAATGCTACAAAGCTGAAACAATATTACAGCTAGGCCCTTGATCAACGCCGACACCTAGTAGTCGATGTGCCCTCTCCGACAAGCGACAGGGCTTGCTCGAGCATAGAAGCATGTTGAGGTATGAACATAGCCTACAACCATTAACGAAAGACGGGTTTGTTGCTCATTGATCGAGCAAAACCTTAGCCTGACAGGGACGCCTCGCTCGAGATCCACCGTCAAAGTACCCAACAGGAAGAACAATCAGCTCACGATGGGCAGTTCACGCCATGAAGTCAAGACCCTGACCGCGATCTTGACCTCATCCCTATGGACTCCTACTCCGATTCCTCGACACATACCAACATGTGTCGGCCACAACTAAGGTCAAACACAAATCTCCATGTTTCACGAAATAAACAAGTTAGGCACAACAAAAAGCAAATATTCAACAATATAATAGAGAGGAAAAAATAAAGGTATTTACAAGTGTCGGCCATGAAGGTCGATGTTGTCCAAATATTACAAAAATATGGGTACACAATCCTCGATACAAATAATTACAAATTACGGGCATGCATGCCCCAAACATAAACAACCAAGTCACCAAGAAAATATCAGTCGCTTCATGGAGTTCCCTCTTAGGTCTCTTGCTCGGGAGAATCAGGAGGAGGGACCAGCTTACCATTTACTACCCGGGACAAAACTCTGACTCCTTCAGTGTTGAGCCTCAGATTTAGCACGACAGCTGAACCATCACAGTCTTAAAACCGTCGGTCAGAGCATCCATATAATCTGACTCGAGGACCTAGATTTTAGAAACTAGTTCTACACGAGTCTACAGGCTGGCAATTCCTTCTGGATCGTCTTTGGCGGGAAGCATGGCATCCTTCAAGTCAGCGACCTCCTTCTCTAGGTTTTTTATCTCGAGCATCGATGAGTCCCTTTCCTTGGAGACTTTAACCACCTTCTCCTTCTCTCTTGCCAATTCATCAGCCTGTCCTTATAACTTTTCCTCGCTACGTTCGAGAGCAGCCTTCAACTTTTGTGCCTTTTCCTAAAGAGCCACCTTCTCTGACTCCAGTTTTCTCACCATAGCAGAAGAGCTAACACCCTCACCTGTGAGGATGAAATCCATTTCCTCGACCTTTATCAGATCGACCATGCCCGAGGCCAGATGTTTCCTCCTACCTTTCTCATCAAGCTACTTGATAATAATAGATTCACCATCAGACATAGCCAAGGGAAATCCTTCGAAGAAATCCTTCTCGACAAAGTAAGGAGGAAGGGTGAAGGCCCGAGCAGCTGACCCCTCATAAGCCAAATCCGTAGGCCCGCCTTCAGGGCGACTCCTTTTTTCCCCAACAAGGTCGCGCACTGAGCAACATCGCGAGGATCCGACGAACCACTGGACTCGTCCCTGGCCTGCTCGGGAATAGGACAAAGGCGTGTGGATTGGTTAGGCTTCACTATCCTTTTGACTATCTTTTTCTCCTGAGTTAACTTCAGGAGACGTTAGGGATGCTCGACCATATCACCTACAAAAACAAAAATAACACGCTCGAGTCAGTATCGTTAGAGGGATATACCCGAAACGAGTTAAAAATAGAATTTAATAGAGTCACGCAGACAGAGACCCAGAAGAGCTACAACGTCCCCATAAGTATAACACTCAACAAGCGCATTGGTGTTGATCGGGCGGGCCTCGAACATAGGTTCGCCATCTTCATCGAGAACATCATCTCCCTCCCTCGTTACCCACCTGGAGGGGAAAAAACCATCGACGAATATGTTGATGATACTGAAGGCCCCTTCGTCCTTGGAACACATGCTGCCGACATGAGTATGGTAGTGGTCGGGCCCATGGTCGTAGTGAGCTCGACACCAATGGATATGTAACTTAGAGAGCCTCCCAATATCTCTATTCCCATCCTCATCATAACACACTTCCCCGTTGTTATACCCCAAAATTTTCCCACTCACTTATCAAGAATTTGCTCACAAGATCTCTTTTGGCTCAAGACTGCACTAGGGTTGATCAGCTCAAGACACCTCCTTAAACACTAATGACCAAAATCAGGGTTTGAGTTTGCACAAGGATGTTTGAACTTCCAATGCCCCATATGAATTTAATTTATCATTATGGACCCTAAATATTACTCATGTCAAGTTTCAAGCTTTGGATCACACTTTTGCTCAGTCAATTGAGCAGTTGACCTAAAAATCAGTTGTATTGGGGAAAAAGTCAACTATGGCCAATTCACAGTCAAACTTTATAATTTTTTATCCACATCAACATTTTAAACTCATATGTATCATTTGATCAAGTTTGGACCATAATTCCTCAAGAAATTTGATCAAATCTTCAAGAGGGTAAAATGGTCAAAATTAGGGTTTTGACTGGGAAAGGGCAATTTCTGATTTTGGACCTAGCAAATGATCAACTGGCTTAAATCATGATCTCAATATTCCAATTTCATCACTTTGACATAATGACATGGCTCAAAACATTGCTCAAATTCAATGGATTGATAGTTGAATCTCCAATCATCTGATCAAAAGTCAATTGTGTACTGAAAAGTCAAACTTTGACTTTTTGGTCAAAATCAAATGCCAAAGATCACAATTCATCAAAACATGGAAAAATATGAAACTTATTCATCAAGAAATCAAAAATTCAAGATTTCATTTTGAAAAGTCAAAATTTTCAAACTTAGAAATTTTTCTAAGTGTTGAAAATTTCATGTTTTTTCATAACTTTGAACAAATTTTTCACCATGATACAAGATGATTCAAAAGAAACTTCCATATGAAAGTTGTATATCTCCATGAAATCTACAACTTTGATTTACACAACTCCTTCGAAAAGTGCTTGGATCTCAAGTTATAATTTTAAGAATACATGGTCATGAAACAAAACACTTAGTGAAATTTTTGCCCTAATTTGGTCAGGATTTTGACCCAACTTCATGGAACTTTTTCATATAGTTCCAAGGGGAATATTCAAAATCAATTCAAAGATGAGTTGTAGAGCACATTGCATGATTTCCAAAATATCCAAGAACTCCTTAAGATCATTTTTGAGTAGGGAGAATCGAAGAGATGAAGTTAAGATTTTATCACTTGAATTACAAGTCATTTTATGATGAACAAATTCAAAATTCAAAGTTGTGTTTCATAACCTCTACTTTGAAGGCCTAAAAATTGTTAGGCACTCCATAATTAATTGCTTGTGCAAATGTTAGAGGTCTCATTTCAAGCATTCAATGCAAAGCCATGCTTTATATCCATTTTGGGAAGAAAGTGCACATTGCCATTTTGATAAAGTGACTTTTTGTACAAAACTTGTTCTTGAGCCTTGCACTTGTTCTCTTCTGATCATACAAGTCTAATAACTCATAAGAAACTTGTTAGACACTTACAATCACCCATCCCATGCTTGTACTACACATTGAAACTTGGTTTCCCACTTTTCATGAAAATCAAGTAACATAGCAAATAGCTTGTAACTTGTACTTCTGACTTGCCAATGCACTCAAGACCTTTTTATTATACATAGACAAACCATTTGCCACAAAATAAACGCATGCCTAAGCCCTGAAAACACCTAAAACACAGAATCACCAAAAACACTTCAAAACTTGTCATTTCTGAGTTTTGAAGCCAATCTTCAAATCTACTCGTGCGTTTCTTGGCCTTTTGTTTTCAAAAGCTTCTAAACAACATACACAAACAATCCCAACACCTGCAACACCACTGTAACACCTTCATCATCATCCACCATTTTCAAAAATAGAGCTTTGCCCTTGGACTTCTCTAGAACTCCTCAGGTACTTTTAGCTCAAGCTAAGCATCCCATTAGCTTCATGGGAACTTGAGGAAGCTAACTCAATCATTGGAACTCACTGAAAGCTGCTCAAACTCCAAACCTGATACCCTCTTGCAAGGTAAGTTTTCTGACTTTGGAACTTTTCATACAGGCATCGTCAATGATTTATTTGTGAATAAAACATGTAGATATCATTGCCCTAAAGCTAACCATGTCCATAGTTCCCATTAATTTTGCTTGAGCTTAGAGAATTTTAAGATTTGAATTTTCTGAGATTTTTAGGGTTCAGATTAGGGCCAATGAAATTCATGTTTGCCTTTGATCTATAGTTTTAATGCCTTACCTTTCTGAAACCGTGAGGAAATTTGCTATAAGTTTCATGTTTAGAATTTTTATTTTTGTTGAGATTTGAATGAGATACAGAGCTTCTGGCTGGGCGTGAGGTTGAAGATGAAGTTGGCCTCAGGAACGTGTTTACCATATGTATTTATTGTTTTATTTATATAAACGGATGTATAGCCACCCCAGTGGTAGAAGCGTGCGCCTGTAACCTGAGGGACATGGGTTCGAGCCCCAGTGGTACCCTTTTGATTTTTTTTCCTTTTTTTCATACATTCTGACTTTTTTGCAGGCGTTGGGCCTCCTTAGGCCTTGTTGTTTTTGTTTTTACTTTCTAACCCCCTGCAGGCTATTCACACCCCTGGTCCAGTTTTATTTTCTTTTTCTTATTTTTATTTATTTATTTATTTTCTTAAATAATTTTCTAATATTAAAAAAATCATAAAAAAATATAAAAATAGTAGATTTATATTTTGACATAGTTTATTTATTTTTTCTCATAAAAAATTAATTTATTTAATCAATACTTTATTTATTTTACTAATTATCTTTGTAAATTTAATTAAAAATAGGTTTTAGTTATTTTCTTTTACACCATTTGAATATATTATTTTAAAATATAAAAAGATCACAAATATTTTATAATACTATAAATTATTTTTAAGACAAAAATACCAAAAATACTTTTCTTAAACTTAATTTCTTTGATAGATTTAGCGTTTTATTAAAAATATTTTCTTAGTAAATTTATGTTTTACTTTCCCCTTTAATTAATTAGGTTGAAATCAAAACCCCCTTTTTTCATAAAAACCAAAAAATGTCTATTTTCTTCATATTTTCATTTTTTGTACATTTGTTCATCGTATACATTATTTATTTATATTCTTGTATAAATTCAATATGGTTGAAATAGATTAAGTAGGTTTACTTTCTTGCAATCCCCATTTATAATTTGTACACTCCCCTCCCACAAGTATTATAATAGCGTAGTAACTTTAAATTCCGCAATTTATCGCTTTATATATACAAACGCTAGTAATTAGGGTTTGTATGGAAAGACTAAAACCAATGCTTAGAAAACCCTAATTCAAGACAAAATCAAGCATGAAAAATAACACACTTGCACACAAGCACCCCTAGGGTAAGTCCACTTGGCTGCCTTTACAAAATGGCCATATTACGCATGTGAGGTATCTTAGAAAAAACAAGCAAAATACAAAGATCATAGTCCCTCGATGACGCTATCTATGTTGACTTTCAAATGATCTTGGTCCCTAAAAAAGAATACTAAGATACCTTGCAACATTGCTAATCATGGTTATACGATGACCCACGCCCGTCCCATTTACATCCAAAGATAGGGTTACTTACCAAATTAATGGTAAGATAACAATGTCAAAGGAAAAGAAAATGAACAAGAAAGACTTTTGAGTAGGTAGAATGCTCCTAATTAGTTGCTCAATTTCAAACCAAACATCCTTGCTATTTTCAAAAATAAACAGCTACACTTTCAAACATCTTACAAGCTTGAAAACATTTTCAAAAGATCAAATACTTTGTATACATTCTTACAAACAAGAATCATTACAAAGTTTGCCTAAACAATGGCCTCTTTACAAAATACTTTCAAAAACCACACAAAGCACAATTTCAAACAAAAAGCAAGTGATCTAGTAAGTAACTAAGAGCCCATGGAAAACTATAGATGAAAAGGGTGCTAATACCTTCCATTTTCATAATCTACCCCCCGAACTCAAGAAATAATCTCAAAGGTCTTTCCTATGCCTTTTCACCTTTCCTTTTGGATAAAAAAAAGCCGGTGGCGACTCTTGCTAACTGCAACATTTGCGATCAAATGCAAAACCTTCAATTCAGTTCTCCCACCGTATCACAAAACTGGCGACTCTGCTGGGGAAAATTCTAAAAGTGGGGTTACCTTAGGGTTAGATCACATTTACTTGCTTTCATTGTTTGATTTGTATGCTTTATATTATGGTTCTTTGTTTGGGTTTGAATCCTCTACCCGGATTTGGGATGCCTTATATGTAAGTAGCAATACATTGTGGAAACTGTGTGGGGTATACCGACATGGTCTAAGCAATAGCTACGTTAGTGAGACATATTTGTGGGTATCAGTAGCCCTTGAGTTAATCAAGGAGAATACTGGGCCGCTGAGTGATGTCATAAAGCACTAATGAACTTTTAGAACCTTTACTTGACCAACTTGGCCTTTAGGATGTAGTGAGATGACCGACTTTGGTGCAGTCTGAAGTTGGTAGATACTCGATACTACACTCATTAAGGTTTGGTTTTTTGGAATATTTCGGTCGCCATTAAAGAGGCTTGTGCTAAAACAATGACCAAGAAAACAAACCCGTGATATTGAGCTCCTTAGAACCCGGTTACTATTGCTAGGACAGGTTTGAGCCAACTAAACTTCAAGAGGATACTTACCTATGAGACTCCATGCAAGCCTAAACCTAAGGACTTGTTTTCTTTGTTTGTATATACATACTTGTACATAACATAATGAACATCATAACATCATTCTCATTCACTAACCATTTCAAGGATCTTGAGATTTATCTTTGTTCTGCTTTGTAGGACATGGATTCTATTCGCAGGAAAACTATTCAAGTCAATATTGTAAGGATCCCTCCATAACTTAAGGAGCTAGCTTCAAGGATTCCAGAAAATTCTCCATTCACCGAGAGACATGGTCGCCTACTTAACTTGGTCACTTCTAACACTGATGAAGACATGATGAAGGTGATCTTTCAGTTCTTTGATCCTTTACACCATTGCTTCACATTTCCCGATTATTAACTTTTGCCAACTTTGGAAGAATTCTCCTGAATCTAGAGGATTCCCATTCTTAATCAACTACCTTTCAATGGTACAGAAAGAGACCCAAAGCTAGAAGATATTGCTCAAGCTCTACACTTGCAATCATCTGATATCGCAACTAATTGGGAAACAAGGAGTGGTGTCAAGGGTTTCCTAGAAAATTTCTTGTTTGAGAAAGCCCAAAACTGTTAGAACTCCTTGGATTTTCAAGCCTTTGAGGAAATTTTGGCTCTCCTCATCTATGGGATGGTATTGTTTCCAAATCCTGACCAACTCATAGATGTGAACGCCGTCAAAATCTTCATATCCCGCAACCCGGTGCCTACTTTGCTAGGGGACATTCTACATTCTTTTCACACTCGCACTATGAGGAAAAGAGGTTTCCTTATGTGTTGCACTCCTCTCTTGGCAAGATGGTTTATTTCGCATCTTCCCCAATATGTATTAAAGAACAAGCAAGGTTCAAGGTGGTCACAAAGGTTGATGATGCTCAAACATTCAGACATCCATTTGGTGTTCCCGATCCATAGAGAATGTTACTATTGTCGACCGTTATGGAGAATTTCCTAATGTCCCTTTACTTGGCATTAGGGGAGGTATCACCTACAACCCTTGCTTAGCCTTAAGACAGTTTGGTTACGCCCGAAGGGATGGCCCTCATGAGATGCTCATTCAAGGTTTGGTATTTGACTACGAGAACGATGATCAAGGTCTTCGCCAGAGATTTATCCGAGCTTGGAGGATGTTGAACAAGGTAGATAGCAAGACATTGGGGAATAAGAATTCCATCCCTTTTGAGCCTTACCTCAAATGGGTACGAACTCGTGCTCAAAGTCTTATGATGCCTTATCCTTCCATTCTCCCGGTAATCGTTGAGCCTGTTAAGGAAGGAGATGTTCCATACACTATCCTACATCCGGACATGCCTGTTGTACCCCAAAATTTGCCCTCCCATATTTCTCAAAACATTTCAAGAAAAATTCACAAGTCCAACCCGGCGCGTCATATTCAGGTGTTCTTTCGCTAAGATATCTCTGATAACGTATTCTCAAATTCAGGTTCGGCTCAAGAGTCAATTCTTTAAAGAAGGTATCCGAATGTGTGAGTTTTCTCGAAGAAATATGGTGAAAAAGTATGCTGAAAGTGCAGTTTTTACACGCTAAAAAATTCATAACTTGAAGATCGTGGCTCGTTTTGAACCCGTTCCGGTGGCCAAAATTCCGTCTTGACATTATCTACGTTTTCATCTCTCACGGCTGGAAGCCAATTTCGATCAGAAGGTCTTCAAAAATGTGGATTTATCAAGTATTTTCGTACAGAAAATTTGTGACAGAAGTTTATTTGCGTCATGTTCAGAAAATCATAACTTGGTCGATTTTCATCATATCGAGCTGGTTCTGGCGCCAAAATTTCAAAAATTGAGTTGGCTATATTTTCACAGAAGGTATTGAGTTCAAACGGTATTCAAAAGGCCTTCGTTTTTTGCTCAGAGTGCGTGACACGCCGAAAATCCTGAATGCTAAATATTATTTCATCTGGGCTGAAACTTCGAAAATTCATAACTCGGTCAATTTTTATCGGATTGGGCTCATATTTTTACACAAGGTCACTGACTAAAATATCTACAACTTTTCTTAAAAAGTAGAGACCGAATTATGCTCCGATCAATACCAGTTTTTTCTTGAAGAACGTGTCAGAGTCGACACTGGAGCCCAAAATAAGTTTGTCTGAGCTGAAACTTCAAAAATTCATAATTAATTCACCGTTTATCTGATTGAGCCGATTTTTGGACAGGAGTTAGTTCTCTATATCAGCTACATTTTGTTTTCACATTTCAACTTCAAAAATTGCACTTAAGTCCCTGCGATTTAGCCTGGAAAGTGACGAACTCAAGTGAACATTGGAGACCCAATTGCACATTCAAAGCCCATTTTATTTACCCTAATTTCCATTATATAATCACATTCTTTTCACACAAACTAGAGGAGAAAAAAAAACCTTGCCACAATACTGTCAGAATATCAAATTCTTTCAAGAACCCTAAAACCTTGAAATCCTTATTACAAATTCCTCTCTCACTACAAACAAGTCATCTCAGTTACAAACCAACATCTCACTACTTCTTCAGTAAGGGTAAGGCTGGCTTGATCTCCATGATCAAAAGGGCATAAAAGCATTCATGTCACTACTTTTCCAGTAAGAGTAATGTTAATTTGATCTTCATGATCAAAAGGGTATAATCATTCATACATGTCATATTGACCTAAATATTAAATTTCTTCATATATTGGCTTTATTTGTATTTTATGATATAGTAATTTATTTAATGTGTTCATGAGATTCAACACTGCAGATTTAGACAGGATCCCATGCAGGTTCATTAAGGAACGTTGAGGCCAAAACACAAATGGCCAAAAGCCAAAAGCCAAATGGCCAAAACAGAACAGTTTACACATGACACCAATACATGGCGAGACAGACATCCTGAGAAGGTTAAGGAACGTTGAGGCCAGAACACAAATGGCCAAAAGCCAGAACACAAATGGCCAAAACAAAATAGTTTACAGATGACGCCAATAGCTGTTTCACCCCTCCAATCAGACTCGTATACTCCTAAACTCTCTCTCTATTTTTATTATTTTCCTTTAATTAATTAATCGTTATTCTTTTTATTAATCACTAATTAATTAACATTTTTTTCCTAATAAAATCAAAAACACAAAAAATATTTTATTTATTAAAATTAACTTCATCACTTTTATTTTTGTAAATAAATTAATTTAATCAATTTAGCTTTAATTAGATTTAACTTTTAATATTTTTTGCAATATTTAAAATCAATTTAGAATATTAGGTTTTTATTAGCATTAATTCAATTTATTTTATTTCTTTAAAAAAACTCAAAAATCCAAAAATATTTCTTTTTATTAATTAGTTTTAGGTTTAATTTAATTTAATTCATAAACCACCAAAAACTTCTTTCTTTCTCAAAAAGGGTCAAAACCCTATGGACTTCTCCGATTCAATTTTTATTCGCGCATATTATTTTTGATTATTATGTAATTGCTCCGAGGATGTAATAGCGTTAATTAGGACTTTTTATCGCTTTATTTAAATTCCCGCAATTTACTTTTTCAAAGAGTTTGTTTTTGGCGATGTAAATACCCGACGCCTTGTAATAGTTTAGTTTATTTTCCGCAACTCTTAACTGTTAGATGTATGTTAACTAGGCTATGCATGACAAGACTTATCCTTAAAATAAAATCAAACGTAGCTCACCATAACATGTACAAAGATAATATAATTGAAACCTGACACACTCGCACATGCCACTCCTAGGGTACGCCTCACTTGGTTGCCTCGACGTGGTCATTGAGTATAGGGTGTTTTAGAGGTCGCCCTCCTGTCTAAATATCCAAGTTGCCTCGAAACGATTGCCTCGGATAAAAAGGATCTAGGACATTAGGGTTACCGCTAAGGCGTCCTACTATTGCTTTGGTGACCACACATGTCCCTATAATCGAATTGACCCGAAAACTCCAACGACGGTGCTACCTACTTCTCAATAGTGGGATAGCACTGTTTAAAGGACATTTACACAGTTTAATTTCTTTTGAGTAGGTAGATTTCTCTAAGGTACTTGCTCTTTCAAAACAAAAACAACTTTTCGCACTTACACTTTTCTGACAAAAGTTTTCAAACGAACACTTCATACACTCTTGAGGACTGATACAAGAGTTCAAACAAAGTTTTCAAACAAACTTTTTCAAAACCCACAAACACAAGAAAAGCAAACATTTTTGAAAACATAGTGAGCAAGTACCTAAGAGCCCGTGGATAACCACGAATAGAAAGGGTGCTAACACCTTCCCTTTCTATAATCTACCTCCCGAACCGAGAAACATCTCGAAAAGGAATTTTGCTGTGCTTTTGTCCTTTCCTTGTTGGATAAAATAAAAGACGGTGGTGACTCTTGCTTACCGTGACATTTCGCGAACTAGCATTTCAAAACAGTCAGTTCTATTTCCACCGATCACAGAACTGGCGACTCTGCTGGGGACATTTATATAAGTGAGGTGTACCTTAGGATTAGATCATTCTATGTTTTCAATTGTATGCTTTGTGTGCTTTAATATTTGTGGGCTTGCATCGGAGTTTTATAGATCCTAACCCGGATCTGGGGAATACCTTTTAGAAGTAGCAACAAACTGTGAGGGAACTGTGCGGGGTATACCGACATGGTTGAAGCAGTTGCTACGTTGATGTGGCACTTTGGTGAGTATCGGTAACCCTTGAGTCAAGTCAAGGAGAGTACGGGGCTGCCGCATGGTGTCGTGAAGCATCAACTGACCTTAAGAACCTTACTTGAACCATCTTGGCCTCTTTAGGGGTAGTGAGATGACCGACTTTGGTGCAATCCAAAGTTGGTAGATACTCGATACTACACTCATTGAGGGTTGTTTTCTTGGAATATTTTAGTCGCCAGTTAAGTGGCTAAATCAAAACAATGAACATAGAAAACAATCCAATGATATTGAGCTCCTTAGAACCCGGTTACTATTCATAAGACAGGTTTTGAGCCAACTAACTTCAAGAGGGTAGTACCTAAATTTCATGCTGTCCTAAACTCTAAGGGCTGTCTTGTATGACTTGTGTGCCTTTACCATGTTTGCCTTTTGTGTGAATACTTGTGGTGTGCTTTTATCATAACATCATAACATTATCACATCATAACATTGCATATATCTTGCATAAGGACTAACCCATTTCAAGGATCTCAAGGATTTGTGATGCAGGTCATGATGAACCAAATGGCTAGCAAGGGGCAAAGGGGATTTATTTTCCTCTAGCTAAAGTTGTCTGGAGATTAAAACATGATAACGTGAGTCAGGGGCTATGACCCACTCGATATGGTGAGCCTTGACTCTTGAAGAAGGACTCTCAACAACATGAAGTTCCTTCAATCAAGCTACAAAATTCAAATTCTAACAATCTTCTTGTTTACCCCGCGAGATACTTGATAACATTGCATGCATATCATATATATCATTGCATTACAGGTACCATCATAGGTCACCCTTTACAGGTCTCTCACGTTCTCGCTGTTTATTTTAGCAATGGCTTTCCAACAAGACAACCAGGATCTTCGTACTCAAGAGACTCAGTTCAGGGAAATCTTCCTAAACCTATCCAAGGGGCAGGAAGAGTTGAGGACACTCCTCATGGGGACTTTGGTCAGGAACAGCCCTGAAGACGATAAGGACGAACGGCTGAAACGTCTGCAAGCTGAGGTAGATACAATGAGAACCCAGATGCTGGGGCAAATGGCTCTTATCCAAGGCTTAGCTCTGGAGCAAGAAGAGTTGAGAACCGTGATCAACCAGCTTCATCAAGACAGATACAATAGTATGAAGCAAACGGTCAAGGCTGGGGATCAAACCAGTAGTCAGCCTTCAAGAAGACAAGAGTTTGGTATGGTGAAGAATGGACCTCTCTAAGTTGCTACTACATCAAGGGTCCAACAACAACCTCACCAAGAACAACGGATTGATCAGAGCAAGCCAAACAAGCCCAGGAGGCAATTTACCAAGATCAACATGTCACTGACTCAAGCGCTACAACACATGTTGAAGACAGGGCTGGTCACATTAAAGGCTCCTCCCCGGAACCCAAATACTTCTGCTCCTACCTATCATCCCAATGAAAGATGTGCATACCACTCTGACAGTCCGGGACACGACACAAACAACTGTTGGAGTTTGAAGAATAAGGTTCAAGACATGATTGATGCCAAGAAGATCCAGTTTGATCCTCCAGAGACTCCAAACATAACCACTGCTCATATGATGAATCATTGAAAGCTTTTGTTCATTAGAATTTTCAATTTGTAATTTTCTTTTGATTGTTCAAACATTTACTCATGTCAAACTTTTTTATTATATCAATGCATTGCATATGTCTGTTTTGAATCAATCCATTCGTATTCACTATATCCAAATTCTTTCATTTTTTGTGATGTTCAACTCCCGATTAAAAAATTCTAAGCCTTTTGAGGGAGGATGACGAAAACGATACCACGATCTTTACAGTATGCTTTTGAACAGACCCCGCTGATGAGGTACATGCATTGTTTCAAATCCTAAACAGTGGAGTTATAAGGAAGATAATCCCTCGTTAACCCCTTTGAGCCAAAGAAGTCGGAGTTTTTCTTTTCACAAAAAAATAAAACCCTTAATTATAACCTGGGGCAGGGTAGTTCTCTCAGTTGATCCAAGTGCACAATAAATGGCATCAAAGGAGTCCTTTCAAAACAAAAGACAGTGATGGTTCCGAATCATAAAGACAAGCAGTCGTTATCTCTCAAAATAAAAGCCCGATAAGTCAAAACCTATGAAGGAGACTTACAAAACTGGGGCATCCCACTGACTGTAATCACAAAAGAAACAGTTCAGGCAAAAAAAAACAGGGATAATAAAATCAAAGAGAAAGAGGTCCTACAAACCCTCAACAAAAAAGAAATGACTGCCTATTCAAAATAAACTATCAGTATCCGAACCATCACTGGTATGTCAGAGCAAAGACTCAAACAAGATCTAATGCACGATTAGCTGAGTTTAGGATCGAAGAACATCACGAAGAACGAGTGGGTACAAATAAATTTGAGCCTTTATCCTTTGTTTCTTAAACCGTGAACCAGGCCACGTTACAACCCTTAAAAGTCCTAGATGAAGCATGGGTTAGTTCGAAAGCATACTGTTACAAAAGGTATCCTGACTCCTGTAGGGCTCGCTGTAAAATCCTGAGTTGACATCACATTTTACAAAAATTCGCTTATTTTATTGAAAACTGCATTTTTAAAAACTTCAAGACAGACATAAGCTTTGCATTCTTAAAATAACATTGTTTGCATATGACTATTTGTTTAAAACAGCAGAGAAATTCGCACGATGAATATCTAGTGAACAAAAACCTTCTCAACAAAAAGGATCACATCAAGTGGAAAAACACTTCCAATCCAGGGGCACGGCATGATCATTGTCCATCATCTGGGGCAGTCCAGTCAAGATTCAAGAAACCTCTCAAGATGCCAAATAGCCAGGGGAAAATCTCCGCCTGAGTCACTTGGGGCATTGGACATGAATTCCAGCAATGAATCTTGCATGATCAGACATCTTCTGGTAGTATGGCGACACAACACTATTGACAGTGGTAACTCCCTACATCCTAAGAGCATGGACATAGTAAAAAAAAAATACTACGCATAATCAAAGACCCGCTAGGTCGACTGGCCTAGGCAAAAATAAGGGCTTCCCGGCGAACCAAAAGGGTTCGGGCAAAAATAAGGGATGAAAATGAAAAAATCTGTACACCCGACAAGTCGAAAACCTGAAAAGGCGGCTTGGGCAAAAAAGGGTATCCCGATGGACTGAAAACCCGAAAGGGCGGTCCAGGCAAAAGTTAGGGATCAAAGCGTGCGACTATGTCCCGTCATCTCGTCACTTGCCTACCATAAGAAGATTTGTCAATCGGCAGTTATCAAGCACCTCCATAGGCCTTCTTCTCCCGCAGAAACTGGGGCAATAAGAATTGTCCGAACTGTACAAGCTGCTCTGCCCATCAGGTACCAAGGTAAGTTCAGTTGAAGAATGTAACCAGGATACCTTCTCTCCCCGCAGATTAAGACAAAGTTCAGCAATACTCTCCCTAAGCAGAGTTGGTCTCAGCCCTAAAAAGGAACAGTATCTCCAGCAAGTCAGCAATACTCTCCCCCAAGCAGAGTTGGTCAACCATCAGTCCTGGAAAAGTTGGGTATCCCCAGAAGATCTTAATATTCCCTAGAAGAGTATACAGATATTCCTCAGCAAGCATCCCCGAAACTCTTAATATTCCTTGACAGAAATATAAGATTGTTCCCTGGCGGAATACAAGATACCCCCAGTGGAGCCATTTCCTCAAAAGTTTCCCCAGGAGAGTTGAACCATCTCCCCAGTAGATTCTGGAAGCTTGTCTCCTGCAGAGTACAAGTGCATCTCCTCAGCCATATTCAGAAGGTTATCCCCACCAGAGTCTAACTGGGTTATCCTCATCAAATTTCAACTGAAAGATCATCCCCAGCGGAGTTCATCATCAAAATCTCCAACAAAGCTTATCAACGGAGTCCCCAGTGGAGTTATCGTTAAAATCTCAGCGAAGCATCTCTTCCCCACAGAGTAATTCCCCGCAGAGTAATCTCTTCAACAGGCTTATTCCCCAACGGAGTCATCTTCTCCTACCGGTTTACTCTTGCAATCATCTGCGTTCATCATCCCCAGTGGAAGCGAAGAATTCAACATCATTCTCCATCCACTCCGGGATTTATTTTCCCCAGCTAAAACATCACATTTTCATACATCATGATACATGCACATACGCATCATATCATAAATCTCATTTACTTTGAGAACATCATTACACAATGCATACATCATGACATTACATACAACTAACTCTTTACCTTTTCAGGAAAGAACGATCAACAGATAAAAGTCACAACCTTTTGAAGTAGCAGTCATCAAAGATTCCTTCATCATCCCGTTGAGGTAGAAGTCATCAAGATTCCTTCATCATCCCGTTGAGGTAGAAGTCATCCAAGATTCCTTCATCATCCCGATTGAGGTAGTAATCGTCCAACATTCCTTCATCATCCTATTGAGGTAGTAATCGTCCAAGATTCCTTCATCATCCCGTTGAGGTAGAAGTCATCAAGATTCCTTTATCATCCCGTTGAGGTAGAAGTCGTCAAGATTCCTTCATCATCCTGCTGAGGTAGTAATCGTCCCAGATTCCTTCATTATCCTGCTGAGGTAGTAATCGTCCAAGATTCCTTCATCATGCTGCTGAGGTAGTAATCGTCCCAGATTCCTTCATCATCCTGCTGAGGTAGTAATCGTCCCAGATTCCTTCATCATCCTGCTGAGGTAGTAATCGTCCAAGATTCCTTCATCATCCTGCTGAGGTAGTAATCGTCCCAGATTCCTCCATCATCCTGCTGAGGTAGTAATCGTCCAAGATTCCTTCATCATCATGCTGAGGTAGTAATCGTCCCAGATTCCTTCATCATCCTGCTGAGGTAGTAATCGTCCCAGATTCCTTCATCATCCTGCTGAGGTAGTAATCGTCTTAGATTCCTTCATCATCCTGTTGAGGTAGTAATCGTCCTAGATTCCTTCATCGTCCTACTGAGGTAGTAATCGTCCAAGATTCCTTCATCATCCTGCTGAGGTAGTAATCGTCTCAGATTCCTTCATCATCCTGCTGAGGTAGTAATCGTCCCAGATTCCTTCATCATCCTGCTGAGGTAGTAATCGTCTTAGATTCCTTCAGCATCCTGTTGAGGTAGTAATCGTCTTAGATTCCTTCATCGTCCTGCTGAGGTAGTAATCATCCTAGATTCCTTCATCATCCTGTTGGAGTAGCAATCGTCTCAGATTCCTTCATCACATCATTATAAAAAAAAACCTTTCTTAAGTTCCGGATTAATACCTGTAGCAAGCCAGGAAATATCTGTGAGCGACTGATTGTAGATTCGATACCTGTAACTAGCCAGGAAAGTTATCTACATGAAGAGATTGAAGATTAATACCTGAAACCAGACAGAAAAACTATCTTTCTTTCTCGAGTATGCAAGTTCTCGCTAAGGAATCTCTTACGCGATCGACACACATTTCCAGATGGCATCTATAAGCTCATTCCCGATAAGATTCTATCACATCTCCAGATGGCATCTATAAGCCCATCCTCCTATCCATCATCTCTTCAAATGGCATCTGTAAGCCCATTCCCGATATCACCATGCTGATACTACACCATGCGAGTGCAAATTTCTGGGCACTCTAGTGTTCAATCATCTTCCACCTTTGGATCACGAAAGGCACGCAAGCCAATCTACATCCTCAGGTCTAAGAAGATTGAACAGGGGCAACTGTTGTACCCCAAAATTTGCCCTCCCATATTTCTCAAAACATTTCAAGAAAAATTCACAAGTCCAACCCGGCGCGTCATATTCAGGTGTTCTTTCGCTAAGATATCTCTGATAACGTATTCTCAAATTCAGGTTCGGCTCAAGAGTCAATTCTTTAAAGAAGGTATCCGAATGTGTGAGTTTTCTCGAAGAAATATGGTGAAAAAGTATGCTGAAAGTGCAGTTTTTACACGCTAAAAAATTCATAACTTGAAGATCGTGGCTCGTTTTGAACCCGTTCCGGTGGCCAAAATTCCGTCTTGACATTATCTACGTTTTCATCTCTCACGGCTGGAAGCCAATTTCGATCAGAAGGTCTTCAAAAATGTGGATTTATCAAGTATTTTCGTACAGAAAATTTGTGACAGAAGTTTATTTGCGTCATGTTCAGAAAATCATAACTTGGTCGATTTTCATCATATCGAGCTGGTTCTGGCGCCAAAATTTCAAAAATTGAGTTGGCTATATTTTCACAGAAGGTATTGAGTTCAAACGGTATTCAAAAGGCCTTCGTTTTTTGCTCAGAGTGCGTGACACGCCGAAAATCCTGAATGCTAAATATTATTTCATCTGGGCTGAAACTTCGAAAATTCATAACTCGGTCAATTTTTATCGGATTGGGCTCATATTTTTACACAAGGTCACTGACTAAAATATCTACAACTTTTCTTAAAAAGTAGAGACCGAATTATGCTCCGATCAATACCAGTTTTTTATTGAAGAACGTGTCAGAGTCGACACTGGAGCCCAAAATAAGTTTGTCTGAGCTGAAACTTCAAAAATTCATAATTAATTCACCGTTTATCTGATTGAGCCGATTTTTGGACAGGAGTTAGTTCTCTATATCAGCTACATTTTGTTTTCACATTTCAACTTCAAAAATTGCACTTAAGTCCCTGCGATTTAGCCTGGAAAGTGACGAACTCAAGTGAACATTGGAGACCCAATTGCACATTCAAAGCCCATTTTATTTACCCTAATTTCCATTATATAATCACATTCTTTTCACACAAACTAGAGGAGAAAAAAAAACCTTGCCACAATACTGTCAGAATATCAAATTCTTTCAAGAACCCTAAAACCTTGAAATCCTTATTACAAATTCCTCTCTCACTACAAACAAGTCATCTCAGTTACAAACCAACATCTCACTACTTCTTCAGTAAGGGTAAGGCTGGCTTGATCTCCATGATCAAAAGGGCATAAAAGCATTCATGTCACTACTTTTCCAGTAAGAGTAATGTTAATTTGATCTTCATGATCAAAAGGGTATAATCATTCATACATGTCATATTGACCTAAATATTAAATTTCTTCATATATTGGCTTTATTTGTATTTTATGATATAGTAATTTATTTAATGTGTTCATGAGATTCAACACTGCAGATTTAGACAGGATCCCATGCAGGTTCATTAAGGAACGTTGAGGCCAAAACACAAATGGCCAAAAGCCAAAAGCCAAATGGCCAAAACAGAACAGTTTACACATGACACCAATACATGGCGAGACAGACATCCTGAGAAGGTTAAGGAACGTTGAGGCCAGAACACAAATGGCCAAAAGCCAGAACACAAATGGCCAAAACAAAATAGTTTACAGATGACGCCAATAGCTGTTTCACCCCTCCAATCAGACTCGTATACTCCTAAACTCTCTCTCTATTTTTATTATTTTCCTTTAATTAATTAATCGTTATTCTTTTTATTAATCACTAATTAATTAACATTTTTTTCCTAATAAAATCAAAAACACAAAAAATATTTTATTTATTAAAATTAACTTCATCACTTTTATTTTTGTAAATAAATTAATTTAATCAATTTAGCTTTAATTAGATTTAACTTTTAATATTTTTTGCAATATTTAAAATCAATTTAGAATATTAGGTTTTTATTAGCATTAATTCAATTTATTTTATTTCTTTAAAAAAACTCAAAAATCCAAAAATATTTCTTTTTATTAATTAGTTTTAGGTTTAATTTAATTTAATTCATAAACCACCAAAAACTTCTTTCTTTCTCAAAAAGGGTCAAAACCCTATGGACTTCTCCGATTCAATTTTTATTCGCGCATATTATTTTTGATTATTATGTAATTGCTCCGAGGATGTAATAGCGTTAATTAGGACTTTTTATCGCTTTATTTAAATTCCCGCAATTTACTTTTTCAAAGAGTTTGTTTTTGGCGATGTAAATACCCGACGCCTTGTAATAGTTTAGTTTATTTTCCGCAACTCTTAACTGTTAGATGTATGTTAACTAGGCTATGCATGACAAGACTTATCCTTAAAATAAAATCAAACGTAGCTCACCATAACATGTACAAAGATAATATAATTGAAACCTGACACACTCGCACATGCCACTCCTAGGGTACGCCTCACTTGGTTGCCTCGACGTGGTCATTGAGTATAGGGTGTTTTAGAGGTCGCCCTCCTGTCTAAATATCCAAGTTGCCTCGAAACGATTGCCTCGGATAAAAAGGATCTAGGACATTAGGGTTACCGCTAAGGCGTCCTACTATTGCTTTGGTGACCACACATGTCCCTATAATCGAATTGACCCGAAAACTCCAACGACGGTGCTACCTACTTCTCAATAGTGGGATAGCACTGTTTAAAGGACATTTACACAGTTTAATTTCTTTTGAGTAGGTAGATTTCTCTAAGGTACTTGCTCTTTCAAAACAAAAACAACTTTTCGCACTTACACTTTTCTGACAAAAGTTTTCAAACGAACACTTCATACACTCTTGAGGACTGATACAAGAGTTCAAACGAAGTTTTCAAACAAACTTTTTCAAAACCCACAAACACAAGAAAAGCAAACATTTTTGAAAACATAGTGAGCAAGTACCTAAGAGCCTGTGGATAACCACGGATAGAAAGGGTGCTAACACCTTCCCTTTCTATAATCTACCTCCCGAACCGAGAAACATCTCGAAAAGGAATTTTGCTGTGCTTTTGTCCTTTCCTTGTTGGAGAAAATAAAAGACGGTGGAGACTCTTGCTTACCGCGACATTTCATGAACCAGCATTTCAAAACAGTCAGTTCTATTTCCATCGATCACAATGCCCACCTCTCTTGAATACTTACAAAGAGATTAGATACAACTCAAGGGGGAGCGAGACACTTTCGAAGCCCAATTCTATGCTAGCGAGAAGAAGTTTTTGGAACTCACTAAGCAACTCCATGAGGAACGGAACCTGAATGCCTACATCACACCAAAGAGGATGCGTACAACCTTTTTATCTTAGAGTTTTTGTATTATTTTGCCCAAGGAGGCATTGATGTACTCAAACTTCACTTTATTAATATAACGTGTGTTTCCTTTTTGTCTAAAATAAATTTGAATCTTTAAATCCTTGAAATCATTGCATATGCATTTACCATTCATCATAACATAAGCAGGTTTCTTGCAACAAGTCTCCTTATCTTTGTACTGTTTATTTCAGTAAGATGGATCTCGAGCAAATAGTGAAAGACCTCTAAGCTCAAAATGCTCAGTTTCAACAGATGTTCTTAACTCTAGCCAAATGACAAGAAGAGTTGAAGACCTTGCTGGTTGAAGAGAAAAAGAAGAAGACAAAGCAAATAGCCGGAGTTTTAAACATGGGAAGAAGATTCCAAGGACGAGCAAGAAGGACTTTAGACTTTGCTACGTCATCTGGTGAGAAAGAAAATCAAGATGGGAAAGGAAAGGAAGCAGTTGTCCAGCTAGAGTCATAAGAGGAAGAGGAGGAAGAAGATTATTTTGAAGAACAAGACCCTCCAGCTGACGACGAGTATAAGCATCTAGAAGAACGGTTAAGTGCAATGGAAATCCAAAAAGTGTCTAGACTAGACTTTGAGGAGTTAGGATTAGTATCAGGGATTGTCATTCCTCCAAAATTCAAAGCACCTGTGTTCGCCAAATATGACGGAGTTTCATGTCCCAAAATGCATCTCCGGTCCTATGTAAAGAAAATCCAGCCTCATACCACTGACAAGGATTTATGGGTACACTTCTTTCAAGACAGCCTGTCTGGAACTCAACTTGGTTGGTTTTATCAGTTAGAAAGAGCCAATGTTCATAAATGGGAAGATTTGGCCGCCGCCTTTTACAAACAATACCAACTCAACGCTGATCTTGCGCTCACCCGTACTCAACTCCAGAGTATGGCCATGTTTTCAAGTGAAGGCTTTAAAGACTATGCGCAAAAATGGAGGGACTTAACAGGAAGAGTCCAGCCTCCTCTATCTGAAAGAGAGTTGGTAGACATGTTTTTGGGCACCTTGTATGGCCCCTTCTTTAATCACTTAATTGGGAGTTCATCGGTAGACTTTACTGAGTTGATATTGACCGGAGAAAGAGTAGAAGTCGGGATAAAGAATGGGAAGATTCAAAAAGGTGCATCCTCTGCTGCTGTAAGAAAACCATTCATCGGAAAGAAAGAAGTTATTGCTGTATATCCTGAGAGAAATCAAGATAGGGCCGAACGCTGTTAAATGGTGGGGGGTGTCATGATTCCCAAACCCGCGCCCGCTCAGCAAAGAAGCAACTAGCCAAGAATGGAAAGACCAGTCAGACAATTCACCTGAATTAATATGATACTATCTCAAGTATTGCCACATTTGTTAAGATCCAATCTAGTGACTTTGAAAGAAGCTCCAAAGAACCCTAACACAACCTCTCCTTACTATCATCCTAGTTCCCGTTGTGCATACCATTCCGAGAGCCCCGACCATGACACTAACAATTGTTGGGTTATGAAGAACAAAGTACAAGACCTTCTTGAAGCTAAAGAGATTGAATTTGATGCACCAGAAATTCCCAATGTTATTACTACCCCTATGCCCAAACACGACTGCGATGTCAACGCTGTTGAGGAAGATATGTTTGTTACTTTAGTTGATGAACTTATGACCCCACTCCTGACTATCAAAAAGAATTTGTTGAATGCCGGTGTATTCCCGGGTTGTGATGAAAGTTGTCATTTCTGTTTGTCCTCACCAACCAGTTGTCCGTTGTTAAAAGCAGGCGTTCAATGCCTAATAGATAACAAGGAGATTTTGTTCGAGAAGGCTTCAATTCCAACTGTTTCTTATAATGATGTTTCCATCGTGACCATTTCTGACAATTCTTCCAGGGTCTCTACCAAAAGACCCGTTAGAATTACATTAGTTCCTAAAGTAGCTTCTTTGATAATTACAATGCCTGGACCAATCCCGTATTCATCAGACAAAACCGTCCCATGGAATTATGGAGGTGATGTATACTACCACAGTTTCAAGCAAGATTGGCCAGCTGCTGAAAATTCAAGTTCTGAGAAAGTTGACTCTGATGTCAGTAATATTGCAGGAACTAGTAAGATTACTCGAAGTGGAAGGGTATTCTTTCCATGCAATCTCTTCTCATTTTTGTTTTCTATTTTTCTTTTGTTATTTAAATTCTAGAAAGAATGTATAGGTCGCTTGTGATACGGTGGAAGAACCGATTGTTTTTACTAGTTTGCGTTTTGCATTTTTTGTTTGCAAAATGTCGCGGTAAGCAAGAGTCGCCACCGACTTTTATTTCATCCAATCATAGAAAAGGAAAAAGAACAGAAAAAACCTTTTTTGAGATATTCTGAGTACGGGGGGTAGATTATAGAAAGGGAAGGTGTTAGCACCCTTTCTATCCATGGTTTTCCATGGGCTCTTAGGTACTAGCTCATTTTTTCAAATTGCTTGTGTGTGCTTGTTTTGAAAATGTTTTACTTCGTGATAACCCTTGTATCAGTCCACAAGGGTGTGACGAATTTTGTTTTGAAATTTTGTTTTGAAAGGTGTTTGTGTGAAAAGTTTTTTTATTGAGCAAGTACTTAAGATTCTACCTACTCGAAAAAAGACTGTTCATTTTCCTTTAGACAGCGCTATCCCATTATTAAGGAGTAGGTAGCACCGTCGTTGGAGTTTGTAAGGGACATCCGAAAGGGACAAGTATAATCACCAAAGCAATGGGTTGGAAACTTTAGTAGTAACCCTAGAGTCTTAAGATCTTTTTGAGGCAACATTTCCAAGGCAACATTTCCGAGGAAATATTTTTGAGGTAACATTTCCGAGGAAATATTTCTGAGGTAACACTTCCGAGGAAACATTCGAATGGGACACTTTGATCTTTTAGACTGGAGGGCAACCACTAAAATCTCCTATGCTTAATGATTGTTTACTGAAGGCAACCGAAGTGAGATAAATCCTAGGAGTGAATATGTGTATATGAATTGTTTCAGTTATTTAGTCTTTGTACATTAGGTGATCTACAGTTTAAACTTCCAGATAATTCTTGCCATACAATCCTATTAGCATACATCTAGACAGTTAAATATTTGCAGGAATTTAAAGTGCGAAAAATAAACCTAGCTATTACAAGGCTTTGACAGTTACATAATTGTCACGACTGAAAATAAAAAAGGCTCAAGTTTAAAACCCTAATTAAAACTATTACAAGCTCGAAACAGTTACAATAATAATAAAACAAATAAAAACGTACGCGGTAAATTAAATGCGAGGAGAAATTGAAAACCTAAAAAATTTACTAGAAAATATTTAAGTTATTTTTTTGAGAAAAGAATTAATTAAATTATGTACAACAAAACCCTAATTCTAATTATTTTTAATTACAAAAAGAAGTTGAAATTAACCTAATCTAGCTAAATTAAATAATTTCAAGAAAATAAAATATTTTGTAAAAAAAAAGGATTTTGTGTATTTTTGGTTTTTATTTTAGAAAAGAAATTTAATTGTAAAATTAAAACCTAGTTTCTATTTGATTTTAAATGAAACAAAAATTAAATTTACCTAACTTACTAATTATATTAAATAAATTTATAAAAAAAGCTCTTTTTTATGATTTGTTGATTTTATGAAAAAAATAAATAATTTTTGTGTTACTTAATTAAAACATTTAAAGAAAATAATTAAAGAAATTAAAAAAAGAAAATAGAAAGAAACTACAAACTGGGCCTGTATAATGAGTAATCTGGGGGTGCCAATCTGAATTTTTCAAGCCCAATAACCCTTCAAGCCCGGTCAGCATTTGATTCCTTATAGCGTTGACTTGAGGGTGCATCATGGTCCCTCACTGCCTGTGCGTTGGATTAAATGGATGATGAATCCATTGGCTGGAGATTGGTGGAGTATGGTGGACATCAGGAGGTGAGATGCGTTGGATCTGTTGAAAGAAAATAACATAAAGGGAATGCTGGGACCTGGGGTCGAACCCAGGTCCTCACACTCAACACCAAACGCGCCCTGCCATCTGAGCCATGTGACTTGTTTGTTAGTATAATAACAACAATTAATGTTATATAAAAATAAGTGGATTAATGAATAAAAGAAAAAACGCGCGCCAACTTTCAAATAGTCCAATGATGATTGGACACATTATCTTCTTCCTCATTCGTCATTTTAGATCCTTTCCTTTTACCTACGGACAAGCTTCGTAGCCATAGCCCTGTAACGTTTAAAAAATCCATAAAATGCAAGATAAATGAAATCTAACTATATAGATCAACTCGTTTTGACCTTGTGAACATCATGGTACCCTTTTTCTCGCCCAATTTAACCTGTAGAATAAACCACTAAACTGCACACGTAAACCCTAACAATGGCCAAGGCACATACAGGCGTCAAAAATTCAATTGAATCATGCAGTTAGCTTGCAAACATCTCAAACATCACAAAGATACCAATTAATCATGCTAATGATGCAAGAAATACAGTAATAGATTTTGAAAAAAAAGAAAACCAAGTGAACTTGTAACGTTCGATTCAGGGTGTTTCAGGCCTTGCAAACGATCCAATTGGCTTATGGGAAGATCCAAGAAACGATTGGAGGTGTTGGAATGGCTTGAATTGATCTCTAAGTTCAAAAACGATCCAACACTTTTTGTCACTTTTTTGAATTTTGTTTGGTGTTTTCACGACTGCCAATCCTTGTGCCATGCTTTGTTCTTGTCCAATATATATCTAGGAATGAATTAGGGTTACAAACTTGGATTGAATCTTTGCAATTATGGGAGATTTGATTTGATTTTCAAGCTACATGTAAACTTTCTATTTTGAGCCAAATTATCCCTTTCTTGTACCAATTATGCTTGATTAATTTTGGCCTTGATAACTCAGCATATTTTGATTGCCAACCTGTCCAAAAACCAAATCAAATCATATCTTTGCTATTATTCATCAATTATTTGATTTAATTCAATTTTTAATTAATAAAAAATCAAAATAAATTGAAAATTGAAGCAAATAATGTGTGGATGAATATTTGGGTCGTGGACCACATTATAAGTGAGGTGCAAGCATAAAAAGTTAGGCTCATTTAGCAAAAAAATGCATTTTTGAGCACATTTGACTTTTGGCAATTTTTCCAAAAGGGTCAACTTTGACAAGGCATATCTCTTCCAATTGTAACCATAGAGAGGTGTTCTTGGACTTTTTTGAAATCTTAGGATGTCCCCTAAGCAACCCTTTTGGTCTCATATCAATTGAGTCTTCCATGTTCATGTAAGGAGCTTTGACCCAAAATGTGTTTTTGTTGACTTTTCAAAAGGACCCATAATGTAAAAATTCATATCTTTTTATGAGTGCATATTTTGAACTTGTGAGATGAATATGAATTGTAGGGAATTGAATCCTCTTCAAAATGAGCTTTGGATGGAAAATTTCTGATAAAGCATGTGGATGTTATGCTTGGTCAAAGTTTGGTTGACTTTTACTAAGAAACCCTAATTTAGCAATTTTTAGGTTTTGATGAATTTGGAGCATTCCTTGGGGAATCATGATCAACCCTTGATCAAATGATGAAAGTCACTTCAAAATTTTAATATTTACCAAAAATATTGAAGTTTGACTGTATGTGGGTCATAGTTGACTTTTAACCTAATACAGTCGATTCTCAAGCATCTGAGCAGTTAACTGAGCAAACTTCTTGTGCAAGGCATGAAACTTGACATGTAAGGTCTTGAGAACATATTTAGACCATGTATAGGATATGAGACCTTTGGAGTCCACCTATCTTGATGAAGATAGAAACCCTAATTTGAGGTACACTGCCTTAGGAGAGAGTTTGTTTGGTCAACTCTTGGGCAATCTTGAGCAAATTGAGGATCTATGGGAGTATGTATTGAGTAAAATGAGAGGGAAAATTTTGGGGTACAACAGCTGCCCCTGTTCAATCTTCTTAAACCTGAGGATGTAGATTGCCTCGTCTGCCTTTCGTGATCTGAAGGTGGAAGATGATTGAACACTAAAGTGCCCATAAATTTGCACTCGCATGAAGTGACATTTGATTTGTGATATCGGGAATGGGCTTACAGATGCCGTTTGGAGAAGATGACATAAGATTGTCGGGGATGGGCTTACAAATGCCGTTTGGAGAAGATGACAGAAGATTGTCGGGGATGGGCTTAAAGATGCCATCCAGGATGTAGCGGAATACCGTCGGAGATGGGCTTAAAGATGCCATCTAGAGGATGTTGATTTCCTGAGACATTCCTTCGATGAGAGTTCCTGTTACTATTGTTGATAAGGAATCTGCTGAGGAACGTTGGTATCTGTCTTGGGAGAAATATAATTTTAGGAGCTTCAGTTGTCTGTTACTCTACTAGGGATATATCTCCTGCTTGAGAAAGCGGAAGTGAACTGCATATCTGGTCAGGGTATAATGTGCACCATGACTTACTGGGGAAATGTGAAACTAATCGTGTTTGATCAGGTCCCGGTCTTACAGTGTTGTAAACTGTTGTCTGGAGATAAGAGAGAAGGAACCTGGATAATAAGGTTATGAGAAGGAACCTGGATAGTAGGGTTACTTCGATATGAAAGACTGGATAGTAGGGCTGTGAGAAGGAACCTGGATAGTATGGTTGCTTCGATATGAAAGCCTGGATAGTATGGCTGTGAGAAGGAACCTGGATAGTAGGGTTACTTCGATATGAAAGCCTGGATAGTAGGGCTGTGAGAAGGAACCTGGATAGTAGGGTTACTTCGATATGAAAGCCTGGATAGTAGGGCTGTGAGAAGGAACCTAGATAGTAAGGTTGCTTCGATATGAAAGCCTGGATAGTAGGGTTGTGAGAAGGAACCTGGATAGTAGGGTTACTTCGATATGAAAGCCTGGATAGTAGGGTTACTTCGATATGAAAGCCTGGATAGTAGGGCTGTGAGAAGGAACCTCGACAGTAGGGTTACTTTGATATGAAAGCCTAGATAGTAGGGCTGTGAGAAGGAACCTGGATAGTAAGGTTGCTTTGATATGAAAGACTGGATAGTAGGGCTGTGAGAAGGAACCTGGATAGTAGGGTTTCTTCGATATGAAAGCCTGGATAGTAGGGCTGTGAGAAGGAACCTGGATAGTAGGGTTTTGAGAAGGAACCTGGATAGTAGGGTTACTTCGATATGAAAGCCTGGATAGTAGGGCTGTAAGAAGGAACCTATATAGTAGGGTTGCTTCGATATGAAAGCCTGGATAGTAGGTCTGTAAGAAGGAACTTGGATAGTAGGGTTACTTCGATATGAAAGCTTGGATAGTAGGGCTGTGAGAAGGAACCTGGATAGTAGGGTTACTTCGATATGAAATCCTGGATAGTAGGGCTGTGAGAAGGAACCTGGATAATAGGGTTACTTCGATATGAAAGCCTGGATAGTAGGTCTATGAGAAGGAACCTGGATAGTAGGGTTACTTCGATATGAAAGCCTTGATAGTAGGGCCGTGAGAAGGAACCTGTGTCGTAGGGTTACTTCAATAGTAAATCCTGGATAGTAGGGTTGTGAGAAGGAACCTGGATAGTAGGGTTACTTCGATATGAAAGCCTGGATAGTAGGGATGTGAGAAGGAACCTGGGTCATAAGGTTACTTCAAAGCGATAGTGTAGATTAGTTGACCCGTTTAGTTTCGGGAATTGAGTTTCCATTATTCGCCTGTGGATGTGATTTGTATAACTGATGGATTCATTGAAGCTAATCATCTTTTCCTACAAAAGATATCAAGGTTAGTTGTATTCAATGCATGAAATGCAGGGTGAGATGATGTTCTCAAAATAAATGAGATTATGCTGTATATGATATGTATGCGTATGTCATGATGTATGTTCATGAAATTCTATCGGGGTATGCTCGGGTCTTGGGAAAATAAATCCCTGACGGTTGCTGGAGATTTGTAAATATTCTATCAGGACAGAATGCTGGAGAATAACTCTGCGGGGACCAACTTAGGGGAAGAGATACTCTGTTGGTAGACTTGCTGATCTGGAGGAATAAACTCAGTTGGGGATGAAATTCCGTTGCTGGAGATGATGAGCTCTGTTGGAGATTGAGCTTCTGTATCTGGAGACATAAACTCCATTTAGGGGATGAAATTTACTGACTCGCCCGCGATTATGAACCTCAGCTGGGGATAGTTATGTCCTATTTTGGGACAACTGACATCAATGTTTTTGGGTACTTTTACTCTGTGGGGAGTGTATATACCAATAATTATGTTCCCAAGCTGGCTCTATCCCGGTACCTGCTGGGAAGAGTAACTGTAGGGTTTGGCACTTCTTATTTCTGTCCATGTTTCTGGAATTACGAGTAATTGTCTTTTGTTTCTTATGTAAATATTTATGAGCATAAATCATTTTCAAATGCATATATCAAAAATAAATCATTGGACGTTCTTGCAAAACAAAACAGAAAAATAAAAACGAATTGAAGTTTCTTGTGAAAATGACTTGTATTGATTTTGAAGTTGGCCTGTAATAGGTGTTTTGTACAAGGGGGTTGACGTTCTAGTAAGAGAATGTCGCCTAAAGATAGAAATTATACAATTTGTGTAAAAGAAATAAAAAACAGCTATGTGAAACAACCTCACTGGGTTCCAACTCTGTTATTGCCTTTATATCTTCAAGCGTGTCATCACTTTGCTACTTCTCGAAGATTGATCAGATTGGTTGGCGCCGTATGAGCTTGATAGTCGATACCGAAGTATGGTCGCAAGATGATCTAATGAGACATAGTGATACGCTTCAATCCCTAACTTTTGCCTGGATTTCCATTTCGGGTTTTCAATCCACCGGGATACCCTTTTTTGCCCAAGCCTCCCTTTTGGGTTTTCGGCTTGCCGGGTGTACAAATTTTCTCATTTTCATCCGTTACTTTTGCCCGAACCCTTTTGGTTCGCCGGGAAGCCCTTATTTTTGCCTAGGTCAGTCGACCTAGCGGGTCTTTGATTATGTGTAGTATATTTTCACTGTGTCTGCATTGACGGGGTGAGGAAGGTCGTCACCATCCATGGTGGTTAGAATCATGGCTCCTCTCGAGAAAATGTTCTTAACCATAAATGGCCCTTCGTATGTGGGGGTCCATTTGCCCCTGGGATCACCTTGCGGAAGTATGATGCGCTTGATTACTAGATCCCCGACTTGATATTCTTGGCGTCTGACTTTCTTGTTAAAAGCCTTGATCATTCGCTTTTGATACGTCTGACCATGGCAGATAGCAGTAAGTCTCTTTTCATCGATTAGATTTAACTGATCAAGTCGGGTTTGTATCCAGTCGTCTTCGTTCAAACCCACATCCTTCATAATCCTGAGAGAGGGTATCTGGACTTCGATGGGTAAGAATGCCTCCATGCCATATACCAGAGAGTAGGGTGTTGCCCCTGTCGACGTCCGTGCTGAGGTACGGTACCCATGAAGAGCGAATGGTAACATCTCATGCCAGTCTTTGTATGTCACTGTCATCTTCTGTACAATCTTCTTGATATTCTTGTTAGCTGCTTCAACAACGCCATTCATCTTCGGCCGGTAGGGAGAATAATTATGATGTTGTATCTTGAACTGTTTACAGAGCTCGGTGATCATTGTGTTGTTGAGATTCATACCATTGTCAGTAATAATTCTCTCTGGTACAGCATATCGATAGATCAGATTGTGTCGGATAAACCGCGCCATGACGTTCTTGGTTACTATAGCAAAGGAAGCTGCCTCAACCCACTTCGTGAAGTAATCAATGGCTACTAAGATGAAGCGATGTCCATTGGAAGCGGTGGGCCTGATTTCTCCGATCATGTCAATGTCCCACATTGCAAAGGGCCACGGAGCTATTAAGACATTTAAGGGGACTGGAGGCACATGCACCTTATCAATGTAGATTTGGCACTTATGACAAGTTCGAGAGTGTTGATAGCAATCGGCTTCCATAGTAGACCAGTAATATCCTTCTCGTAGGATCTTTTTAGCCATGGTATGTCCACTAGAATGGGTTCCGAAGGTGCCTTCATGTAGCTCTGTCATGATCCTCTCTGCTTCACTATTGTCTACACACCGTAGTAGTGTGGAGTCATGATTGCGTCTATTTAGGACTCCATTACTGAGGAAGAACTTCGCAGCGAACCTTCTCAGAAACTTCTTATCATTGACAGATGCCCCTTCAGGATACTCTTGAGCCTTGAGATACCTTTTGACTTCGTGAAACCAGGGTTTGTCTGCCACTTCTTCGGTATCGATCTCACAGCAGTGTGTTGGTTCATCCAACCTCTCAATAGTGATTTGGGGAGCTTCATTGTCCCACCTAACCTTGAACATAGAAGACATAGTAGCTAGCGCGTCCGCTAACTGGTTCTCCTCTCGTGGGAAATGTTCTAAGGTTACCTCCTCAAAGTGTGGGAGCAATGTCAGTACATACTCTTTGTAAGGAATGAGATTCGGGTGCTTCGTATCCCACTCGCCTTTGATCTGACTTATCACTAGAGCGGAATCCCCAAATACATTTAAGAACTTAATCCTCAGGTCAATAGAAGCCCTAAGACCCATAATACATGCTTCATACTCCGCCATGTTGTTGGTGCAGTTGAAACATAATCGGACGGTGAACGGAGTATGACAGCCCTCGGGAGATATGATTACAATGCCAATTCCATTACCCAGTGCATTTGAGGCTCCATCAAAGTATATAGACCATCAGGATCCCTCCTCAGGTCCTTCATCCGGTCCAGGTTCTTCGTAGTCAGTCACTAACATAATATTCTCATCCGGGAACTCGAAATTCATGGACTGGTAGTCGTCCACGGCCTGATGGGCCAAATGATCAGCCAATACACTTCCTTTTATTTCTTTTTGGGTTGTATATTGTATGTCGTATTCGGTTAAGATCATTTTCCACCTTGCTATCCTTCCGGAGAGTGCGGGCTTCTCGAAAATGTGCTTGATCGGATCCATCTTTGATATCAACAAGGTAGTGCGAGTCAGCATATACTGTCTCAGTCGGCGAGCAGCCCATGCCAAAGCACAACAAGTTTTATCGAGCAATGAGTATCGTGTCTCACAGTCGGTAAACGTTTTGCTAAGGTAGTATATTGCGTTCTCTTTTCGACCAGACTCGTCATGCTGGCCCAGCACACACCCCATTGAATTGTCTAGCACTATCAAGTATAATATCAAAGGTCTTCCTTCAACTGGAGGCATCAAAATTGGTGGTTCTTGAAGGTATTCCTTGATTCTTTCGAAAGCGGTCTGGAATTCATCATTCCACTTTACCACTTGATCTTTCTTCAGAAGCTTGAAGATTGGCTCACAAGTAGCAGTCAGATGTGAAATGAACCTGGCGATGTAATTCAGGCGTCCCAAGAAACCTCTAACTTCCTTCTCTGTGCGGGGAACCGACATCTCTTGTATGGCCTTCACCTTCACAGGGTCTACCTGAATACCCTTATCACTGACGACAAAACCCAGAAGCTTACCAGATCTTACCCCGAAGGTACACTTGTTCGGATTCAACCTCAGCTTGTATGTCTTCAACCTGTCAAACAATTTTTGGAGATGATCAAGGTGCTCTTCCTCAGTCTGATACTTGGCTATCATGTCATCAACATAGATTTCAATCTCGTGGTGAATCATATCATGGAATAAAGCGACCATATCGCACTGATAAGTTACCCCAGCATTCTTCAACCCAAAAGGCATCACCTTGTAGCAGAAGGTGCCCCACTGTGTAACGAAGGTTGTCTTCTCCATGTCTTAAGGAGCCAACTTGATCTGGTTGTAGCCATAGAAACCGTCCATGAAGGAGAAGATTTTGTGTTGCACGGTGTTGTCGACCAGAACATCGATGTGGGGAAGTGGGAAATCATCCTTGGGGATTGCCCAGTTCAGATCTCTGTAATCAACACACATCCGTACCTTACCGTCCTTCTTAGGTACTGCACAATGTTGGAAACCCACTGTGGATAGGAATTGACAGCTAAGAATCTTGCATCGAGCTGTTTCACGACCTCTGCCTTTATTTTCACTGACATTTCAGGGAGCATACAACGGACCTTCTGTTTAACCAGAGGACAGTCTTCTTTAGTCGGCAGGCGATGTACCACAATATCAGTGTCCAAACCAGGCATGTCTTTATAGGACCAAGCGAAGATCTCAACATAGTCGTGCAACATCTGTATCAACCTCTGTTTGATGCTAGGCTTCAGATTTGCACCTATTTTAACCTCTTTTCTGTGTTCCTCAATACCCAAGTTCACTGTCTCAACCGACACTTCATGGGGTTGTATGGCCTTTTCTTCCTGCTGTAGTAGTCTAGCAAGTTTTCCAGGCACCTCACAATCATCCTTACCTTCGTCCTCGGCTTGGTTGATCGGATTTTTGAAGTCATAACTGGCAATAGCAGAGCTATTATCAATGGGATCCAGAGTGGATATGGATCTGCATTATGATACGTGAGTGTGTGTAAGAGAATAACTATTTTGATAAAGTGAAAAACAGAAAAGAAGAACAGAGAGCACAATTTGTATGCAAGAAACGTCAAATGCTTTATTAATGATATATGAAATGACAAATAATAGCCCTCACAAGCGTCACCAAGGTGCCTCGGGCAAGGCACCAGGCCGTAAAGTTTCAAATTTTTTATTACAAATCTTAAAACAAATAAGTCAATTACTGCGGAATAAAAGAAACAGGTATAAAGTCCTAGTCGTCCAGTTACTCAGTCCATCATTGGTAGTTGGGTAGATCCATCTGTCCAAGTCTGATTCTTCCTCGCTGTCTTCAATGGCATTAACCCCCCGATTGCTGATGCGTAGGGGAGGTCCTCCAGCCCGAGAGCGTCTAACATCCCTTTGAACCCCTATAGTAAAGCCCAAACCAAATTTGTCAGTTTTGTGAGTGAAATCAGGGAGCTGACCCCAATTGGTACACCCACCTTCTTTAACCACAGCCTTGGCGTCCTTGAGAGAAGCCATCTTCGAAGGAGGTTTGTTGGTAGTAGTTTCAATTGATGCCAAGATTTGAGGGACCTCTTCAAAATTCTGACAAGGAGTTTCTATGAATTCCCCGTCCATCTATATGTAGCGGAAGGAGTTGAGGTGACTCACCATATATTCTTCTTCACCCCGCACTGTGACAATCTTTCCTTTCACCAGATACTTCAGCATTTGGTGGAGTATGGAAGTGACTACCCCAGCCTCGTGGATCCAAGGACGACCCAGCAAACAAGAATATGACGTCCTGATATCCATCACATAGAAAGTGGACCCAAATGTCTGAGAACCTACTTTGACAGGGATGTCCACTTCCCCGTGCACCATTCTCTTCTATCCGTCAAAATCCCTTACCACAATCTTACTAGGCTTTAGAGTTAAGCCCTCGCAATCCAAAGGGTCCAATGCCTTCTTCGGCAGAACATTCAGTGAAGACCCAGTATCTACCAGCACATGAGCCATAGTGGTGCCCCTACATTCAATTGAGACATGCAGAGAATCATTATGCTTCCTTCCTTTTGGTGTCAAATCCGCATCTGAAAAACCCAGCCCATTATCAGCAGTCAGGCTGGCCACACAATCTCTGAACTGATCAACTGAACTCTCTTGCGGCACATGCGTAGTTTTGAGGAATGCAATCAAAGCCTTCGCATGGGCCTCAGAGCACAACATCAGGGATAACATGGATATCTTTGATGGGGTGTTCCCCAGCTGCTCGACCACATTGTAGTCGCTCTTCTTAATGATTTTTGGTATTTCCTCTATTTCTTGCTTAGAGGCTTCCACAAAAATTTTCTTAGGCGCCTCTGTCCGGGCAGGCTCACGTATAATTTCCTTGCCGCGGGTATCAGACGATTCGCCGTCAGGGGTAATAACTGGAGTAAGAATAGGAACAGTAGTTGACGTACTAGTAGGAACAGCAGATGGAAAGACAATAGGCTTGTTGACAGTCTTAGGGGAAATCTCGGGAGAGAAGACCCTTCCACTTCGGGTAACTTTGCTGGTTCCGACAATGTTACCAATATCAGGATCAACTTCTTCATCTTTCAAATCTTGTTTGATGCCATGATAGTACACATCGACACCATAATGCCATGTGACAGCTTTGTCCGAGACATACGGGACATGACCAGGAACAGTGATTATTAGTGGAGCAATTCTTGGAGCAGATGTAATCCTAACAGGTCTTCTCGAGGAAACCTTGGAAGGATTGGCGGAAATGGTTATAATGGCAACATCTTCAGATGGAACAACGGGAACCAAAGTTTTCTCAAACAGAATTTCTTTGCTATCTATCAGGCGTTGAATACCTAACTTCAGCAAACGGCAACCAGAAGGTAGAAACGAACACATGTGGCAACCTTCACCACAACCCAGAAATAAACCAGCCAACAGCAAATTCTTCTTGACAGTCATGAGAGGAGTAGAAACTTCATCAACAGAGGTAACGAACAAATCAGTATCAACAACATTAACTCCACAGTCGTGCTTAGGCATGGGAGCAGTTATGACATTTGGCTTCTCCGGAGCATCAAAATATATTTCCTTGGCTTCAATCAAGTCTTGTACTTTGTTCCCCAGAGCCCAACAGTCATTTTTATCATGGCCAGGACTCTCAGAATGATAGGCACACCGGGCATTCAGATTATATCGGGGAGATGTAGTATTTGGATTCTTGGGGGCCTCTTTCAAGGTTTCTAAGTTGGATCTCAGCAGATGAGGTAGAACTTCAGTCGATGTCATGTTGATGCGGGTAAACTGCCGTTGTGTTCTTTCCACCCATTGTTGATTGTTGCATTGTGAAGCAACTGCAGGCCTAGGTATCATTACGGCACTTACTGTCTGACGATGTTCAGCCCTGTTTTGGCCCCTCGGGCTATAGATGGCACTAGATTCCTTCTTACCAGCAAAAGGATTCTTTACTGAACTTGAAGAGGCATCCTTCTGTATTTTTCTGCTTCGAATCCCAGCTTCTACTCTTTCTCCAGGTAGGATCATCTCGGTGAAACCAACTGATGAGCTGCCGATCAAATGATTGAAAAATGGACTAGATAGTGTCCCCAGAAACATATCAACCAACTCCCTATCAGACAACGAGGGTTGAACTCTCCCAGCCAAGTCTATCAATTTTTTGCATAATCTTTAAAGCCTTCACTTGCGCCTATGGACATACTCTGGAGTTGAGTACGAGTAGGAGCAAGGTCGGCATTGTATTGATACTGCTTGTAAAAAGCAGCAGCCAGATCTTCCCAGTTTTGGATATTTTCTCCCTCTAGCTGGTAGAACCATTCAAGCTGAGTCCCTGACAGACTATCTTGAAAGAAGTGAACCCACATATTTCTATCAGCGGTGTGGGGATGGATCTTTCTGACATAAGAACGGAGATGGAGTTTTGGGTAGGACACTCCATCATACTTAGCAAAAACTGGAGCTTTGAACTTCTGTGGGATGACTACTCCCGACACCAATCCCAATTCTTCGAAATCCAGTCCAGGTATCCTCTGAACTTCCATGGCACTCAGACGATCTTCCAACTATTTGTATCTATCCTCAGCAGGAGGATATTGCTCATCATTATAATCAGTATCATTGTCAGAAACTTTAGGATTAGGGTCCTTCTCTTCTTCCTGATTCTCTCCTTCCTTGGATGAAGAGGTCAGATCAGCTTGTCGCTTCAACCACTCTCCAAACCTTCTGCCCATATTCAGAATACCGACAACCTTCTTCTTTTTCTTCTTCTCTTTCAGGATAAGGGCTTTCAGATCCTCCTGCCCTTTTGCTAGACTTATGAACATTTGTTGGAACTGGGCGTTTTGTGCCTGAAGGTCCTTGATGGTTTGCTCATAAGACATTTTGTGCTGAAATAAACAGCGAAGAAGATGAGAAACCTTTAATGGTACCTGTAATGATGTGTATGATAATGGGATGCGCATGCAATGATTTCAAAGACTTCGGGAAATTTAAATTTGCAAACAAAAATAAACAAAACTTTATTAGCTGAATTTGAATTTCAAATGCCTTTTAGGCGTTACAATTAAAAAACAAATCTAAAACTATAAAAGACATCAAAGTTCCCATGGATGCTTCCTCTTTGTGTCGAGATAGTCATTGAGTCCTCTTTCTTCATGCAGTTGCTTTGTGAGCTCTAAAACCTTCCTCTCCTGAGCATGGAACTGATCCCTGTAAGTATCCCGTTCCTTCATTAATTGAATCCAAGACCTTTGTAATTCTCTAAGATCAGTGGGCATATAAGGATAGAGAACCGTATAAGGAATACCCGATTTTGTAGTGGGTTCCATAATCATTGGTAAAATGGACACATAGGGCATCATAAGTGTGATGCGGTGGGAGAACTGACTTGAGGTTTTGCGTTTGTGTTCGCAAATGTTTCGGTTTAGCAAGAGTCGCCACCGACTTTTTATTTATCCAAAGGAAAGGTCAAAAAGCACATGAAAGACCTTTGAGATGTTTTCTTGGGTTCGGGGGGGGGGGGGGGGTAGATTATGAAAAGGGAAGGTTCTAGCACCCTTTTCATCCATGGTTTTCCATGGGCTCTTAGTTACTTGTTTTAGATCACTTGTTTTTGCTTTTCAATTGTTTGAAATGGTGCTTTGTGTGTGGTTTTGAAAGTATTTTGAAAAGAGGCCATCATTGTGGCAACCTTTGTAATGATTCTTGTTTGAAAGTATACAAAGGTGTATTGTCTTTTGAAAAATGTTTCAATGTTTGAAAGTTTGTTTTGGGAAATGTTTTGAAATTGTGTTGTGATGTGTGTTTGAAAATAGCAAGGATGTTTGCAAGTTTTGATCAAGTAACTAGGAGCATCTACCTACCTACTCAAAGATCTTTCCTACACATTTTTAACCATTTTACATTGTTGTTTTACCATTGCATTTGGTAAACAACCTTGTGTTTGGATGTTACACGGGACAGGCGCGGGTCATCGAATGATCATGATAGCAATGGTGCTAAGTATCTTAGCAAGTTTTTGTTTGAGGGACTAGATCATTTTTGTATAGGCGACCAAGATAGCGTCATCGAGGGACTATGATCTTTTTGTTTTGATTTTGTTTTGCCAAGACACCTAGCATGCATACCATGGCCATTTTAAAGGCAACAAGTGGATGAAACCCTAGGGGTGCTTGTGTGCATTGTGTTGTCATTTTCATGCATTTTGTCTAGTATTAGTTAAGCTATTTGTTTGATTTTGGATTTTTACATACAAACCCTAATCTTTCTATCATGGCATATTTGAAAGCAATAAAGTGTGTAAAAATAAATCTACGACTATTACAACATTGATATGGGGAGGGAGATACAATTTTGAATATGGGATATTTGCAAGAAATTAAAACCTTAAAATTAACTATTACAACCATATTGAATTCTTTGTTCAAATAATAAATAAGCAAATATTTAAATGGACAATTAAATAAATATGTAATATATTATAAATATGCAAAATGTTTTTGTATTATTTTTATGTATGCAAAAATAAGTTATTTAATGTATCAAAAATAAGAAAAATATTATTGATTATTTTTATTAAGGGTGGAAACCCTAATTTGTTTTAAGAAAATATATATATTATATTATTTATTTATAAACAATAAAATAAATAAAAATATATACAAATGTTTAGAAAACAAAAATATATGAGAAAATATTATTTGAGTGTATAAATAATAAAAATAAAAATATATGATTTTTTTGTATTATTTACAAGTCTTTATTTAAGAAAATAAAAGTATATTATTTAAGAAACTATTTTTATGCTAGAAAAAATAATAATAATAATAATAAAATAAAATATGAAAATTTAAGAAAATATTTTTGGTAATTTTTAATGTTAAGAAAAATAAAATAAAGTCAGAAATGAAAAAGAAATAGAAAAATATACAAAATAAAATCAAATGGGCCAAGGGGGTGTGAACAGCAAGCCTAGGGGGTGTAAATAGCATGGAACAAACAGGCCCAGCCCAGATGGCCTTCATCTTCAACCTCTGAACTAAATAACGCGTGCTATAGTTCAAACTGCTAACTCCTGTATTTGTGCTTAAAAACAAAAACTTGCAACATGAAAGTTATAGAGCATGATCATACGATTCTAACCATATAAAAAACTTAATCTAACTCTCAAAGACCAGAGAGAATTTCTCTGGCCCTAATTTCTAACCTAGCTTTTTCAGAAAGTTCATCATTCAAATTCTCCCAACTCAGTTAACTTAAATGAAATCTATGCATATGTACAGCTCAAGGGCAATGAGTACTACATTTTTTATTCACAAACCTAAGCCTAATGTTTCCTAAATAGAGAGATAGAAGTTTGAACTTTACCTGTTTCAGTCAAGCTCGAGTATGGAAATGCAAGGGTTTTCAGTGAGGCCTGAGATGCTTGTGAGCTTGCTTGAAGTTCCTTTGAGCTTTCCCAATGCCTAGCTAGCTTTGAACTTGCCTGAATAAGCTTGTAGAAGTCAACCTGCACAGTCAGAATTCAAAAATGGTGAAGTGTGTAAATGGAGTTACAGTCACTTGGGAATGGTTGGGATAGTTTAGGTAGGTTGTATGGAGTGTGTTGGAACTGATTGCAAGCAAAACGCACGAGTGGTTTGTGATTTGGAAATCAAAATGCAGAACCTGCCCTGTTTTGCAAGATTTTGGTGTTTTGAGGTACAAGGGTGTTTGAGGAATGGCTAGCTCGTGTTTCTGACCTTAGGAAATATTCAAAACTTCTTTGAAATGGTTACAACACTTAGTTATATCAGATACAAGAGTTATGTGGTTTTTGCAAGTTGACTTGGTTTTGAAGAAAAGTGTGATTTTGACAATACAAAGGGCTGTACTGGCCTCCTTTCTAGCTGTACAAAGTTGGTATACTTTTCCCTCAGTTTATGGAGTTGGTTTGCTGCAAAGGACTTGGTGAAATGCTTAAGAGAAACAAAATTGCATAAAGCAACCTTTATCAAAATGGCATTATTAACTTTTTGCCATTTTTAGATTAATCCTTTGTGTAATCTTCCATAGATCGGAACAATGCCTTAATCTATTGTATTTGCATTCAATTTTTTAGTGTGGAAGGGTTTAAGGACCTGTAAACAAGTACAAGCAAGGCTGGATAGAAATTGCAATTTGTAGCAACATGAAAAATGCCATGGATCAAAGTGACATTTTTCCAAATTCAAACCTTCGATTCTCCCTAAACACAAATGATTTTGGAGAGTTCTTGTAAATTTTGGAAAGCTTGTAACATGATCTACAATCCATATTTGAAATGAATTTTGAGATTCCAAAGGGAACTAGGTGAAAAATTTCCATGAAGATAGGTCAAAATCCTACCTAAACTAGGGCAAAATTTCACTAAGTTAAAAGTTTCATGGACCCTTGTTCAGAAAATAATAACTTGAGACCCAAGCATCTTTTGGGAAAACTTTGTGAATTAAAGTTGTAGATTTTGTGTAGGAATACAACTTTAATGTTGGAATTTTTGTTTGAATCCAATTGCATCATGGTGAAAAAGTTGGGCAAAGTTGGGAAAAAATAAGAAATTTTCATAACTTGGAAAATTTCGAAGTTATGAAAATTTTCCATTTTAAACACTAATTTTCAAAATTAGGTTTCTTGGTGAGCAAGTTTCATGTTTTGACATCTTGGTGAAAAATGACCCTTGGCACTTGATTTTGACCAAAAAGTCAATGTTTGGCTTTTCAGCGTACAGTTGATTTTTGATCAATTGACTGGAAAATTCATCTGTCAATCCAATGCATTTGAGATCTTTTGAACCTTGTGATTAGGTCAAGATGATGCCATTGAGTCCTTGAATCCATGCTTGAACCTAATTTTCCATTGGCTGTTAAAAATCAGAAATTTCCTTTCTGCAATCAAAACCCTTAAAATGACCATTTTGCCCTTTTGATGATCTGATCAAATTTCTTGAGGAGTTGTGGTCCAATCTTGATCAAATGGTTCATATGAGCCTATAATGTTTATATGGATAAAAAATTATGAGTTTTGACTGTAAATTGGCCATAGTTGACTTTTCCCCCAATACAACTGATTTCTAGGTCAACTGTCCAATTGACTGGGCAAAAATTTGATTCAAGGCTTGAAACTTGGTATGGGAAATCTTATAAGTCCAACATGAAGTATGAAAGTCAATTTGAGCATTGGGAGTCCAAAAATCCCTGTGCAAACTCAAACCCTAATTTCAGGTCATCAGTGCAAGGAGGTGTCTTGAGCTGAGCAAACCCTAATTCTGTCTGGAGTCCAAAGAGTCTTATGAGGAGAAATATTGATAAAATGAGAGGGAAAATTTTGGGGTACAACAGCTGCCCCTGTTCAATATTCTTGAACCTGAAGAGTTAGATTGGCGAGTTTGTCGTTCGTGACTCGAAGGTAAAAGATGATTGGACACTAGAGTGCCTGTAAATTTGCACTCGTCAAAATGTAGTTGAGGAAATAGGCTTAAAGATGCCATTTGGAGATGGTAGAATCTTGCTGGAGATGGGCTTAAAAGATGCCATCCAAGAATGCTTGTTGAATTAAAGGTTGTATGTCAGAAGAACAAGTATCAGAATGGTATTCGTGTCGAGAATATATCTGAACTCAATCTGGAGACCGAATCCGTATGAGCAAGGGTATAGTTTCCGTGTCTATAGCGTATCCAAGTCGTAACTGGATCTGTAAGAGCAAGGGTATAGCTGTCGTGTCTGGAGCGTATCCAAGCTAGGGAACATCAGCATGAGTGATCAGCATGGCTACCGTGTTTGGAGCGTATCTGGACTGTATCTGAATCTGTAAGAGCAAGGGTATAGGTGTCGTGTCTGGAGCATATCCGAGCTAGGGAACACCAGCATGAGTGATCAGCATGGATACCGTGTTCGGAGCATATCTGGATTGTATCTGAATCTGTAAGAGCAAGGGTATAGCTGTCGTGTCTGGAGCGTATCCGAGCTAGGGAACATCAGCATGAGTGATCAGCATGGCTATCGTGTTTGGAGCGTATCTGGACTGTATCTGAATCTGTAAGAGCAAGGGTATAGTTGCTGTGTCTGGAGCGTATTCGAGCTAGGGAACATCAGCATGAGTGATCAGCATGGCTACCGTGTTTGGAGCGTATCTGGACTGTATCTGAATCTTTGAATATTTGTTAAAGATAACTTTTAATCTTATCCTGAAAAGGGTAAAATGTTAGCTGAAACACAGAGTTATGTTGCATGAAATGTATGATGCAATAAATGTGTTTTATCAATGTTTATGATATATGAATGTAATGTATGCGCATGTAAGCTGATTAGCCATCTTGCTGAGGAGAATAAATCCTTGATAGTTAGAGATAATAAAATCCTTGACTGCTGTCGGGGAAAGTGAATCCTGGACCGATGCTGGGGATCCAAAATCTTTGATTGCTGAAGATGAGAAATCCTTGGACCACTTTTGTGGATAGAAAACCCTTGGAAACTTGTGGGGGTTAACAAGAACTTTGACAAACTCTGTGGGATATGAGAATCCTTCATGACTTTCCTGGGGAAAAGGGATCTTTCAAGTCTGCTTGAGAAACCTGCTTGGGGAATCCAGAGAACTTTGATGACTGTAGCTGGGGAGTAGACCAATGGGAATCCTTACTCGGCTGGGGAATAGGGAAAACTCTGACGATCTCTACTGGGGATTAGATGAAAGAAAACCTTTATCTGTTGGAGAATAAGGAAGACTTTGATGGCTTCTACGGAGAATTAAGAATGATAAACTCCGATCTCCTGGGGAAATTGATGCCTTGGGGGCTTTACTGGAGAAGTGAGAGTGAGAATCTTCGATTTGCAGGGGATTAAAAATTCTGACAAACTCACGCTGGGGAGTTATGAATACTCAGGTAACTTCAATGGGGAATCTGGACTAAGAATCTTCAATCTGCTAGGGGAAAATAAATCCCTGGGGACTTCAAGCTGAAGAGTTAAGAATGAGAATCTTCATTCTGTTGGGGAGTTAAGAATGAGAATCTTCATTCTGCTGGGGAGTAAAAACTCTGGGGAGTAGCTATATTGTTGGAGAGTACGCTATCCTGCTGGAAAGTAAGTTCAAGACTCTGGGGGAAGAGCTTATTCCTGTTTGGAAAAAGTTCAGGAGTTTGGGTTGTATGCCAATCTATTGGGGAATTATCCTTAGTTGGGGATAAAAAGTTATTTATTATCTGGTTGATTCTCAGATTTTAAGATAACTTGTTGGGGAATCTGGAGAAACTGGGTGGTTTCTGCTGTGGATTGGTAGTTGGAATTTTGACTTTGCTGGGTGATCGGTAAAATAGCAAGTGTACTATTTTATCGATGTAGTAATAATGGGGAAAAACCCCAAAGTCGATCTCTTGAGGACTGCACAGCGAAATTAAGTTTGTTTGAATGAATATCAATTGAACAAAAGCAATAGTTGATTGTTTATTTTGAACTACAATATTATGAAAACTAAATTTACGAGAAGTTTATATGTTATGATGAGAATAATGCCAGGACGGTGTATGAATTGCGATACAATGACCAACTTATTTCGTTATTAAAAAGATCTATGTTTCACCTTTTCTTTCCCTATGCCTAAAGTTATTTTTCCGCAATTCCTTTTAAGAAAAACCTTTGGTATTCTCTCTTTGCCCTAATTCCTCAGCTGCCAAGAGAGAATATCAAACTCTAATTCAGACAATAAAAAGGGTATTCACAGGGTATTCTAATTCCTTAGGAATATCTGCTATGATAAAAGAGATGCAACAGGATTAGGATTGCTGATCAGGCCAACCCTAATTACGATCAATAATCTTTTTTTCCAAGCAGATTAAGCATTAAAATCGTTGCATCCAATAAAGATTAAGGTTTTAACATAAAACTCACAGTACAAAACATCAATTAGTCATTACAAAGCAATTCAGTGACACCTCCCTTGACATTGGGATGTTTAGCTACTCATGTTACTTATGAAAACAGGATCAAGAAGAAAATTCATTACAATAGGATTTGGATTGGTTGGATCGTCGATTGCTTCCGCTCTTGATCGATCCTCCTTCTCCTTGAATCACCACTCTAAACTTTTCTCCAATATGCTCTTTTTCAAAATATGAATCTCCCCCCGTTTCTTCACCCTAGTCTCTAATATAACAGTATTCTCAAATCTTCCACGGAATGTCCAAACTGCCCTCCACGTGTCCCATTCTGTGCGTCAAAACAAAAAGGAATTTTTGCCTCAGGATGCCTGACACGGGCCGTGTTGTGGGACACGGGTGACCGTGTCAGGTCGCTGCTTCACATTAATGCAATTTGCGCCTTCAGAGGGCACAACACGGTCCGTGTTGTGCAACACGGGTGGCCGTGTTGTGTTGCTGGTTGTTGTATTTTTCTGTCTGCTGCAGATGCCACGACACGGGCCGTGTCGCACGACACGGGCACCCGTGTCATGCTTCTGAAATCTTCGCATCCGTGCGTTTCTTCTGTATTTGGACCATTTTCGCATTGGTGCTGGGTATCCAACTAGACAGAAACCTGAAACACCTTGAAACAACAACCACATTACACGCACCAACGGTAAAAATGATAAAAACATGGACACCTGACTTGCTTACCAAAATCAGAGAATACCGTTGAAGCATAATTAAAATAGTAAAAGAAAACTCATGAAAACACAAGAATCAATACTAAAACTTGTTTGGAAAGTACGACAAAAGATCACTGATCACTGGGGAAGAAGGTTTCATCTTTGGTGGGAATTTATGACCCTAAGTTTTTGCTCTGCTGAGGATTGGGAGTTTGAAAACTTAACTCTGATGGTGGATTAAGGGTTTGAAAACATGACTCCGTCGGGGATTGGGAATTTGTAGATTTTACTCTGGCGAGGATTTTCAAAATTGTAATTCCGCTGGGGATATGTATTTCAAGGTTTTAGCTCCGTTGGGGATCCAGATGATGTACTGCAGGCGATTTCTCTTGGGATAGCCTGGAGACGTTTTCCTATACTTTCAACCTGTCAGTAATTATTCTTTCACATTTCGTTTATTTGTAAACAGTGATTATATTCAAATGCATATGCTCATTTAATAAACCATTGGACGTTTTCAAATAAAACACAAGTGTAAAGAAAAAGAAAAGGCAAATATTTTCTGCACTTTGAAGTATCTTTGTATTAACTTTGTGTAAGTATTTTGTACAAAGGAGACAGACATTCTAGTAAGAGAATATTGTCATAAAATTGAGAAAATTTTATACAAAGAAAGGTGGCTATGTGTAAAAATTCCATGGGGTTCCCATTCTGCTATAGCCTTCGTGACTCTGGATATCTTGTCCATTCGTTGCTTCGTCCGAAGATGATTGGGTTGATCCGCAGCCCAAAGCTTGTTTGTGAAGAGATTGTTCTTAAAGTGATCCGACGAGACATAGTCATACGCTTTAATTCCCTAACTTTTGCCTGGACCGCCCTTTTGGGTTTTCAGTCCACCGGGAAACTCTTTTTAGCCCAAGTCGCCCTTTCGGGTTTTTGACTTGCCGGGTGTATAGATTTTTTTATTTATCCCTAATTTTTGCCTGAACCGCCCTTTCGGGTTTTCGATTCACCAGGATGCCCATTTTTGCCCAAGTCGCCCTTTTGGGTTTTCGACTTGCCGGGTCGTTTATGCGTAGTATCTTTTGACTATGTCTGCATTCGCAGGGTGCGGCAGGTCGTCACCATCCATGGTGATCAGGATCATTGCCCCACCAAAAAAATATGTTTTTGATCATAAATGGTCCTTCGTAAGTAGGAGTCCATTTTCCCCTGGGATCACTTTGCGGCAAGATGATCCGCTTGATTACAAGATCCCCGACTTGATATACCTGGCGCCTGACTTTCTTGTTGAAAGCCTTGATCATTCGTTTTTGATACGCCTGACCATGGCAAATAGCAGTAAGTCGCTTTTTGTCAATCAAGTTAAGTTGATCAAGTCGGGTCTGAATCCAATCGTCTTCACTCAAACCAGCATCCTTCATGATTCTCAAGGAGGGAATATGAACCTCGATAGGTAAAATAGCTTCCATGCCGTATACCAAGGAATATGGTGTTTCCCCAGTTGAAGTGCGTGTCGTGGTACGGTACCCGTGCAGAGCAAACGGTAACATCTCATGCCAGTCCTTGTAGGTGACTGTCATCTTTTGAATAATCTTCTTGATATTTTTGTTCGCAACTTCGACAGCACCGTTCATCTTTGGCCGATAGGGAGATGAATTGTGATGTTGAATCTGGAACTGCTCGCACAGAGTGGTGATCATAGTATTGTTCAAGTTTGTACCGTTGTTAGTGATGATTCTGTCAGGGATGCCGTACCGGAAAATGAGGTTCTGCTTGATAAAGCGGGCAACAAAATTCTTTGTGACAGATGCAAAGGAAGCAGCTTCGACCCACTTGGTAAAGTAATCAATGGCCACCAGGATGAAATGATGTCCATTAGATGTTGTAGGCTTGACCTCTCCAATCATGTCGATTCCCCACATCGCGAATGGCCAAGGAGCTGTTAAGACATTGAGAGGAACTGGAGGTATATGTACCTTGTCAGCATAGATTTGGGATTTGTGACAAGTACGGGAATGTTGATGGCAATTAGCTTCCATGCTAGACCAGTAATAGCCTGCCCATAGAATCTTCTTAGCCATCGTATGTCCGCTTGAGTGAGTGCCAAAGGTACCATTGTGCAGTTCAGCCATGATTTGCTCAGCTTCAACCTTGTCTATACAACGGAGTAGAATGCAATCATGATTGCGCTTGTATAGGATACCATTGCTCGGGAAGAACTTAGCTGAGAACCTCCTTAAGAACCTTTTGTCGTTGACTGAAGCTCCTTCAGGGTATTCTTGTGCTTCGAGATACCTTTTGACGTCATGAAACCAAGGTCGGTCCACTACTTCTTCGGTATTAATCTCGTGACAATGTGCAGGTTCGTCCATCCGTTTAATGGTGATTTGAGGAGCCTCATTATACCAGATAAGTTTAAACATGGATGACATTGTAGCTAGCGCATCTGCTAGCTGATTTTCTTCTCGCGGGAAGTGCTCGAAGGTAATCTGCTCGAAATGTGGTAACAATGTCAAGACATGTTCTTTGTAAGGGATGAGGTTTGGATGTTTAGTATCCCACTCTCCTTTGATTTGACTGATAACCAAAGCTGAGTCCCCAAATCTAATCAAAGATTTGATTCCCAAGTTAATAGCAGCCTTGAGACCAAAGATACAAACTTCATACTCGGCCATGTTGTTGGTGCAGCTGAAGCAGAGTCTGGAAGTGAAAGGTGTATGGCAACCTTCTGGAGAAATAAGTACTGCACCGATACCGTTGCCAAGTGCGTTGGAGGAACCATCAAAGTACAGGGTCCATCGGGATCCTTGTTCAGGTCCGTCATACGGTCTGTTCTCTTCAATGTTGCTCAAAGTCTTGATATCCTCGTCGGGGAAGTCGAATCTCATGGATTGGTAATCTTCGACAGCTTGATGGGCCAGGGGATCGGCTAGTACACTCCCCTTTATAGCTTTTTGAGTCGTGTATTGTATATCATTTTCGGTGAGGATCATCTGCCATCTAGCGATTCTTCCGAATAAAGCAGGCTTCTCGAAGATGTACTTGATCGGATCCATCTTAGAGATCAGCAAAGTGGTATGTGTCAACATATACTGCCTTAGCCGGCGAGCAGCCCATACCAAAGCGCAGCAAGTTTTCTCGAGCAGTGAGTATCGGGTCTCACAGTCGGTAAACTTTTTGCTAAGGTAATAAATGGCATGCTCTTTTCGGCCAGACTCGTCATGTTGGCCCAGTATGCACCCCATTGAATTCTCCAAGACAGTCAGATACATAATTAACGGCCTTCCTTCGACGGGTGGCATCAAGATAGGAGGTTCCAACAAATACTCCTTGATTTTATCGAAAGCAACTTGACAGTCATCATTCCATTTAACCACCTGATCTTTCTTCAACAGCTTGAAGATTGGCTCACAGGTAGATGTTAGGTGAGAAATGAACCTTGCAATGTAGTTTAGGCGTCCCAAGAAACCTCTGACCTCCTTCTCAGTGCGAGGGGTAGACATTTCTTGTATAGCTTTGACTTTGGCAGGATCAACCTCGATGCCTTTGTTATTGACTATGAAACCCAAGAGTTTATCAGACCTGACTCCAAAAGTGCACTTGTTAGGGTTCAGTTTGAGCTTGTACTCTTTCAACCTGACAAACAGCTTTTGCAGATGGTCGAGGTATTCTTCTTCCGTTTGTGAACGGGCTATCATGTCGTCTACGTAGACCTCTATCTCATGATGTATCATATCATGAAATAAAGCTACCATGGCACGCTGATAGGTTACCCCGACATTCTTCAGTCCGAATGGCATCACCTTATAACAGAACGTACCCCACTGTGTAACAAAAGTAGTTTTCTCCATGTCTTCAGGGGCCATTTTGATCTGGTTGTACCCTGAAAATCCGTCCATGAAAGAAAATACCTTGTGCTAAGTTGTATTGTTAACCAAGATGTCAATGTGCGGTAGTGGAAAGTCATCTTTAGGGCTAACCCTGTTTAAGTCTCTGTAATCCATGCACATTCTTACTTTGCCGTCCTTTTTAGGCACGGGCACAATGTTAGCAACCCATTGTGGATAGGATGTAATAGCAAGAAAGCCAGCATTGAACTGCTTCATCACTTCAGCTTTGATCTTTTCAGACATGTTGGGCCTCATGCGGCGAACTTTTTGTTTAATTGGTGGACAGTCTTATCTTGTAGGGAGATGGTGAACCACAATATCTGTATCAAGTCCCGGCATGTCTTCGTAGGACCAAGCAAAGATCTCAACATATTCATTCAACAGCTGAACTAAGCGCTCCTTGACACTTGGCTCTAGGTTGGCACCCACTCTAACTTCTTTTCTGTCTTCCTCTGTTCCCAAGTTGATAGTCTCTAACAACTCCTCGTGAGGTAGAATATCCCTTTCTTTCTGTTGCAGCAGTCTAGCCAATTCTCCAGGAACTTCACAGTCTTCATCACCTTCGTATTCGGCATGGTAGACCAGATCTTCAGAGTCACTGAAGGTCATAGCAGAATTGTTACCCATAGAATCCGGAATGGATGGGTACCTGCAATTTGTGAGTGTGGGTGTGTGTAAGGGACAGTCACCTTTAAACAAATAAAATGTAAAAAGAAATAAAATGAACACAAAAGTTTATATGTGAAAACGTCCATGATTCATTAAAATGGCATATGAAGATGAAAAATCAAACCCTTACAAATGGACCTATGTGCCTCGGGTAAGGCACAAGGTTAAAAGTGTACGAATTGTTTAGGAATTATTACAAACTGTTGTACCCCAAAATTTGCCCTCTCTTTTCCACAAGAAATCGCAGCTTCGGGCTTTTCCTGATTTTTCAGATTGGCTTAAGAATCGGTCAAACAGACTTTTCTCATCAGTCTGACAAAATTAGGGTTTCCATTAACTTTTGAATCAGTCCAAACAGATTATTAGGGTTTCTATTGATTTGGTTGAATTTGGCTCAGGGTTTGATCAAGCAGACGCTTCTTTGATAATAAATCAAGAATTAGGGTTTGCGCGGGCATTCTCAGAAGGAATTGATTCTGCAGTTCTTTTCAATTGACTCTGGGACATGGTTTGAGGCTTCTGGTTGAAAATTTGCAGTGTTTGGTTTAATTAGTAAAAGGAAAGGCATATGGACGTTTGTTTGATTAACTGTGCAATGCTTATGGTTAATTGGAACGCCGGGTTTATTATTGGTTAATGCGAAGTTGCAAGACTACGGTGTTTATTAATTATTTATTTTATCTAAGTTAGAATAATTGGGATTTACTTCCAGTTATTTTAATTCAAGAAACTTAAATAATTAAATAGACAGTGAATTGAAAGAGAATTAACTGACAAAGGATTATTTTTATTCATTTTTAATTGTTTGTTACAAATATTATTTGAACACTGTAAATTTATTTACAGTTGTTTACAATAATATTATTACAATAATTAAAAGTAAATTAAAACTATATTCTAAATTGCTTGAAATCTTCATCTTCTACTGCTGCTCCCCATTGCTCAACTGATATTTATCTGCAAAGACAAAAAAGGAAGAAAGTCAATACAGATTATTTAAAAAGGCAGACAGATAATTAACTCATCATTAAAAGTGTTGTCCGGAATCAGTTTGTTCGTCCTCTCTGCAAATCGCAAGAAGATTCTCCTCTTGGTTCACAAAGAGGGAAAGAAAATATGTTTGCAAGCATATTAAACAAAATGTACAAGGCTGAATAATTGAACCAAATGCAAAGGGACAAGCAACTGCATAAATTCAAATTGCAAAGTGTCAACCAAAATGTCAACCAAGCTGCAAAGTTCAAACTGAATTACACTATCAAACTAGGCAAACCAAATTGTCAAAAGTGTAAAGCTGTCAAAATGTCCAAAAGAGATGTCAACCAAGCTGCCAAAAGATATCAAAGCTGTCAAAAGGCTGTTAACAAGTACACACAAGATATGCAGGAAAACTGGAAGTATGCAGAGGAAAGACAATATGCAAACAACATTTCAAATATTATCATCATTTTCCAGGCCATCACTTTTTCAGAAAAAAAGGACAGTAAAGCATTAAAATATGCTTTTCTGATAGAGAGAGAAAAGAGAGAGAGAAGTAGAGGCTTACAGGCAGGCTTAGAGATAAAGAGAACAAATCAGAACACTGTAAAGAAAAAGGCAGAAAAACATAAGGAAAAATATAACACAAGCTCTCAAACCTGTAACTTCAAAAAAACAAACCACCAAGCTTACAAACTGCCTTCAAACCAACTCAGTACCAAAACCTCCACAATCCCGCCTAAAACACATAACAGAAACAACAAGCTTGCAACCTCAAGCCTACTTCAGACTCACAAACCTGCTAAGCATCAAACCTGTATCCAACCAGCCTGTCAAAGACTATACAGCCTTCAAGCTTCCCAATAAACCCGTCTCAAGCCTTATTCAAACAAAACTCAAACAAGCAATCAAAAAGCATGTCAAAACAAACTGATAAGCCTTTCAAAGCCCAGCAAGCCTAAAGACCTGGTAGCATAACAAACAATAAACCTGTACTAACAAAACCTTGAAGCCTGTCAAAAACTATACAACAAACAAGCCCTCAAAACTGCATTCATACATCCAAGCAAGTCTAAACCCCAACCAACCTGTCAAACTGCATAGTATTCAAAGCCAAAATGCCTCAGAATCAAAATCATCATAGGCTAAACAAATCCAAACTCTCAGAACTAAAAGTTCATCGTTGAGTAACACAGCATCAAGAGAGGAAAAGAAACTCAGAAGAGAGCAATACTGAAGCAAGCAATCAAAATTCAAGCAAGTCCAAGCATCTCAAACTCAAAGCAAACCCAGGAACAAACTCAGATTCAAACATCATCATCATTGTAAAAGAACAACAAAGTTCATCAAAGAACAACATCAACATTTCAATATCAACAAGCCAAAAAGCAACTCAGAAGAAAGCATCACAGAGGCAAGCGATCAGAAGAGGAAAAGAAGCACTTAAGCTAGGGTTTTCAGAAAACTATCATCATAAAACCACAAAGGCAAGCAAGATACAAATACCAGGGAGTCAGCAAGCCTCATCACCGGTCCCCACGCCTCAGCCACCTGAGACGCGCCGCCGTCCTCCTCCGTCTCCTATCCAAAGGTAGTAACTCCTCTCTTCTCTCTAACACCTCACACAAACATCAAATAACATAAAGATCAGGACATACAAAAATGAAGCATGCATGAACTGAAACCTTAAAAAACGCGTTAAGACAGAAATCATATACCTTCTCATCACTGCCTTGTTTAACCATGGAGAGAGGGAGATGGACGATGGCGCTCTGGCAACGGAGGCGGTTGGAGGAGCATCAATGGCTCTTGTTTGAGAGAGAACGAGAAAGATGAAGAAGACGATGGAGAAGCGGCGCCATTTATCAAAGCGCTGTAAACCCTATTCTGAGACAAAACAATTCCAACCCTAAACAATTTGTCAAACAGCATCTGGGCCTGTCCTTTGCGTAAATTTCCTAAGCCCATTCCAATTCTAGCACCTTACCCCTCTTTCAGCGCCTACACCCCCCTTTTGCAAATCTGTTCATTTTGATCTTTTTGGGCCAAGCGTTTTCTTAAGGCCCATTTAACCTTTTTATGTATATACAATTAATGCTCTTCTTTTTTATTTCTTTTTAACTAATTCCTATTTCCTTTTAAAAAATAATAATGTATTTTGGGCTTTAAAACTTTTTTTAGTAAATCACTTTTATATAAGTTTCTTTTAAAACATTAACAAAAAATACATAAATAATATTTTTGTTTTGAGTTAAATAATTTTCTTGTATATAAAACATTAACAAAAATATGTAAGCAATAGATTTTCTTTATTAAGTTAAAATATTTTTCTTTTAAGAACTTCTTGTACATAAAAACATTAACTAAATACATGGATAATAGAATACTTAAATTTAAACAATTTTCTTTTCTTTTTTAAAACCTTTTATATAACTTAACAAAAAAAAACCCAAAAATAAATAAAATACTTAATATTGCATTAGGTTAACATATTTTTCTCATCACTTGTAAATAATCACATACATTGCACAATACTTTTATTTCTCTTTGATTCTTATACATTGCTATATTTTACATTGAGAATGCGATTCGATTTGGTTGTAAATATTATTTGGACACTACTATCTTGATAAGACTCATCCCCATTTGTAAATATTTGTACCCCCATCCCCGGATACTTATTTGTAATAGCTTAGACTTTAAATTCCCGCAATTTATCGCTTTCTATATACTGTATAGTAATTAGGGTTTGTATGCGAAGATTCAAAATCAACCGCTAGATAACCTAATACAAAGACAAATGCATGAAAATCAATACACAATTCACACTTGCACCCCTAGGGTAATCCCACTTGTTGCCTTAAAAAATGGGCCATATTTGCATGTCAAGTACTTTGGCAAAACAAAAACAAATCAAATGATCATAGTCCCTCGATGACGCTTTCGAAGTTGCCTAAACAAAATGATCATAGTCCCTCAAGCAAATTGCCAAAGATACTTGACACCATTGCATTCATGGTCTATACGATGACCCACGCCCGTCCCGTTAACATCCTAACACAAGGTTGTTCACCAAATACAAATGGTGAAACAACACTGTTAAAAGGGTTAAAACATAGGAAAGATCTTTGAGTAAATTTAGGGGTAGACAACTCTTAGTTACTTGATCAAACTTGCAAAACACACTTGCCTACTTTCAAAACACACTTCACAAACACAACTTCCAAAACAACTTTCAAAAACATTGAAACATCTTTTCAAAAAGACAAACACCTTTGTAAAACATTCGAGTAAAGAATTGTTACAATGGTTGCCTAGACAAGGCATCTTTTTCAAAACATTTTCAAAAACACACACACAAAGCACCATTTCAAACAATTGAAAAGCAAAGGCGAGTGATCTAAAACAAGTAACTAAGAGCCCATGGATAACCATGGATGAAAAGGGTGCTAGCACCTTCCCTTTTCATAATCTACCCCCCGAACCCACGAAAACATCTCAAAGGTTTTTCCTGTGCTTTTTAACCTTTCCTTAGGATAAATAAAAAGTCGGTGGCGACTCTTGCTAAACCGAACAAGTGCGAATACAAACGCAAAACCTCAAGTCAGTTCTCCCACCGTATCACAGAACTGGCGACTCTGCTGGGGACATCAGTTTAAAAGTGGGGTTACCTTAGGGTTTATATCACCTTTACATACTTGCTTTGATTGCTTTGATTGCTTTACTTTTTGGGTCCTTGTTTGGGTTTGTTGTAAATCCTACACCTGGATTTGGGGGCACCTTCTTAGGTAAATAGCAATAAACTGTGAGGGAACTGTGCGGGGTATACCGACATGGTTGAAGCAGTAGCTATGTTAGTGTGACATATTTGTGAGTACCGATAGCCCTTGAGTAGTCAAGGAGAATACGGGGCTGCTGAGTGATGTCATGAAGCACTAACGAACTCTTAGAACCTTAATTGACCATCTTAGCCTTTTTAGGGGTAGTGAGATGACCGACTTCGGTGCAGTCCGAAGTTGGTAGATACTCGATACTACACTCATTGAGGGTTGTTTTCTTGGAATATTTTGGTCGCCAGTTAAGTGGCTAAACCAAAACAATGAACATAGAAAACAATCCAGTGATATTGAGCTCCTTAGAACCCGGTTTCTATTTTAGGACAGGATGAGCCAACTAACTTCAAGAGGGTACTTACCTACAAACCCCATGCAAGCCTAAACCTAAGGACTTGTTTGCTTCGTGTGAATATGATTACCTGTATATACACTTACTTGCTTTTGCATACATGTACATAACATCATAACATCATACCATAGCATTTTCAATAACCATTTCAAGGATCTCGAGGGTCTGTTGATGCAGGGTCACGTTGAAACAGACATCTACCAAAGGGCAAGAGGTTTCTCCTCTATTCAAATGCCATCAAAGATCAAGTGCAACAACTTGAATCAGGGGCTATGACCCACTTGACATGGTGAGCTTGATTCTCGTGGAAAGACATCCGCCGGTGCAAAGTTCTCCAATCAAAGATGCTGACCAAAGCTCAACCTCTAACATTTTTCTTGTGTTTACCCCGAGAGCATGCATCCACATATCATGCATTGCATCATAACAATTCTTTCCTTTTCAGGTTTCCTTATTCTCCTACTGTTTATTTCAGTAGAGATGGCTCTAGAGAGGACTGTCAAGGATATCCAGGATCAAAATGCTCAACTTCAAGAAATGTTCTTGAACCTGTCCCAAGGGCAAGAAGAAGTGAAAGATATCCTCATAAGGGGCATGGTCCAGGGGAATTCAAGCAATGCCAGGAGTGATCAGTTGGAGGAACTGCAGTTTGAGCTGGCAACAATGAGGATCCAGATGATGGGACAACTGGTGGGTCAGATGGCTCTCATCTAGGACTTAGCTCAAAGACAAGAGGAGCTCAGGGTTCTCGTCAACAAACTGCTTCGGGACATCCAAGTGGGGAAAACGTCTGAGGTTGAAGATCAAGTCATCCTTCAACCCCCTTTGAGACAAGAAGACAAGGGAAAGGCTCCTCTAGTTGCTTCAGGGTCACAAGCCCATCAACAACCGCGTCAACGTCAACGGGGTAATCAACGTAAGCAAAATACGTCGGGAAGACAGTTCACTGAGACTGACATACCATCATCTCTAATACTGGAATGCTTGTTGGAGGTCAATCTGACTGCTTTGAGGGATCCTATTCGGAAGCCCAATACCTCTGCTCCTAGCTATCATCCTGACGCATTTTGTGTATACCACTCCTATAGTCCGGGACATGACACCGACGACTGTTGGGCCTTGAAGAACAAGATTCAAGATCTGATTGACATTGGAGTGCTGAGATTCATGCTAGATGGTGAGATGAAAATCTTCCGTTAAGGGTTTTTCCGCCTGAAATGACAAAGCTCGAACTGAGATACTTTTGTTCCATTTGAATTTTCAAAGTTGTAGTTTCTTTTGTGATTCAAACAATTATCTGTTGATGTCAAACTCTGTTTCATTAAATGCATTGCATATGTTTGTCTTGAATTCATCCATTCGTTTTCACTACTCTTATGCTTTCTTTATGATATTTAACTCTTGATAAAAAGCTGCAAGCCTTGAGAGGGAGGATGACGAAACAATACCATAATCTCATACAGTATGCTTTTGAACAAGACTTTGCTGATGATGTACATGCATTTCTCTCAAATCCCAAACACTGGAGTTATAAGGAAGATAATCCCTAGTCAACCCCTTCGAGTCAAAGAAGTAGGATTTTTCTATTCTAAACAATTTAAAACCTTTGATTTAAACCTGGGGCAGGGTAGTCTCTCAGTTAATCCAAAAAGGGTGCGCATTGAAGTAGCAAACTCTCAGTTCGTAATACAACGAACGACATCAAAAAAAAAAAAGAGAAAAACATTCCTTTGGAACCAAAAGACAGTGATGGTTCTTTATCTCATAGGCAGTCAATCTCTCAAAAGAGAAAAGCCCATTAAGTCAAAACCTACAAAGGAGGCTTAAGAAAGTCGGGGCATCCTGCTGACTGTAATCTCGAAAACAGGAACAGTCAGGCAAAAGTTAGGGATAACGAATCAAAAGAACGAGGTCATTACAAATCCTCAACAACATGAAAAATGTTGCAAAAGAAAAAAGGAGATAATGACTGCCTTCCAACAAATTCAATTGGTGTGAACCATCACCAAAAGAGTCGTTCCAAATTCGAATAGAGTTCGACGCACAATTAACTGAGTCTAGGACTGAAGGACATCACAGAGAGCGGGTGGGTACAAATATACTTTGAGCCTTTATCCTTTGTTCTTAAACCGTGAACCAAGCCACATTACAACCCTTCAAAAGACCTAATTGAAGCATGGGTTAGTTCGAAAGCATACTGTCACAAAAGGTATCCTGACTCCTGTAAGGCTTTGCCCTAAATCTTGTGTTGATTTTGTCTTATAAAAAGTTTTCTGCTAAAAAAAAACGCATTTTTCAAAACTTCAAGACAAGCATAAACTTTGCATTATTTGAATATCGTTGTTTGCACATGGTTATTTGTTTGACAGCGAAGAAATTCCTACAGCGAATGTTCGGAGGAACGAAAACTCTCTCAGTGAGTAAAATCACTTTAAGAAGGATGACACTTCCATTGACAAATCTCCTATCTACAAGGGGGCATGACATGTCACTATCCAGTTAACCTGGGGCAGTCCAGTCAAGGTTTCAACAGGTCTTTCAAAGTTCAATTAACCTGGGGCAGTCCAGTCAAGGTTTCAACAGGTCTTTCAAAGTTCAATTAACCTTGGGCAGTCCAGTCAAGATTTCAACAAATCTCTCAATTACAGATCAGTCGGGGGCAAGTCTCCGTCACCATCACTTGGGGCATTCGAATGTCAATCTCAAGGTCGTTCAAAATTTCCTTCATCACCTGCTGGAAGTTACGATCAACATCACAAATTCCTTCATCACCTGTTGGAAGATACAGTTTCAGATACGCTCCAGACACGGTAGCCATTCTGTCACTCATTCAGATCCCAGTTATAGTTTCAGATACACTCCAGACACGGAAGTCATTCTGCTACTCATATAGATCTCAACTCCAAGACACAGTTTCAGATACGCTCCAAACACGGTAGCAATTCTGTCACTCATTCAGATCCCAGTATCAGACTACCGCGAAGCCTGGATTACGACCAGATAGTGGTATCTCCTAAGAGCAAGCTATGAAACTCGGATTCGACCGGATAATAGTTTAATCCCCAACAAGTTATTGTGAGGCCTGGATTACGACCAGATAGCAATACAAGTTTCTGTGAAAGCCTGGAGATCGACCAGATAGCAGTTAACGGTTAACAGAATGAAGACTCTCATCCTTAAAACCTCAGAAGATTGGTATACTCCCAGTTTCTGACCGTTAACAGAATGAAGATTCTCATCACCTCAGAAGATTGGTATACTCCCAATTTCTGACCCCCAACAGAATAACGGACAATTGAAGCTCCTAAAGATCTGTTTCTCTCAAGAATGAAGACTCTCATCCTTAAAACCTCAGAAGATTGGTATACTCCCAGTTTCTGACCGTTAACAGAATGAAGATTCTCATCACCTCAGAAGATTGGTATACTCCCAATTTCTGACCCCCAACAGATTGAAGATTCTCATTCTCAAAGTGGCGTATAACCCAAGTTCCAGATTAATACCTGTAACAAGCCAGGAAAATATCTGTGGACGACTGATTATGGATTAATACCTGAAACAAGCTAGGAAAACTATCTACATGAAGAGATTGAAGATTAATACCTGTAGCAAGCCAGGAAAACTATCTTTCTTTCTCAGGTTAGAGATCAATACCGGAAACCAGCCAGGACAGTATCTCCTTGATCAACCTTTCCAAGTTCCAGATTAATACCTGTAGCAAGCAAGGAAAATATCTGTGGACGACTGATTGTGGATTAATACCTGAAACCAGCCAGGAAAACTATCTGCATGAAGAGATTGAAGAGTAATACCTGAAACAAGCCAGGAAGCTTTTCCTTTCTCAGGTCAGAGATTAATACCTGAAACCAGCCAGGACAACTATCTCACCGACCAACCTTTTCAAGATCCCAGATCAATACCTGCAGCAATCAAAGGATTCTTGCAATCCCCAATGGAGCTAAAACTTCCAACTATCAATCCCCAAGCAGAATGAAGACTCTCATTTTCAGTTTCTCACAGGATATTCAGATATTCCCCAGTGAAGATCTCCTCAAGACAGGAATCCCCAGTAGATTGGCATACAACCCAAGCTCTTGATTCCCCAACGGTGGTCCCAAGACTTCTCATTTTCAACAATCAAAGGATTTTCAATCCCCTGCAGCAGTAAAAGATTCACTTTCCCCTATAGCAGTCAAGATTCTATTATCTCCAGCTATCCAGGATTCATCTATCCTCAGCAAGACAGCTCATCAGCTTACATGCGCATTCATTACATTCATATCATAAACATTGATATAACATATATTTCATCATACATTTCATACAACATAACTTTGTGTTTAGCTAACATTTTGTCCTTTTAAGGATAAGAATAAAAGGCTATCATTAACAATTATCCAAGATGCAGTTTTACACGGACTCATCATCAGGAAACCCTACACCGGTTCCTTCTCAATTTCAGATGCAGTTTTACACGGACTCATCATCAGGAAACCCTACACCGGTTCCTTCTCAATTTCAGATGTAGTTTTACACGGACTCATCATCAGGAAACCCTACACCGGTTCCTTCTCAATTTCAGATGCAGTTTTACACGGACTCATCATCAGGAAACCCTACATCGGTTCCTTCTCAATTTCAGATGCAGTTTTACACGGACTCATCATCAGGCAACCCTACACCGGTTCCTTCTCAATTTCAGATGCAGTTTTACACGGACTCATCATCAGGAAACCCTACACCAGTTCCTTCTCCATTCCAAGACTTCTGAAAACAGTTTACGGGTTCTCCAGAAACGGATGTTAACCTATCGCTTGTTTAGAATCTTCCATTTCTGAAAACAGTTTACAGATTCCCCAAACACGGATGTTAATATATCGCTTGTTCAGACTCAACTTTTGAAAACAGTTTACGGACACTTCCCAACATGGATGCTGATCTATTGCTTATTCAATTTCAAGACTTCTGAAAATAGTTCACGGGTTCTCCAGACACGGATGTTAACCTATCACTTGTTCAGATTCTCCATTTCTGAAAACAGTTTACGGATTCTCCAAACACCGATGTTAATCTATCGCTTGTTCAGACTCAACTTTTGAAAACAGTTTACGGACGCTTCCCAACATGGATGATGATCTATTGCTTATTCATCTCCAAGACTTCTGAAAACAGTTTACGGGTTCTCCAGACACGGATGTTAACCTATCGCTTGTTCAGATCCAAGACTTCTGAAAACAGTTTACGGATTCTCCAAACACGGATGTTAATCTATCGCTTGTTCAGATGCAACTACTGAAAACAGTTTACGGATTCTCCAGACACGGATGTTAATCTATTGCTTATTCAGACCCCCAGTTCAAGGATGTTCCAAAACAAGGATACCTTTCTGATACTCACCCACTCACCCACGACATACAGTTCGACCAACAATTTCCAGATGGCATCTCTAAGCCCATCCCCCTGTCACATCTCCAGATGGCATCTTTAAGCCCATTCCCTCAAACTACGCTTTGACGAGTGCAAATTTTTTGGGCACTCTAGTGTCCAATCTCCTTTTACCTTCGAGTCGCGAACGGTAAACTTGCCAATCTAACTCTTCAGGTTCAAGAAGATTGAACAGGGGCAACTGTTGTACCCCAAAATTTACCCTCTCTTTTCCACAAGAAATCGCAGCTTCGGGCTTTTCCTGATTTTTCAGATTGGCTTAAGAATCGGTCAAACAGACTTTTCTCATCAGTCAGACAAAATTAGGGTTTCCATTAACTTTTGAATCAGTCCAAACAGATTATTAGGGTTTCTATTGATTTGGTTGAATTTGGCTCAGGGTTTGATCAAGCAGACGCTTCTTTGACAATAAATCAAGAATTAGGGTTTGCGCGCGCATTCTCAGAAGGAATTGTATTGTACCCCAAAATTTGCCCTCCTCTTTTTTCACAAGAAATCACAGCTTCGGGCTTTTCCTGATTTTTCAGATTGACTCAAGAATCAGTCAAACAGAATTTTTCTTATCAGTCTAGGCAAATTAGGGTTTTCATGGACTCTGGAACAGTTTAAGCAAATTATTAGGGTTTGTTTGAGTTTGGCTCAAAGATTGATCAGACAGGCGTTCCTTTGAAATTAAATCAAGAATCAGGGTTTTGTGCGCGCATCCTCAGAAAGAATTAATTCTACAGTTCTTTTCAATTTACTCTGAGATATGGATTGAGGCTTCTGATTGAGAGTTTGTTGTGTTTGATTTAATCAGTAAAAGGAAAGGACATTTGGGCATTTGTTGTGATTAACTGTGCATTGCTATGGTTAATTGGAGTGCCGGGTTTATTATTGATTCATGCTAAATGGCAAGTGTTGTACCCCAAAATTTGCCCTCCCATATTCTTCAAGATTTGTCAAGTCAAGGTCACAAAATTCCCCAAGGGTTGCACAGAGCAAAAGTCTCCTATACAGTCAAAACTAGGGTTTGTGTTCTGATCAAGAAATTGAAGGTTTCAAAGGCCCAATCAAGTCTCACATGCCTACAAATATGGTCAAGTATCCTTATATCAAGTTTCAAGGCATTCAGCTCAAAATTGCACAGTCAAAACCCTAAATTGTACTACAGTCAACTGTAGGGGCAAAATGGTCATTTGACAGTCAAAAGTTCAAATTTTTGGTCAACATATCATTTTGAAGCCACAAACATCATTTGATCAATGCTTGATCATGATTCTCAAAATTTGGCTCAGAAAATCATCAAGATGCAAAAGTTACTATATTTGGACAGTTGAAAAAGTCAACTGAAATTGACCAGGGCATAACTTTCACATGGATTATCAGAAAAATTCCATCCAAAGCTAATTTTGAATAGAAAGACATTTCCTACAATTCATCTTCATACTTCAAGTCCAAGAAATGCTCTCACAAAAAGTTATCAATTTCAACATTATAGGTCATTTTCAAAAGTCAACAAAAAGGGACTTTAAGTCAAAGGCCATAACTTGAGATTGGTAAATCAAAATGACATGGGACCAAAGACATTGGTTAGAGGACTCAAAGACCTTTCCAAAATGTCCAAGAACATGAGAAAATCTTAAAAATTGAGCAAGTTATGCCTTGTGGAAGTTGGGAAATTTTTGGATATTTTGAAAAGTCAACTTTGATCCAAATGACCTAAAATTGCTAATGGGCCCATATTTCTTCCATGATTCATCATTCTAAGCATATGCACGACCACTTGGCCCAAAGGGAAGTATTTTCTCATTTTTTATTTATTTATTTATTCATATTAATTCATTTAAATCATTTAAATATATGAAAAATATTTAGTCCACCCTAACAAATCTTTTTATACATGTTTTGCCATCAAGATTTCGTGCATATGCTAATTAGGGAAGAATTGGATTGATTGGATGCTAATTGGCACAAGAACACTTGAAAAAGATTGAAAAAAGATCCTTAACAAATCAAATCTCCAATTCATGAATTCAAGAGATTTTGAGCAATATTTTTAACCTAATGCATTCCATACAAATACTTGATCATAACCCTAATGCACAGACACTCTCAGCTGCGCAAGAAAGGCCATTACAAACTTGAAAATTTTCTCCATAAACTCAATTCTGAAAACAGCTTTTTAGGGGATTTCAAAGCACAAGACCTATTCCATTAGCTTCCACAAGTCTCCCTGAACGTATCCCAATCATTAACATCCCTTCAAACTCCAAGAATCGGTAACATGAACCGGAGCTGTATCAAACAAATTTCATAATCTTACATTCCATTCTATGCATTATTTGTGAAATATATTACTTGATTCATGTTCATAATGAAGTTTTGAAACTAACCAATACCTTTAATTGTATTTTTATCTGCCATACACGATGATACCATGTTTGAGATTCTAGGGTTTGCAGGATGTTAAATTAGGGCTTTTACAATAAGGCAAAATTAGAGGCTGAGACTAAGACCATTGGATTCAACGCATTGGGACGAACATGGACCAACCCTCGCGATCAATTTATTGACCCTATAGCGCTATTCGCTATTTTCTCTAAAGCAGCCTAACACAACGCGTTTAAAACCGTTGCTCTATATGCTTGTTTCAGAAAAATAAAAAAGGCCACGAAGAAGATGGAGTCGTGGCAAGGAGTGGTTGGTCCGTTTGAAAATTGGCGCGCGGACCCACTAACGTTTTGCTTTTCTTTTATATTATTTGTTTGATATTATATATTAAATGAAATTGGAATGGCTCAGTGGCAGGTACACACGCTTGCAAAGTTCATGACCTGGGTTCGAGTCCCAGGTCTACGTTTATTTCTATAATATTTTGCAAAACATGTTCCTATGCAATTTCAAAGGTGGAGCGCATGATACACCACCATAATCAAGACGTCCACGTGCCCCTGAAGATCAAACCAAAGGCGCAGATCTAAAGAGCACGTTGTACCCTGGTCCACGCTTCAACGTGCTATTCAGAAAAGTCAAACAGATCAAAGCTTGTTGGGCCAGAATTTCACAATAAAACCTCCACTTTGGGGCCTGAACCCCCCCCCCCCCTGGTTTGCCATTTTCTATTATTTTTATATTTTATTTTCAATTGTTATTTTCTTTTCTTTGTTGTTTCAATTTAATTATTTTTTACCAAAATACAAAAACCTCATAAAAAACTCAGAAAAGACAAAAATGCAATAAATATTTTAGTTTAATATTTTCTTGTAAATAAATGCTTGGAATTTAATTAGTTTAAAATAGGTTGCAATTTTAATTCTTTTCACAATAAAAATATGAAAAATGTAGAATTAGGTTTAATTGATAGTTTTTATTCCTTTTAATTTTCCTTTTTGCCATAATATTATTTATTTATTTATTTTTATAATCAAAGTTGCATGTAAATTAACTTAGGGTTAAATTAGGTTAAATAACTTCAATATTTTTCTTAATAACTTAAAAAAATAATTAGAACTAGGTTTAACATTTTATTTTAGTTTTAATTAATTCTTTTTATTAAATCTTAAAAAACATAAAAATACCAAAAACATTCTCTTTTAATTTTTAATTTTAATTCCTCGTTAATTTTAATATTTTGCAAAAGGGTCCAACGCCCATATTTTTAATTGTTTAATTTCGCATGTTTATTTTATGTCATTTAAGTAATTATGTATCTCTCCCGAAGCTTTGTAACATTTACTTTTCGCACTTTTTAATTCTTTTAATTCTTTACTTTTCTGTCAAATCGGGTCCGGTTTAATTTTGGCGATGTGGACCCGCGCCATTTGTAATAGCTTTAGATTTATTTTTCCCGCAATATTTTAACTGTTAAACAAAGCATGAAAGAATGTACGGCCTTAAAATAAAAACAAGCGTAGAACACCAATAAACATGACAAGACGAATACAAATGAAAATGACACACAATCCGCACACACCACCCCTAGGGTACGCCTCACTGTTGCCTTGCCTCGAAAGGTGATCGTCGAGTAGAGGATGTCTTAGTAAGTCCTCATGATCCGGGAACCTGGCATGAGGGTAGCTTCTAAGGTATCTTCCCATTGCTCTGGTGATCACCATGTCCCGAACCTCGAATTGACCCGAATACCTCCAACGGTGGTGCTACCTACCTCTCAATGGTGGGATGGCACTGCTTTAAAGGACATTTACACAGACGAATTCCTTAGGGTAGGTAGGTTCTCATAGATACTTGCTTTAAATTTCAAACAAAAATTCAAAAATACTTTTCACACCAACACATTTTCAAAAAGCTTTCGAAAGCATTTTTTCAAACACTCTTGAGGACCGATACAAGAGTCGAACTGGAATTTTCAAAGAAACTTTTTAAAACCCACAGTTGAAAAGCAAACAAACAATTTTGAAAACACAATGAGCAAGTATCTAAGAGCCCATGGATAACCATGGATAGAAAGGGTGCTAACACCTTCCCTTTCTATAATCTACCTCCCGAACCGAGAGCAATCTCTTTAAGGAATTTTTCTGTGCTTTTGTCCTTTCCATTTGGAGAAAATAAAAGACGGTGGCGACTCTTGCTTCCGCGACATTTCGCGAACCAGCGTTAAACAGTCAGTTCCAGATCCACCGATCACAGCAAGACCACAGTGTTTATTAATTATTTATTTGTTCTAAGTCAGAATAATTGGATTTACTTCCGGTTATTTTAATTTAAGAAACTCAAATAATTAAATGGACAGTAATTTGAAAGAAGAATTAACTGACAAAGAAGGATGTTTATTCATTTTGAATTGTTTGTTACAGATATTATTTGAATACTGTAAATTTATTTACAGTTATTTACATTAATATTATTACAAATGATTAAAATTGAAATAAAGCTATCCTAATTATCCTAAATCTTCATCCTCTATCTGATGCTCCATTGATCAATTAATTTTTACCTGCAAAAAAGAAAAAGAAGAGAAGTCAATGCAGATAAAATTAAAAGCAGACAGTTAAGTTAAAGACTCATCATTAAAGGTTCTGGCTGGAATCAGTTCATTCATCCTCTCTGCAAATCGCAAGGAGATATCTCTCCCTGGTTCACAAAGAGGGAAAGAAAAATGTTTGCAAGCAGGTTAAACAAAATGCCCAAAAATGCATAAATTCAAATAAGGCAAACTGAACAGCCAAGTTACAAACAAACAGCATGTGCAAACTGGAAAATGCCTAACCAAGTCATAAATCCAAAATGTCAACTAAGCTGTCAAAGCTATCCAAAGAAGCCAAAAACTGTCAAAGGCTGTCAAACAAGTACACTAAAGCAAAAGGCAGAAAATCTGGAAGATATGCAGAGGAAAGCCAAAATTGCAAGCAAGATTTCAAAAAATGTGTTTCATCATTTCCCAGCCAAAAGAACCTTTTCAGAGAGAAAGTACAGTAAGCAATATAATATGCTTTTTCTGATAGAGAGAGGGAAGAGAGAGAGAAGAAGTATAGGCTTACAGTACAACAGGCTTGAGGCAAAAAGATATAAGACAAAGATATCAGAACAAGTAAAAGAAGAGGCAGAATATCATAAAAAATATAGAAGCCACAAACTGTATTAACAAACAGCCTGCCTCCACAAGCTTCACCTCAAAACCAGGAGCATACAAGCCTCAAGCCTTAACCTGCTTCAAACAAACCAGAAGCATAAAATCCAAAGCCTTCACCTGCCTCAAACTTAGAAAACAAGCAAATCTATTAAGATTCAAGCCTTAACCTGCTTCAGATACAAAGCCAAAACTGTTTCAAAGCATCAAACCTAAACAAACTGAAACAAACCCAAAACAAGCTCGAAACCAAAGCCTCCAAAACAAGCCTAAAGCTTCAAACCTGTTCAACCCTGTCAAAGACAAACTGAAGCCTTAAGCCTTACAAAACATAAGCCTCAAAGCTCCCTTGAAACCTGCCTAAAAAACCAGAACACTGTAACACAAGCCTACACCAGAAAAAACCCTCAAAACTGTCTAGCAAACTTCAAGCCTCTAAACAGCAAGCCAAAGCTTCCTTTAAACCTGTCAAGCAAACCTGCTACAGCCTATACCAGAAACAAACTTCAAACAACCATCAAACCAGAAAAAGCTTCAACCTGTATAAGCCTTATTCAAACCAGCAATTTCCAACCAAAGCCTAAAAGCCAAGCTTGTCTCAAGCCTTTCAGAGCCAAAGCCCTCAGAGTAACCTCATCATTGGGCCAGTAACCAACAAAAGAAATACTCCAAAATCAACATCAACAAGCATCTCATAGGCAAACTCAGAAGAATTAAAGAAAACCAAAAAACCCTCAGATCTAGGCTCATCACAGGGTTCAACAACAATATTCAGATCCCAAGCATCATCATCATGTGAGGCAAACAGAAAAGAGGAAAAGAAGTGAAACACTAAGCCAACATTTCTCAGATTCAAAGGCAAACAGAAGAAGAGGAAAAGAATCAAAATCATTAAAAGCAACAACATATTCAGATTCCAAGCATCATCATCATACGAAGCAAGCAAACATTTCAACCAGCATATCCAGAGGCAAGCAAGCAAGTGGAAGAGGAAAAGAAGTGTTCAGAAACAGAATAGGCAAAGGTTTTCAGGCATTCATCACAAAACCTAGCAAATAAGCAAAGTACGAGGATACCAGGAAGAGCAAGCTCGCCAGCATCATACTTCCTCCGCCTTCAGCTGTCCAAGCGCCTCCAAATCAATTTCTCCACTCCTCCATCTCCCAAAGTCAGCAAAGGTATAAATTCCCTTTTCCCTTTCCTTAAAACACCTCACAAGACATAATGATAATCAAAGAATCAGAACAATTAAAAACATCCAAAATGAAAACCCTAAAGATGCGTTAAAATGAAAACAAGGCTACCTTTTTCATCGTGACTTGAATGATCTTGAGGAGGAAGAAATGAAGGTCGCGTTCTGTTAGCTGAAACGGTAGGGAAAGTCAGTGGCTATGGCTTGAGAAGTGAAGAGGACGAAGAGCAAGGGTGGAAACGACGCCTCTGTAATATTGTAAACCCTAATTCCAAATGAAGCAAAAAAACGAAACCCTAAAGCAAAAATGTGTTAAATGTCTGGGCCTTGCCCCATCCACGCTTAAGCCCAACGAAATCTGGCCTATACCCCCCTCTGATTCTTTCTTTTCAAGTTTTGTGATTGGGCCCAAAAACCCCCTTAAGCCCATTTCAATTCCTTTTTTTTATTTATTTAATACTCTTTTTTTTATTACATTAAATCTTTTTTGCATAACTTATTTTGTTCAATAAATTAATATACTAATTTTTTACATTAAAATTTTATTAACAATACCCCTTTTTTACACACTCAAAATATGTAGATATTAGGTTTTGTTAAGTTTAAACATCTTTTTAATTAAAACCTTTTTGTTTAAAAACCTTGTATAAAACATTTATAGAAAATACATAAAAAATAGAACTTAAAACATTTTTCTTTTCTTTAATTAAATCTTTTTCATGCATAAAAATATAAACTAAAATACATAAATATTAATTTTTTCTTAAACTTGAAACATTTTTTTCTTTAATTAAAACTTTTGTATATAAAACATTAACATTAATACATAAAAAAATATAGAATTTCTTAAAGCATTTTCTTTTCCTTTATTAAAACTTTTGTTTTGTACATAATAACAAAAATACAAAAAAGATAATAATACTTAATAAATAAATACTTAATATTGTATTAGGTTAACATTATTTTTCATCACTTGTAAATAATCACATACACTTTTACAATACACATTTTGTTTCTCTTTGATTCCTATACATTGCTACATGTTACATTGAGATTGTGATTCAATTTGGTTGTAAAAATATTTGGACACTACTCTCTTATTAAGTCTCATCCCCATTTGTAAATATTTGTACCCCCATTCCCGGATACTTATTTGTAATAGCTTAGACTTTAAATTCCTGCAATTTATCGCTTTCTATATACTGTATAGTAATTAGGGTTTGTATGCGAAGATTCAAAATCAACTGCTAGATAACCTAATACAAGACAAATGCATGAAATCAATACACCATTCACACTTGCACCCCTAGGGTAATCCCGCTTGTTGCCTTCCAAAATGGGCCATGCTTGCACGTTGAGTTTCTTTGGCAAAACAAAACAAATCAAATGATCATAGTCCCTCGATGACGCTTTCGAAAGTTGCCTAAATGAAATGATCATAGTCCCTTCAAGCAAATTGCCAAAGACACTTGGCACCATTGCATTCATGGTCCATACGATGACCCGCGCCCGTCCCGTTAACATCCTAACACAAGATTGTCCACCAAATGCAATGGTGGAACAATACTGTTAAAAGGGTTAAAACATGAGAAAAATCTTTGAGTAAATTTAGGGGTAGACAACTCTTAGTTACTTGATCAAAACTTGCAAAACACACTTGCCTACTTTTCAAAACCCACTCACAAACACTTTCAACACAACTTCCAAACAACTTTCAAAACATTGAAACATCTTTTCGAAAAGACAAACACCTTTTGTAAAACATTCGAGTAAAGAATTGTTACAAGGGTTGCCTAGACAAGGCATCATTTTCAAACACACACACACCACCATTTCAAGCAATTGAAAATCAAGGCAAGTGATCTAAAATAAGTAACTAAGAGCCCATGGATAACCATGGATGAAAAGGATGCTAATACCTTCCCTTTTCATAATCTACCCCCCGAACCCACGAAACATCTCAAAAGGTTTTTCCTGTTCTTTTTAACCTTTCCTTAGGATAAAATAAAAAGTCGGTGGCGACTCTTGCTAAACCGAACAAGTGAGAATACAAACGCAAAACTCAAGTCAGTTCTCCCACCGTATCACAGAACTGGCGACTCTGCTGGGGAGAAATTTAAAAGTGGGGTTACCTTAGGGTTTAGATCACCTTTACATACTTGCTTTGATTGCTTTGATTGCTTTACTTTTTTGGGTCCTTGTTTGGGTTTGTTGTAAATCCTACACCCGGATTTGGGGGCACCTTTTTAGGTAAATAGCAATAAAACTGTGAAGGAACTGTGCAGGGTATACCGACATGGTTGAAGCAGTAAGCTATGTTAGTGCGACATATTTGTGAGTACCGGTAACCCTTGAGTTCAATCAAGGAGAGTACGGGGCCGCTGAGTGATGTCGTGAAGCACTAACGAACTCTTAGAACCTTAATTGACCATCTTAGCCTTTTTAGGGGTAGTGAGATGACCGACTTTGGTGCAGTCTGAAGTTGGTAGATACTCGATACTACACTCATTGAGGGTTGTTTTCTTGGAATATTTTGGTCGCCAGTTAAGTGGCTAAACCAAAACAATGAACACAGAAAACAATCCGATGATATTGAGCTCTTTAGAACTCGGTTTCTATTTTAGGACAGGATGAGCCAACTAACTTCAAGAGGGTACTTACCTACAAACCCCATGCAAGCCTAAACCTAAGGACTTATTTGCTTTGTGTGAATATGATTACCTGTATATACGCTTACTTGCTTTTGCATACATGTACATAACATCATGACATCATACCATAGCATTTTCAATAACCATTTCAAGGATCTCGAGGGTCTTTTGATGCAGGGTTACGTTGAACCAGACGTCTACCAAAGGGCAAGAGATTTCTCCTCTAAGCAAATGCCATCAAAGATCAAGTGCAACAACTTAAATTAGGGGCTATGACCCACTTGACATGGTGAGCTTGATTCTCGTGGAAAGACATCCACCGGTGCAAAGTTCTCCAATCAAAGATCAAAGTTCAACCTCTAACATTCTCTTGTGTTTACCCCAAGAGATCCTTGAAAACATTGCATACATATATCATACATATCATTGCATAACAGGTTTCTCCCATACGGGTTTCCTTATTCTCCTACTGTTTATTTCAGTAAGATGGATATGGAACAAACAGTGAAAGATCTCCAAGCTCAAAATGCTCAATTCCAGCAAATGCTTCTGGCTATGGGTAAAGGGCAAGAGGATCTGAAAGCTCTCCTTCTCAAAGACAAGGGGGCCAATCTTGAGGAAGACCACAATTTGGAGATTGATGAAGCTTGTTACTTCGAAGAACAATATCCTCCCGCTGATGACAAGTACAAACAGTTGGAGGATCTCCTCAATGCCATGGAGGTCCAACAAATACCTGGCTTGGATTTGGGAGACATGGGTTTGGTTCCTGGATTGATCATCCCTCCAAAGTTCAAAGTCCCTACATTGGCTCTGTATGATGGAGTCTCTTGCCCTAAGATGCATCTAAAGTCTTATGTCCGCAAGATTCAACCATACACAACTGATCCAAAGCTTTGGATCCATTTCTTCCAAGAAAGCCTGGTTGGGACTCAACTCGAGTGGTTCTATCAGTTGGAAAGTTCTCGCATTCGCACCTAGGGGGACTTAGCTACTGCTTTTCACAAACAGTATCAGTACAATGCTGATCTTGCACCCACTCGTGTGCAATTGCAGAACATGACCATGGGTTCTGACGAGAACTTCAAAGGGTATTCTCAAAAGTGGAGAGATCTGGCTGGTAGGGTGCAACCCCCTTTAACTGACAGAGAGTTGATTGACATCTTCATGGGGACTTTGACAGGGCCTTTCTTCAATCACTTAATTGGAAGCTACTCAGTTGGGTTCACCGAGCTAATCCTAACCGGCGAAAGGGTCGAAGCTGGCATCAAAAGTGGGAAGATCCAAGGAGCTACTCCCTCAGATGCTCAGAAAATCCCCTACAATGGGAAGAAAGAGTCCAATGCAGTGATTGGTCAAAAGAGTCGTCATGATCAACATGTAGGAGCAATCCTGATCTCTGATCCCACGACTGTTCAACAAAAACGGGGCAAAAGGCGTAGGGTGAGATATCAAGAAAGGCAGTATACTGACATCAACATGCCTTTGTCTCAAGCATTACAACACTTGCTGAAGTTGAAGCTAATCACGCTAAAGGATCCTCCTCAAAATCCTGATACTTCCTCTTCCAAGTATAACCCGAGTGTGAGATGTGCCTACCATTCTGACAGTCCTGGGCATGACACCGACAGCTGTTGGACTTTGAAGAATCAGATTCAAGACTTGATTTATGCCGAGGAGATTAAGTTTTGACCCTCCGGAGACTCCAAATGTGATCACTGCTGCTATGCCAAATCATTGAGAGCGTCTTTGTTTCTTTGAATTTTCAAAGTTGTAATATCTTTTGTTATTCAAACATTTATCTATTAATGTCAAACTTTGTTTCATTAATGCATTGCATATGTTTGTCTTGAATTCATCCATTCGTTTTCACTACTCTTATGCTTTCTTTTTGACATTTAACTCTTGATAAAAAGCTGCAAGCCTTTAGAGGGAGGATGATGAAACAATACCATAATCTCATACAGTATGCTTTTGAACAGACCTTGTTGATGATGTACAGGCATTTCTTTCAATTCCCAAACACTGGAGTTATAAGGAAGATAATCCCTAGTCAACCCCTTCGAGCCAAAGAAGTAGGAGTTTTCTGTTCTAAACAATCAAAACCTTTGATATAAACCTGAGGCAGGGTAGTATCTCAGTTAATTCAAAAGAAAATGCGCATTGAAGTCGCAAACTCTCAGTTCGTAACACAACGAACGACATCAAAAAAGAAAGACATTCCTTTGGAATCAAAAGACAGTGGTGGTTCCTTATTTCATAGGCAGTCATTACCTCTCAAAAAAGAAAAAGCCCTTAAGCCAAAACCTATAAAGGAGGCTTAAGAAAGTTGGGGCATCCCGCTGACTGTAATCTCAAAAACAAGAACAGTCAGGCAAAAGTTAGGGATAACAAATCAAAAGAAAGAGGTCATTACAAATCCTCAACAACATGAAAAAATGTTGCAAAAGAAAAAGGAGATGATGACTGTCTTCCAAAATTCAATTGGTGAACCATCACCTAAAAGTCGTTCCAAATTCGAATGGAGTTCAACGCACAATTAACTGAGCTTAGGATTGAAGAACATCACGAAGAGCGGGTGGGTACAAATATACTTTGAGCCTTTATCCTTTGTTTCTTAAACCGTGAACCAAGCCACGTTACAACCCTTCAAAAGTCCTAATTGAAGCACGAGTTAGTTCGAAAGCATACTATTCAAAAGGTATCCTGACTCCTGTAAGGCTTTGCCCTCAATCTTGTGTTGAATTTGTCTTATAAAAAGTTTTCTGCTAAAATACGCATTTTTCAAAACTTCGAGACAAACATAAACTTTGCATTACTTGAATATCACCATTTGCATTTGGCTATTTGTTTGACAGCAAAGAAATTCATACAGCAAATGTTCGGAGGAACGAAAACTCTCTCAGTGAGCAAAATCACTTCAAAAAGGATGACACTTCCAACGACAAATCTCCTATCAACAAGGGGCATGACATGTCACTACTCATCACACCTGGGGCAGTCCAATCAAGGTTTCAACCGGTCTTTCAAAGTTTAGTTAACCTGGGGCAGTCCAGTCAAGATTTCAACAAATCTCTCAAAAGTTCAGTGAACTTGGGGAAAGTCTCCCTCACCATCACTTGGGGCATTCGAATGTCAATCTTAAGGGTTACGAACAGTCCAAGTTTCCTGGAAATATCACATGCATCTGATACTAGGGGCAGTAATGGCACCTCTCTAACAGACCAGCAGTCAGGGGTTTATTTCCCCAACATTTGTCAAGGACTTATTCTCCAGCACAAATTACATTTCAACAGCATTCTTAACATATGCAGATTGATCAACAGATAAGATTCCTTCATCTTTTGAAGTAGTAATCATCAAGGTTCCTTCATCTTTTGAAGTAGTAATCATCAAGGTTCCTTAATCTTTTGAAGTAGTAATCATCAAGGTTCCTTCATCTTTTGAAGTAGTAATCATCAAGGTTCCTTCATCTTTTGAAGTAGTAATCATCAAGGTTCCTTCATCTTTTGAGGTAGTAATCAAGGTTCCTTCATCTTTTGAAGTAGTAATCATCAAGGTTCCTTCATCTTTTGAAGTAGTAATCATCAAGGTTCCTTCATCTTTTGAAGTAGTAATCATCAAGGTTCCTTCATCTTTTGAAGTAGTAATCATCAAGGTTCCTTCATCTTTTGAAGTAGTAATCATCAAGGTTCCTTCATCTTTTGAAGTAGTAATCATCAAGGTTCCTTCATCTTTTGAAGTAGTAATCATCAAGGTTCCTTCATCTTTTGAGGTAGTAATCAAGGTTCCTTCATCTTTTGGAGTAGTAATCATCAAGGTTCCTTCATCTTTTGAAGTAGTAATCATCAAGGTTCCTTCATCTTTTGAAGTAGTAATCATCAAGCTTCCTTCATCTTTTGAAGTAGTAATCATCAAGGTTCCTTCATATTTTGAAGTAGTAATCATCAAGGTTCCTTCATCTTTTGAAGTAGTAATCATCAAGGTTCCTTCATCTTTTGAAGTAGTAATCATCAAGGTTCCTTCATCTTTTGAAGTAGTAATCATCAAGGTTCCTTCATCTTTTGAAGTAGTAATCATCAAGGTTCCTTCATCTTTTGAAGTAGTAATCATCAAGGTTCCTTCATCTTTTGAAGTAGTAATCATCAAGGTTCCTTCATCTTTTGAAGTAGTAATCAAAGGTTCCTTCATCTTTTGGAGTAGTAATCAAAAAATTTCTTCATCACCTGCTGGAAATTACAACCACCAACAAGATGACAGACAACTGAAAAATCTGTTTCTCTCAAGAATGAAGACTCTCATCCTTAAGACCTCAGAAGATTGGTATACTCCCAGTTTCTGACCGTTAACAGCATGAAGATTCTCATCACCTCAGAAGATTGGTACACTCCCAATTTCTGACCCCCAACAGAATGAAGATTCTCATTCTCAAAGTGGCATATAACCTGAGTTCTTAATTCCCCAAACAGAGTTTAACTTCAGGATCCTCAGCAGAACAAGAGCTTTCTCAAAGCTGATTTCCCCAGCCAGAGAACCTTACAGAATCTAATTCCCCTCAGAGTCAAGTTTCAAAATCCCCAGTGGAGCCAAAATTGTCAATCCCCAGCGGAGCTAAAACTTCCAACTATCAATCCCCAAGCAGAGTGAAGAATCTCATTCTCAATTCCTCACAGGATATTCAAATATTCTCCAGTGAAGACCCCCTCAAGACTGGAATCCCCAGTAGATTGGCATACAACCCAAGCTCCTGATTCCCCAACAGTGGTCCCAGGACTTCTCATCTTCAACAATCAATAGATTCTTGCCCTCCCCAGCAGCAGTCAAGGAATTATTTTCCCCGGCAGCAGTCAAGGAATTATTTTCCCCGGCAGCAGTCAAGATTCTTTTGTCTCCAGCCATCCAGGATTCATCTGTCCTCAGCAAGACAGCTCATCAGCTTACATGCGCATTCATTACATTCATATCATAAACATCGCTATACGCATATTGCATCATACATTTCATGCAACATGACTTTGTGTTTCAGCTAATATCTTACCCTTTTTCAGGATAAAGATTAGTAAGCTTCAGACTCAAGACTTCTGAAAACAGTTCACGGGTTCTCCAGTAACAGATGCTAACCTATCGCTTGTTCAGATTCTTCTCAACTTTTGAAAATAGTTTACGGATTCTTCCCAACAACGGATGTTAATCTATCGCTTGTTCAGACTCAACTTTTGAAAACAGTTTACGGATTCTCCAAACATGGATGTCAATCTATCGCTTCTTCAGAACCCCAGTTCAGAGATGTTCCAAAACATGGATACCTTTCTGATACTCGTCCACTCACCAATGACGTACAGTTCAACAAACACTTCCAGATGGCATCTCTAAGCCCATCCCTCGACAAGATTCTGTCACTTCCAGATGGCATCTGTAAGCCCATCCCCCGACAAGATCTTGTCACATCTCCAGATGGCATCTTTAAGTCCATCACCAAATGGCATCTTTAAGCCCATTCCCTCTACCATCACATCACCGAGTGCAATTTTTTTGGGCACTCTAGTGTCCAATCTCCTCTTACCATCGAGTCGCGAAAGGCAAACTTGCCAATCTAACTCTTCAGGTTCAAGAAGATTGAACATGGGAAACTGTTGTACCCCAAAATTTGCCCTCCTCTTTTCCACAAGAAATCACAGCTTCGGGTTTTCCCTGACTTTCCAGATTGGTGTAAGAATCAGTCAAATAAACTTTTTCTTATCAGTCTATCCAATTTAGGGTTTCCATCAACTTTTGATATAGTTCAAGCAAATTATTAGGGTTTGGTTGAGTTTGGCTCAGGGTTTGATCAGGCGGGCACTTATGTGAAAATTTAATCAAGAATCAGGGTTTTGTGCGCGCATTCTCAGAAAGAATTAATTCTACAGTTCTTCTCAATTTACTCTGAGATTTGGATTAAGGCATTTGAATTGAGAGCTTGCAGTGCTTGGTATGATCAGTACAGGTAAAAGAATATGGATATTTGTTTGATTGACTGTGCATTGCTCATGTCTAATTGGGACGCCGGGTTTATCATTGATTGATGCTAAGACCACAGTGTTTATTAATTGTTTATTTATTCTAAGTTAGAATAATTGGGATTTATTTCCATTTATTATAATTTAAGAATTATAAATAATTAAATAAACATTTGAAGAAGAATTAAAAGGAATCAATAAAAAGACTTTTATTTATTTTAATTATTTGTACAATTGTTATTTAAATACAGTAATTATTTACAAGTATTTATAATAATATTTGTTACAATGATTAAAAGTGAAATAAAATTGCATCCTAAGTTTCCTAAGTCTTCGTCTTCTATTTGCTGCTCCCCATTGCTCAATTGATTTTCATCTGCAAAAACAAAGAAAAAGAAAAAAAAGTCAGATGCAGATGAATTAAGAAAAAAAAGCAGACAGTTAATTTTAAGGCTCATCATTTAAAGTAACTGGCTGAAATCAGTTTGTTTGCCCTCTCTGCAAATCACAAGATTACTCTTGGTTCACAAAGAGGATAGAAATATGCTTGCAAATAGAATTTGAAATGCACAAAGTTACAATTGCACAAATTCAAAATATCAAACATACTGCATAAATTGTCAACCAAAGAATATGCCAAAAGAACAAATTGCCCATTTCAAAATTCCAAACCAAGTACAAAGTCCAAAAGACAAACTGATGTACATTGGCAAACAAACTGTCAAAGAAGCATAATACCTAACCAAGTCACAAATTGAAAACTGAACTGCACAAACTAAGCCAAAGATGTCAAACTATCCAAACTGTCCAAAGCTGTCCAAGAGATATAGAAAGATATCAAGCTATCAACAAGTACAAAAAGCTGTCAACAATATGCAGGAAAGCAGGAATTATGCAGAGGAAAACAACCAATGCAAGCAATATTCAAAAATATCATCATTTTCCAGCCAGTATACTTTTTCAGAAAAGTACAGTTGAAAGCAATAAAATGCTTTTTTTAATCTGTAGAGAGAGAAAAAAGAGAGAAGAGAAAGGCTTACAGCAGGCTTGAAGGCAAAGATATAACAAAGTTATCAGAACACAATAGAAAGAGGCAGAATACATAACAAAATAACACAAAGCTCAAACCAGCTCAAAGCTTGAAAACCATCAACCTGCCTCAAACAACACAAAGGCCTGTCAAACATTCAACACATATCAAAACTGTCTCCAACACAAAACAAAGCCAAAACCTGTTTCAACTCAAAAGCTTCAGGCCAGACCTGCCTCAACCATATACAAAAACCAGAAAAGGCTCACAAACCTGGGTGAAAAACATATCAAGCCTCAAACAGAAGCCATGAATACAAGCATAAACCTGCCTGTAAACCTGTGTCAAGCCATCAACAAACCTGCTAGTCTGTAACACAAGCCTAAGCTACAAACAAAGCCTGTAACTTCACCTGCATAAACACAAGCCTAACCTGTTCCAACTCTAAAACCAGAAAAGCCACAAAACATTCAAACTCAACGCCCTGTGTAGCCTGTAAAACCCAACAAGCCATACAAACCAGCAAACCAAAGCCTGTACTAATACTGATAAACCCTCCACAAGCTTTTCAAAGCCTAAGCTCCAAACAAGCTTACAAACCTCAAAGCGTTCAAACAGCCAGAAGTGAAACAAGAGGCATCTCAGAATCAATGCAATACCCAAACAATCTCTCAGAACCTAGGTTCATCATTGAGTAAGCATGTCAAGCAACTAAAAATCAATATCAACATTTCTCAAATTCAGAGGCAAAAAGAAGAGGAAAAGAAGCAATCAGAGGCAAGCATATCAAGCATACAAGGCATCTCAGAGTCAAACAAGTCCTAAGCTCTCAGAACTGAGTTCATCATTGAGCAAGCAAGCAAGCAATGGAAGAGGAAAAGAAGTGTTCAGAAGCAATAGGCCAGGCATCTCAGATAATCATCATTGAAAGCAAGCAAGCAAATAAGCAGAAGAGAGAATCAGAGGCTAAAGTTTTCAGAACATTCATCACAAAACCATAAAAGTTAAAGCAAGATACGTGGTTACCGGAGCAAGCACAACATCACACCTCTCCGCCCTGGCCGCCCTAGGATGCCTCCAGCTCCTCCTCCATCTCCAAAAGCCTCCGTCTCCAACAAAGGTATAAAACTCTTTCCTCTCTTTAAATACCTCACAAGAAACCAATAATCACACAAAGAATCAAGACATGCAAGGAAGGGAAATCAATAACATATAAAAACTTGAAACCCTAAATGCGTTAAAAAACAGAAATCGTCACCTTACAATATCGCCTCGCTTGACCAAGGAGGGAAGAGGGGACGGATGGTGACGCCTGGTGGCCATGGGCGAAAGAATTAGGTCAGAAGCTTGGCTCAAAGGATGAAGACGAAGGAAGCAAAGTGAGGAACAGCGCCGCTCTGTAACCCTAATTCCCTAAACGAAACAAAATAATTCAAACCCTTACAATTGTTCAAACGCGTCTGGGCCTTGCCCTTTCTGAAAACCTTAAGCCCAACTGATTCAAACAGACGCACCCCCCCCCCCTCTGTCCTAGTGTTTTGTTTGGGCCACAAATCTCCTTAAGCCCATATAACCTTTTTTCTCATAAACTAACATTTTCTACTTATCATTTTATTTTTCTTTCTTATAATTTAAACTAATATATTTCATTTTCATTTGTAAATAAAAAACACTTTAACCTTTTTTTATATGTATACAAAATTTTCTAGAATATTTTATATTTTATTTTAGAACAATTAAAAAGGCATAAAAACTTAGTTCTATTAAGTTTAGCATTTTTGTTTAATTTAAATTTTGTACATAAAAATACTAACTAAAATACATTAATATTAATACATAAAAAAATAAAATTTCTTAAAGCATTTTCTTTTCTTTTATTAAAACTTTTGTTTTGTACATAATCAATAAAAAACATAAAAATAAATAACAATACTTAATATGGTATTAGGTTAACATTATTTTTATCACTTGTACATAATCACATGCACTTACACCAATACATTTGCTTATCTTTTATTCTTATACATTGATACATGTTACATTGAGAATGCGATTCGATTTGGTTGTAAATATATTTGGACACTACTCTCCTATTAAGTCTCATCCCCATTTGTAAATATTTGTACCCCCATTCCCGGATACTTATTTGTAATAGCTTAGACTTTAAATTCCCGCAATTTATCACTTTCAAATATACCATGGTTAGACCTAGGGTTTGTATGTAAATAAAATAAACCGCTAGATAACCTGATACAAAGACAAATGCATGACAATCAATACACAATTCACACTTGCACCCCTAGGGTAATCCCGCTCGTTGCCTTCCAAAACGGGCCATGCTTGCATGTTGAGTTTCTTTGGCAAAATAATTCAAATGATCATAGTCCCTCGATGACGCTTTCGAAAGTTGCCTAAACGAAATGATCATAGTCCCTTCAAGCAAAATTGCCAAAGACACTTGGCACCATTGCATTCATGGTCTAAACGATGACCCGCGCCTGTCCCGTTAACATCCTAACACAAGATTGTCCACCAAATACAATGGTGGAACAATACTGTTAAAAGGGTTAAAACATAGGAAAAATCTTTGAGTAAATTTAGGGGTAGACAACTCTTAGTTACTTGATCAACTTGAAAAACACACTTGCCTACTTTTCAAAATCCACTTCACAAACACAACTTTCAAAACAACTTCCAAAAACTTTGAAACATCTTTTCGAAAAGACAAACACCCTTGTAAAACATTCGAGTAAAGAATTGTTACAATGGTTGCCTAGACAAGGCATCTTTTTCAAAACATTTTCAAACACACATACACACCACCATTTCAAGCAATTGAAAATCAAGGCAAGTGATCTAAAACAAGTAACTAAGAGCCCATGGATAACCATGGATGAAAAGGGTGCTAATACCTTCCCTTTTCATAATCTACCCCCCGAACCCACGAAACATCTCAAAAGGTTTTTCCTGTGCTTTTTAACCTTTCCTTAGGATAAAATAAAAAGTCGGTGGCGACTCTTGCTAATCCGAACAAGTGCGAATACAAACGCAAAACTCAAGTCAGTTCTCCCACCGTATGACACATACAAACCCTAATCTTTCTATCATGGCATATTTGAAAGCAATAAAGTGCGTAAAAATAAATCTACGACTATTACAACATTGATATGGGGAAGGGGATACAATTTTGAATAGGGGATATTTGCAAGAAATTAAAACCCTAAAATTAACTATTACAACCATATTGAATTCTTTGTTCAAATAATAAATAAGCAAATATTTAAATGGACAATTAAATAAATATGCAATATATTATAAATATGAAAAATGTTTTTGTATTATTTTTATGTATGCAAAAATAAGTTATTTAATGTATCAAAAATAAGAAAAATATTATTGATTATTTTTATTAAGGGTGGAAACCCTAATTTGTTTTAAGAAAATATATATATTATATTATTTATTTATCTACAATAAAATAAATAAAAATATATACAAATGTTTAGAAAACAAAAATATATGAGAAAATATTATTTGAGTGTATAAATAATAAAAATAAAAATAAATGATATTTTTTGTATTATTTACAAGTTTTTATTTAAGAAAATAAAAGTATATTATTTAAGAAACTATTTTTATGCTAGAAAAAATAATAAAAATAATAAAAGTAATAAAATAAAATATGAAAATTTTAGAAAATATTTTTGGTAATTTTTAATGTTTAGAAAAATAAAATAAAGTCAGAAATGAAAAAGAAATAGAAAAATATACAAAATAAGATCAAATGGGCCAATGGGGTGTGAACAGCAAGCCTAGGGGGTGCAAATAACATGGAACAAACATGCCCAGCCCAGATGGCCTTCATCTTCAACCTCTGAACCAAATAACGCACGCCATAGTTTAAACTGCTAACTCCTGTATTTGTGCTTAAAAACAAAAACTTGCAACATGAAAGTTATAGAGCATGATCATACGATTCTAACCATATAAAAAACTTAATATAACTCTCAAAGACCAGAGAGAATTTCTCTGGCTCTAATTTCTAACCTAGCTTTTTCATAAAGTTCATCATTCAAATTCTCCCAACTCAGTTAACTTTAATGAAATCTATGCATATGTACAGCTCAAGGGCAATGAGTAATACATTTTTATTCACAAACCTAAGCCTAATGTTTCCTAAATAGAGAGATAGAAGTTTGAACTTGCTCAAGTATGGCAATGAAGGGGTTTTCAGTGAGGCCTGAGATGCTTGTGAGCTTGCTTGAAGGTCCTTTGAGCTTTCCCAATGCCTAGCTAGCTTTGAACTTGCCTGAATAAGCTTGTAGAAGTCAACCTGCACAGTCAGAATTCAAAAATGGTGAAGTGTGTAAATGGAGTTACAGTCACTTGGGAATGGTTGGGATAGTTTAGGTAGGTTGTATGGAGTGTGTTGGAACTGATTTCAAGCAAAACGCACGAGTGGTTTGTGATTTGGAAATCAAAATGCAGAAACTGCCCTATTTTACAAGATTTTGGTGTTTTGAGGTACAAGGGTGTTTGAGGACTGGCTAGCTTGTGTTTATGACCTTAGGCAATATGCAAAACTTCTTTGAAATGGTTACAACACTTGGTTATATCAGATACAAGAGTTATGTGGTTTTTGCAAGTTGACTTGGTTTTGAAGAAAAGTGTGATTTTGACAATGCAAAGGGCTGTACTGGCCTCCTTTCTAGCTGCACAAAGTTGGTATACTTTTCCCTCAGTTTATGGAGTTGGTTTCCTGCAAAGGACTTGGTGCAATGCTCAAGAGAAACAAAATTTCATAAAACAACCTTTATCAAAATGGCATTGTTAACTTTTTGCCATTTTTAGATTAATCCTTTGTGTAATCTTCCATTGATCAGAACAATGCCTTAATCCATTGTATTTGCATTCAATTTTTGAGTGTGGAAGGATTTAAGGACCTGTAAACAAGTACAAGCAAGGCTGGATAGAAATTGCAATTTGTAGCAACATGAAAAATGCCATGGATCAAAGTGACATTTTGCCAAATTCAAACATTCGATTCTCCCTAACCACAAATGATTTTGGAGAGTTCTGGGACATTTTGGAAATCTTGTAACATGATCTAAAATCCATCTTTGAAATGAATTTTGATATTCCAATGGGAACTAGGTGAAAATTTTCCATGAAGATAGGTCAAAATCCTGCCTAAACTAGGGCAAAATTTCACTAAGTTAAAAGTTTCATGGACCCTTGTTCACAAAATCATAACTTGAGATCCAAGCATCTTTTGGGAAAACTTTGTGAATCAAAGTTGTAGATTTTATTTAGGAATACAACTTTCATGTTGTAAATTTTGTTTGAATCCAATTGCATCATGGTGAAAAAGTTGGGCAAAGTTGGGAAAAAATAAGAAATTTTCATAACTTAGAAAATTTCTAAGTTATGAAAATTTTCCATTTTAAACCCTAATTTTCAAAATTAGGTTTCTTGGTGAACAAGTTTCATGTTTTGACACATATTAGTGAAAAATGACCCTTGGCACTTGATTTTGACCAAAAAGTCAAAGTTTGACTTTTCAGCGTACAGTTGATTTTTGATCAATTGACTAGAAAATTCATCTGTCAATCCAATGCATTTGAGATCTTTTGAACCTTGTGATTAGGTCAAGATGATTCCATGTATTCCTTGAGTCCATGCTTGAACCCAATTTGCCATTGGCTAAGATAAAAATCAGAAATTTCCTTTCTGCACTCAAAACCCTAAAAATGACCATTTTGCCCTATTGATGATCTGATCAAATTTCTTGAGGAGTTGTGGTCCAAACTTGATCAAATGGTTCATATGAGCCTATAATGTTGATATGTATCAAAAATTATGAGTTTTGACTGTAAATTGGCCACAATTGACTTTTTACCCAATACAGCTGATTTATAGGTCAACTGTCCAATTGACTGGGCAAAAATTTGATTCAAGGCTTGAAACTTGGTATGGCCAATATTATAAGTCCAACATGAAGTATGAAAGCAAATTTGAGCATTGGGAGTCCAAAAATACATGTGCAAACTCAAACCCTAATTTCAGGTCATCAGTGCAAGGAGATGTCTTGAGCAGAGCAAACCCTAATTCTGTCTGGAGTCCAAAGAGTCTTGTGAGGGGAAATCTTGATAAAATGAGAGGGAAAATTTTGGGGTACAACAATAAGCTTCTGGGCACGAGCTCGTACCCATTGGAGGTAAGGTTCCATAGGAATGGAAGTCTTTGGCCCCAAAGCCTTGGTGCCAAATCTGTTTACCATGCCCCAAGCTCGTATGAACCTCCGATGATACTCTTTAACATCATCCTCATAGTTGAATACAATGTCCTCAATAAGTAACTCGTGGGGACTATCTCTCCGAGCGTAACCAAATTGTCGCAGATATAAACAAGGATTGTAGGTTATACCCCCTCTGATGCCAAGTAGCGGGACATTAGGGTACTCTCCGCAGCGGTTAATAATAGCAGTGTTTTCCATAGCTCCAGAACACCAAAGAATATCCATATGAGCGAGCGACATTATCCTTTGCGACCATCCCAGACCTTTTTCATTCTTCAGTATGGAATTAGAGAGGTGAGAAATAAACCACCTCGACAGCAATGGCGTGCAACACATAAGAATCCCTCTTCTCTTCATGGTACGAGTATGAAGAGTGTGTAAAATATCTCCGAGTAAGGTAGGCACAGGATTGCGAGAGAGGAATACCTTGATAGCGTTCACATCTATGAATGAGTCCGGATTAGGGAATTGGACTAACCCACAGATTAGAAGAGCCAAGACCTCCTCAAAAGCCTGAAAATCCATATCATCCCAAAACAGTTGGGCCTTGTCTATCAGAAACTTAACTAGAAAACCCTTGACTCCTATTCTTGTTTCCCAATTGGATACTACGTCGGCCCGTTTCAGATGCAAAGCTGAAGCAATGACTTCTGGATTAGGAACTTCTTCTAGACCTGTGAAGGGTAACTGCTCAAGAATGGGTATATCCAACAGCTGAGAGAATTCTTCCAGGGTAGGCACCAACTGATAGTCTGGAAAGGTGAAGTAGTGGTGCTTGGGATCAAATAACTGAAAGAGTACACTCATCATCTTTACATCAAAGTTTGAAGTAACTAGGTTGAGAAGTTGACCATGTCTCCTAGTGAATACATAAGTTTCAGAAACCCTTGATACTAGCTCTTTGAGTTGGGAAGGTATCTTCACAAAGCTGATTCGGATAGTGTTTCTATGAACGGAAGCCATGATCTGCAAAACAGAACAAAGATAAATTCATTGGTCTTTGAAATGGTTAGTGCAATAAGAATGGATGCTATGTTATGATGCATAATGTCATGATAAACCACATGTATAGCAAACACAGTCAAATCACACAAAGTCTTTAGGTTTAAGGCCTGCATGAGGTTAAAAGGTCATACCCTCTTGAAGTTTAGTTGGTTTTAAACCAGTCTTAAAAAGTAACTAGGTTCTAAGGGATCTCAATATCACTGACCATCCTTTATTGGGCATTGTCTCAGCTCAAGTAATCTTTTCTTGTGGCCGAAATATCCCGAAAGTCTGATCTCAATGAGTGTAGCATCGAGTATCAACCAATCCTCAGCTCTACACCGAGGTCGGCTATCTCACTACTTCCTAATGGCCAAGTTTGTTTAACTAAGGTTCTAAGGCTGTTAGTGCTTCACGACACCACGCGGAAGCCCCGTATTCTCCTCGTTTCCCCACGAAGGATATCGGTACTAACCAAAGTGCCACACCAACACAGCCATCGCTTAAACCATATCGGTCTATGTCGTACAGTCTCCATGATCTATTGTTGTTTACCTAAAAAGTGCCCCCAGATCCAGGTGTAGGATCTACAGTAACCCAAGCAAAACCCTTTTAAGAATAAAGCAAACAAACAAGAAAGCAATTCGAAATGACCTAGATCCTAAGGTATACCCCACTTATTAAATCCCCAACAGAGTCGCGAGTTCTGTGATACGGTGGCAGAACCGACTGTTTTTACTGGTTTGCGTTTTTCATTTTTTGTTTGCAAAATGTCACGGTAAGCAAGAGTCGCCACCGACTTTTATCTCATTCAATCATGGAAAAGGAAAAAGAACAGAAAAAACCTTTTTCGAGATATTCTGAGTACGGGGGGTAGATTATATAAAGGGAAGGTGTTAGCACTCTTTCTATCCATGGTTTTCCATGGGCTCTTAGGTACTTGCTCATTTTTTCAAATTTCTTGTGTGTGCTTGTTTTGAAAATGTTTTACTTCGTGATAACCCTTGTATCAGTCTTCAAGGGTGTGACGAAGTTTGTTTTGAAATTTTGTTTTGAAAGGTGTTTGTGTGAAAAGTTTTTTTATTGAGCAAGTACTTAAGATTCTACCTACTCGAAAAAAGACTGTTCATTTTCCTTTAGACAGCGCTATCCCATTATTAAGGAGTAGCTAGCACCGTTGTTGGAGTTTGTAAGGGACATCCGAAAGGGACAAGTACAATCACCAAAGCAATGGGTTGGAAACTTTAGTAGTAACCCTAGAGTCTTAAGATCTTTTCGAGGCAACATTTCCGAGGCAACATTTTTGAGGCAACATTTTTGAGGCAACATTCTAATGGGACACTTTGATCTTTTAGACTGGAGGGCAACCACTAAAATATCCTATGCTTAATGATTGTTTACCGAAGGCAACCGAAGTGAGGTAAATCCTAGGAGTGAATATGTGCATATGAATTGTTTTAGTTATTTAGTCTTTTCACATTAGGTGATCTACCGTTTAAATTTCCAGATAATTCTTGCCATACAATCCTATTAGCATACATCTAGACAGTTAAATATTTGCAGAAATTTAAAGTGCGAAAAATAAACCAAGCTATTACAAGGCTTTGACAGTTACATAAGTGTCACGACTGAAAATAAAAAGGCTGAAGTTTAAAACCCTAATTAAAACTATTACAAGCTCGAAACAGTTACAATAATAATAAAATAAATAAAAACGCGCGCGGTAAATTAAATGCGAGGAGAAATTGAAAACCCTAAAAAAATTGACTAGAAAATATTTAAGTTATTTTTTTGAGAAAAGAATTAATTAAATTATGTACAACAAAACCCCAATTCTAATTATTTTTAATTACAAAAAGAAGTTGAAATTAACCTAATCTAGCTAAATTAAATAATTTCAAGAAAATAAAATATTTTGTAAAAAAAAGGATTTTGTGTATTTTTGGTTTTTATTTGAGAAAAGAAATTTAATTGTAAAATTAAAACCTAGTTTCTATTTGATTTTAAATGAAACAAAAATTAAATTTACCTAACTTACTAATTATATTAAATAAATTTATTAAAAAAAAGCTCTTTTTTATGATTTGTTGATTTTATGAAATAAAAATAATTTTTGTGTTAATTAATTAAAACAATTAAAGAAAATAATTAAAGAAATTAAAAAAAGAAAATAGAAAGAAACTACAAACTGGGCCTGTATAATGAGTAATCTGGGGGTGCCAATATGAAATTTTCAAGCCCAATAACCCTTCAAGCCCGGTCAACATTTGATTCCTTGTAGCGTTGACTTAAGGGTGCATCATGGTCCCTCAATGCCTGTATGTTGGATTGAATGGATGATGAATCCATTGGCTGGAGATTAGTGGAGTATGGTGGACATCATGAGGTGAGATGCACTGGATCTGTTGAAAGAAAATAACATAAAGGGAATGCTGGGACCTGGGATCGAACCCAGGTCCTCACACTCAACACCAAACGCGCCTTGCCATCTGAGCCATGTGACTTGTTTGTTAGTATAATAACAACAATTAATGTTATATAAAAATAAGTGGATTAATGAATAAAAGAAAAAATGTGCGCCAACTTTCAAATAGTCCAATGATGATTGGACACATTATCTTCTTCTTCCTCATCTTCTTCTTCCTCATCCTTCGTTTTAGATCCTTGCCTTTTACCTACAGACAAGCTTCGTAGCCATAGCCCTGTAACGTTCAAAAATCCATAAAACGCAAGATAAATGAAATCTAACTATATAGATCAACTCGTTTTGACCTTGTGTACATCATGGTACCCTTTTTCTCGCCCAATTTAACCTGTAGAATAAACCCCTAAACTGCATACGCAAACCCTAACAATGGCAAAGGCACAAACAGGCGTCAAAAATTCAATTGAATCATGCAGTTAGCTTACAAACATCTCAAACATCACAAATATACCAATTAACCATGCTAATGATGCAAGAAATACAGTAATAGATTTAAAAAAAAAAAAGCAAAACGAGTGAACTTGTAACGTGCGATTCAGGGTGTTTCAGGCCTTGCAAACGATCCAATTAGCTTCTGGGAAGATCCAAGAAACGATTGGAGGTGCTAGAATGGCTTGAATTAATCTCTAAGTTCAAAAATGATCCAACACTTTTTGTCACTTTTTTTGAATTTTGTTTGGTGTTTTCACGACTGCCAATCCTTGTGACATGCTTTGTTCTTGTCCAATATATATCTAGGAATGAATTAGGGTTACAAACTTGGATTGAATCTTTGCAATTATGGGAGATTTGATTTGATTTTCAAGCTACATGTAAACTTGCTATTTTGAGCCAAATCATCCCTTTCTTGTACCAATTATGCTTGATTCGTTTTGGCCTTGATAACTCAGCATATTTTGATTGCCAACTTGTCCAAAAACTAAATCAAATCATATCTTTGCTATTATTCATCAATTATTTGATTTAATTCAATTTTTAATTAATAAAAAATCAAAATAAATTGAAAAATGAAGCAAATAATTTGTGGATGAATATTTGGGTCGTGGACCACATTATAAGTAAGGTGCAAGCAGAAAAAGTTAGGCCCATTTAGCAAAAAAATGCATTTTTGAGCACATTTGACTTTTGGCAATTTTGCCAAAAGGGTCAACTTTGACAAGGCATATCTCTTCCAATTTTAACCCTAGAGAGGTGTTCTTGGACTTTTTGGAAATATTAGGATGTCCCCTAAGCAACCATTTTGGTCTCATCTCAATTGAGTCTTCCATGTTCATGTAAGGAGCTTTGACCCAAAATGTGTTTTTGTTGACTTTTCAAAAGGACCCATAATGTAAAAATTCATATCTTTTTATGAGTGCATATTTTTAACTTGTGAACTGAAGATTAATTTTAGGGAATTTCATCCTCTTCAAAATGAGCTTTGGATGGAAAATTTCTGATAAAGCATGTGGAAGTTATGCTTGGTCAAAGTTTGGTTGACTTTTACTAAGAAACCCTAATTTAGCAATTTTTGGGTTTTGATGAATTTGGAGCATTCCTTGGGGAATCATGATCAACCCTTGATAAAATGATGAAAGTCACTTCAAAATGTTAATATTAACCAAAAATCTTGAAGTTTGACTGTATGTGGGTCACAGTTGACTTTTGACCTAATACAGTCGATTCTCAAGCATCTGAGCAGTTGACTGAGCAAACTTCTTGTGCAAGGCATGAAACTTGACATGTAAGGTCTTGAGAATATATTGAGACCATGGAGAGCATATGAGACCTTTGGACTCCACCTATCTTGATGAAGATAGAAACCTTAAATTGAGGTACACTGCCTTAGGAGAGAGTTTGTAATAATTAATTTATCTTTTCGCATTTTTTTCCTAAATATTGTAACTGCTCATGGGATGTAATAACGTAGGATTTACTTTCCGCATTTTATAATTCCTGTACATATTAACTATTAGATGTATGGTAATAGGATTGCATGATAAGAATTAAAACCAATGCTAGAAAACCTAATGCAAAAGACAAAAATAACTGAATATAACACACTTGCACATGCGCGCCTCTAGGGTACTCTCACTTTGGTTTCCTTCTGAAAAATAGTCACAACTCTCTAAACGTGAGAGATTTTAGTGGCTACTGTTGTACCCCAAAATTTGCCTTCTCCTGTCTCAAGGATTCTTAGAATTACTTCAGTCAAGTTTCAAGCCTCAGACCATATTTTCTAAGAAGAATTATTCAAATTATCAAAATGGGGCAAAATGAGGAAAATTGGAGTTTCTGCTGGAAAAGTCAACCGGACACTAAAAAAGTCAAAATTTAACTTTTGGATCAAATTTGAGTCCCAAAAATCACATTATGTCAAGACATCCCAAAAAATGAAATGTGATCATAAAAAATCAAGAGAATCAAAAATCCAACTTTGCAAGACTTTGAAATTTTCTAAGTATTTTCTATACTTGGTTAATTTCATTTGCTTCATGGCATTTTACTATAATTCCAATTAATTCAAAATGATGCAAGTAATTCAAGTTATTACAAAGTGGTATTTTTGCAAAATTACAAATTCTAAAACTATGTCTTGATTAAAAAAAATCTTGTCACCATATTTTTGCCTTTAACATAATGTGCACAAGACCGAATTTGTGACATGCTACAAACTATGTTGTCCAAAGTTGAAGAAAATATGATATATCACATTGCCACAACACCCTATGCTTCCCTGCAAGAAAGCTTTTGCCATGCTACATCCTAAGTATGCATGTTGCCCAATACAGTCCAAAACTGCTCTATGCAGTCTGCCCAAGCCTGCACCATAACAGCCCCAAAATTGCACCAAAATGGCAAAAGAAAATTGTGTGCAGAAAGTATCAAAGCAGTATGCAAAAACAATTCAAAATGACTTATTTGTTTTCCCCCTTAAACCACAGTCAAGGGGTCTACAAAAGAGGACTGTCTCATAAGACAAGGAGGTGGGTTTTTGAAGTGAAAAATTTTAGAGAGAGAGAATACAGAGTTTTGTTAAGCAGAAAAACAATATTTTGTGCAACCTTGTTTCATTTTCAAAACCAAGTCTGTTCTTGTTCAAAACAGAAATCCAATCCATTACTCCACCATACAAACTCTCCTTTAAACCAAACAACTCATCACATACAAAGGTGGTCCAAAATATCACAAACACAGTTCCTGTGTTGCTATTCATCTCCATCCTCAAAACACCAAAAACATTGCAGTACAACCTAACTTAGTTCCAACAGTCCGGAGCAGCTTTCTGGAGATTCATCGAGGTTGTCATAACATTTGGAAAAAGCATTCAGATTTAAAACAGCCAGTGCAGCTCAGAGGTAAGTCTCCTTGACTTGATATCTCTCCATACATCATTAAAGGATTTGTTTATTTTAAAGACAAGATATAGTACTTTAATACCCTTCTGAACTAGTCATTTGCATCCTGTTTAGGCTTATTCAATCATTTGTGGTTCACACTTATTCATTATATGCCATAAACTAACCTGTACAATCAGTAAAACAATGTTTAAGGCAGGAAAATGCAGCATGTATCGACACATACCATCATGTATCAACCCATCCTAGTGAAAAAACAGGGTATGAGTCGACACATAACCCTCATGCGTCGACCCATACTGAGTTCAGGTCACAGAGCAGAAGCTAGAAGGGCGTATGAGTCGATACATACGTGTTTCACGTCGACACAAAGAGGGTGCATGATTCGACACATCCCATTATGTGTCGACTCATACTGAGTCATTTTTTTTATAGGAGCAGGGAAAAGCTATGTGTCGATGCACAGCAGCATGGGTCGACACATAGTGGTTCAAAATGCATTTCTTCCTATATTTTGCACTATTTTTACATTATCTTCGTTATTGTTCGATATGGTTGTAATATTTTAGTTTCTACCTCATCCCTATTGTTAATTTGTACCCCCCATCCCTCTAAAATGATGTAATAGCTTAGATTTTATTTTCCTCATTTTTACTTGCTTTTCATATATGGTTAGTAAAATAGGATGTATGACAAGATAAAAACTAACAAGTAGCTCACCAAAAATCAAAGACAAATGCATGCAAACTAACACACTCGCACACTAACACCTCTAGGGTAATCTCACTTTGTCGCCTTTCGGAAAATAGTCACTGTCCCTCGGATATGGGACGTTTTAGCAAAGACCCTTCGATGAAAAAAAAAGATCGTAGTCCCTCGATGACCCTCGATGTTGCTTTCGTTAAAACGATCCAGTCCCTAAACGACAATTTCTAAAACGTCTCATAAGTTGCTTTCTATGACTATACAAACGTCCAATGTCCGTCCCTTCACATCCAACGATGGGGTTTCTTACCAAAACAATGGTAAGATAGCCACATCTAAAGGAGAAGGAAAAACATATCTAAGAACTTTCGAGTAGGTAGATTTGCTCCTAGTTACTCTCTTGCTCGCAAAAAAAAAAGAAACACTTTTACACACCAACACTCTTATTTCAAAAACATTTCCAAAAAGATAAAACATTTTGTATGTGTTCTTATAGAGACGAGAACCATTGCAAAATATCTTTCCGAAAACCTTTTTTCACAACACAATCCACAAACACATATGTTGTACCCCAAATTTTGCCCTCCCATATTTCTCAATACATTTCAAGTGAGGTTCTCAAATTGCTCAAGGAAGTCTAAGGGTTGACCAAACAAACTCTCTCCTAAGGCAGTCTACCTCAAATTAGGGTTTCATGTTGCATCAAGATACTTGAGTCCCAAGGGTCTCAAACGCTCATCAATGTCCTAATATGTTCTTAATATCATCCATGTCAACTTTCAAGCCTGGCAGAGGAAGTTTGCTCAGTCAATTGCTCAAAAGCCTGAAAATCGACTATGCTAGGGCAAAAGTCAACTGTGGCCCACATACAGTCAAACTTCAAGATTTTTTGTCAACATTCTCATTTTTAAGTATTATTCATCATTTTATCAAGGGTTGATCATGATTCATCAAGGAATTCTCATAATTCATCAAAACCCAAAAGTTGCTAAATTAGGGTTTTGCAGGAAACGTCAACTCAACTTTGACCAAGCATAACTTTCTCATAATTTATGATAAATGACCCATACAAAGCTCATTTTGAAGAGGATGCAATTCTCTACAATACATCTTCATCTCCCAGGTTCAAAATATGCACTCACAAGAAGTTGTGAATTTTAACATTATAGGTCATTTTAAAAAGTCAACAAAAACACCTTTTTTTGTCAAAGCTTCATACATGAACATGGAATACCAAATTGAGATTAGACAAAAAGGGTTGCTTAGAGGACATCTCAAGATTTCTAATGAACTTATAGAACCCTTTACTTGACCAACTTGGCCTTTAGGATGTAGTGAGATGTCCGGCTTTGGTGCAGTCCGAAGTTGGTAGATACTCGATACTACACTCATTGAGGGTTGTTTTCTTGGGATATTTCGATCGCCATTAAAGAGGATTGAGCTGAAACAATGGCCGAGGAAACAATCCAATGATATTGAGCTCCTTAGAACCCGGTTACTATTACTAGGACAGGTTGCGCCAACTAAACTTCAAGAGGGTACTTACCTATAAAACCCCATGCAAGCCTAAACTAAGAACTTGTTTGATTTGCTTGTATATGCATACTTGTGCATAACATCATGGACATCATGAGCATCATATGCATCCACTAACCATTTCAAGGATTTTGGAGATTCATCTTTGTTCTTGTTTTGTAGGATATGGATTCACTTCGCAGGAAAACTATCCAAGTCAACCTTGAAAGAATTCCTCCACAACTCAAGGAGCTAGCTTCGAGGATCCCTGAGAACTATACATTCACCAAGAGGCATGGTCGTCTACTCAACTTGGTCACCTCCAACACATATGAGGACATGATGAAAGTTCTCTTCTAGTTCTTTGATCCTTTGCATCATTGCTTCACATTTCCTGACTATCAGCTTGTACCTACTTTGGAAGAATTCTCTCAACTCTTGAGGATTCCCATTCTTAATCAATTACCTTTCAACGGTACGGAAAGATATCCAAAGCCAGAAGAGTTTTCCCAAGCCTTGCACTTGTACTCATCTGATGTCACAACCCATTGGGAAACTAGAAGTGGTTTCAAAGGCTTCTTAGCAAAGTTCTTGTTTGAGAAGGCCCAAAACTATTGGAATTCCTTAGACTTGCAAGCATTTGAGGAAATTGTGGCTCTTCTTATCTATGGGATGGTCTTATTCCCCAATCCTGACCAACTCATAGATGTGAGTGCCGTCAAAATCTTCATGTCATGCAATTTGGTGCCTACATTGCTTGGAGATATCTTACACTCTTTTCACACTCGTACAATGAGAAAAAGAGGTGTACTTATGTGTTGCACTCCTCTCATGGAAAGATGGTTTGTTTCTCATCTTCCTCAATCAGTCTTAAAGAATGAGCAAGGTTTGAGGTGGTCACAAAGTTTAATGACACTCAAACATTCAGATATTCATTGGTGCTCTCGATCCAAAGAGAATGTTATCATTGTTGACCGTTATGGGGAATTTCCTAATGTCCCTCTACTTGGCATTAGGGGAGGCATCACCTACAACCCATGCTTGGCTCTAAGACAATTTGGTTATGCCCGAACGGATGGCCCACATGAGATGCTGATTCAAGGCTTGGTATTCGACTACGACAACAACGATCAAGGTCTTCACCAGAGATTCACCCGAGCATGGAGGATGCTAAACAAGGTGGATAGCAAGACTTTGGGATACAAGAATTCCATCCCTCTTGAGCCTTACCTCAAGTGGGTACGAACCCGCGCTCAAAGTCTTATGATGCCTTATCCTTCCATTCTCCCGGTGATCATTGAGCCTGTTAAGGAGGGAGAAGTTCCATACACTATCCTACATCATGACATGCCCACATCTCTTGAAGACCTACAAAGGGATTGGATACAACTCAAAGGAGAGCGAGATACTTTCGAAGCCCAATTCTACGCAAGAGAGAAGAAGGTTTTGGAACTCATTAGGCTACTTCATGAGGAGTAGACTCTAAATGCCTACATTGCGCCAAAGAGGATGCGCACTACTTTTTTATCTTAGAGTGTTGTATTATTTTGCCCAAGGGGAATTGATGTACTTAAACTCTATCTTATTAATATAACGTGTGTTTCTCTTTTGTTTAAAATGAACTTAAATCTTTTAAAATCCTTGAAAACATTACATATGCACATATCATTCATCATAACATAAATAGGTCTTTTGCAACAAGTTTTCTCATCTCTCTACTGTTTATTTCAGTAAGATGGATCTCGAACAGAAAGTCAAAGATCTTCAAGCTCAAAACATGTAGTTTCAACATTTACTCACAACTTTGGCCAAAGGGCAAGAGGAGTTGAAGACTCTGTTGGCAAAAGAGAAGAAGAAGAAAGAGAAGAAACCAACTGGTGTTGTAATCATGGGGAGAAGGTTTCAAGGACAGGCTAGAAGGACCTTGAATTTTCTAGCAACATTTGATGAGGGAGAAGGGAAAGGAAAAGAAACAGTCGTTCCGTCAGAATCTGAAGAGGAGGAGGAAGAGGAAGATTACTCAGAGGAACAATATCCTCCAGCGAATGATAAATACAGACATCTTGAAGAGCGTCTGAATGCTATGGAAATACAGAGGGTACCAGGTCTAGACTTTAAAGAATTGGGGCTAGTGTCGGGAATTGTGATCCCACCAAAGTTCAAAGTGTCGTTATTTGCAAAATATGATGGGTTGTCATGTCCTAAAATGCACCTCCGATCATATGTGAGAAAGATTCAGCCGCACTCCGCCGACAAAGACTTGTGGGTCCATTTTTTCTAAGATAGTTTATCCGGAACACAACTCGATTAGTTTTACCAATTATAAAGGGTCGATGTCCACAACTGGGAAGATCTTGCCGCAGCTTTCTATAAGCAATACCAGTATAATGCAGATTTGGCGCCCACCCTTACTCAACTTCAGAGTATGGCTATGGCTTCAAATGAGGGTTTCAAAGATTACACGCAGAAATGGAGAGATCTAGCTGGAAGAGTGAAACCCCATTTGTCTGAAAGGGAGTTGGTGGATATGTTCTTGGGCACTCTATCGGGCCCTTTCTTCAACCATTTGATTGGGAGCTCATCCGTTGGGTTTACTGAGTTAATATTAACCGGAGAGAGGGTGGAAGTTAGTATAAAAAGTGGAAAGATTCAGAAGGATGTGTCTGCCTCCACAGTTGTAAGAAATCCTTTCACTGGAAAGAAAGAGGTATCTGCTGTTTATCCACAAAGGAATCAAGGAAGAGTTGAACGCCGACCGATGGTAGGGGATGTTATGATCCCAAAGCCTACATCTGATCAACCGAGAAGTAACCAACCGAGGGTGGAAAGGCCAGTCCGGCAATTCACCAGAATTAATATGACTCTAGCCTAGGTTTTACCACATCTTCTGAAATTGAATCTGGCAACTTTAAAGGAGGCCCCAAAGAATCCCAACATTGCGTCCCCTCATTATCACCCAAATGCCAGATGTGCGTACCATTCTGAAAGTCCGGGTCATGACACTAGCAACTGTTGGGCCTTGAAAAACAATATTCAAGACCTTATAGATGCAAAAGAAGTTGAGTTTGATGCGCAAGAGAAACCAAATGTCATTTCCGCTCCGATGCCTAGGCATGGTCACAACACCAATGCTATCGAGGAAGATTTGTTTATTACCACAGTGGATGAACTCTTGACTCCGCTCCCAATCATTAAGATAAACTTGTTGAAAGCTGGTGTATTCCCAGGTTGTAAGGAAGACTGCCATCATTGCTTATCCTCACCAATTGTTTGCCCTCTAATGAAGACAGGCATTCAACGCCTGATAGACAACCAAGAAATTTTGTTTGAAAATGCTGTTGTTTTACCTATTCCTATTGAAGACATTTCAATTCTAACCATCTCAGCCAATCCTTCCAGGGTCCTCAAAAGACCCGTTAGGATTACATCGGTTCCAAAAACTACTCCTCTTAAAATTACAATGCCCGGGCCGGTCCCGTATGAATAAGATAAAACAGTATCATGGAATTACGGTGGAGAAATCTACTACCATGGTATCAAACAAGAGGGACTAACTGCCGAAGAAGTGAGCTCCGAAGAAGAAGACTCCGACATTAGCAATATTGCCGGAACCAGTAAGATTACCCGTAGCGGTAGAATCTTCTCTCCAGAAATTGCCCCTCCAAAGGCAATTTTTGGACCCATGGCTGCTCCAAAGGTTACCTCCATACCAAAAATCATATCTGCAAGTGCTCCTACCAGCAAAGACGACACAACCCCTACTGTTATCCCCACCAATAATTCTACTGATGAAATTCGAGGAAAGGGTATTCAAGAAGAGCCTGTCCGGACGAAAGCTCAACCACTAACCATCCCTGAAACCTCCAAGAAGGAAATGGAGGAGGTCCTGAGAATAATAAAGAAGAGTGACTATGACGTGGTTGAACAGTTGGGGGAAACTCCCTCCAAGATCTCCATGCTATCATTGTTGTTATGTTCTGAGGCACATGTGAAAGCTCTGGTGAAGTTTCTGAAGACAGCCCATGTGCCATAAGACACATCTGCAGACCAATTCCAAGATTGTGTGGCCAGTTTGACAGTTGATAACGGCCTAGGCTTCTCTGATGTTGACCTGACACCAAAAGGGAGAAAACACAATGAGGCATTACATGTCTCTGTGGAGTGTAGAGGAACAACTCTGGCCCATGTCTTGGTAGACACTGACTCATCTTTGAATGTTTTACCGAAGAAAGCTTTTGACAGATTGGATTACGAAGGACTGAAATTGAAACCTAGTAACATAGTCGTGAGAACATTTGGGTTCAAAGAGGATGGTCCACGGGGAGGTGGACATCCCCATAAAAGTGGGAACTCAGACTTTCAACTCAAATTTCTATGTAATGGACATCCGCCCCTCTTACTCCTGTCTTCTAGGACGGCCCTGGATCCATAATGATGGTGTTGTCACCTCTACACTACACCAGATGCTGAAATACCCGGTCCATGGAAAGATTATCACTGTCAACGGAGAGGAAGAGTACATGATTAGCCACCTAAATTCTTTTCGGTATGTGGAATTGGAGGGCGAGTTCAATGAAACCCCTTTTCAACATTTCGAAGAAGTCTCTCAAGAGGTAGCAGTAACCAAGACAGTATCCTCGATCCCCAAGATCACAAGACCTCCACTTCGGATGTCATCTCTAAAGGATGCCAAGGCAGTAGTAGAAGAGGGTGGATGCACCATCTGGAGGCAGCTCCCAAACATTCCGTATAAATCTGACAAGTTTGGCTTAGGGTTTAATTAATAAATTATTTTTGGTCTTTTGGTATTTTAAGAAAGAAATCAAAATTAATTGGATTAGTAAAAACCTAATTAAATCTAATTTAATTTTAATTATTAAAAAAGGAATTAAAGTTATTCTAATTAAACCTAAATTGATTTATTAGTATTTATTAATAATAAAAAATTAAAATTAAAATTTGATTAAATAAAGAAAATGTTTTTTGTGGTTTTAATTTAAAGAAAAGAATTTTTTTAGTTGGTTAGTTAATTAAATAATAATATAATAAAACAAATAAATAAAACAAAAAAAGTAAATATATAAGAGAAAAGAGGTATGGGCCTGTTTTTTGGAGGTCAGAATAGCAATCCTGAGGCCCATTTGCATTGGCCCTGTTTGACTTTCGTGATTCTATGCGCGCATGTTGACTTGGTCTATGGTGGACCATCAACTTCTGGCCACCAGATTTGGCCTATGGCCATCTGGCCATCAGATGCTTGAGGATGTATGATGAGCTTCACGCTTGGAGATATATATGATCACCTGGAAAATAATAATATCAAAGAAGTGGAGGACCTGAGATTCGAACCCAGGTCCTCTAGGCGAATGGATGTGTATGCTTGCCACTGGGACGCTTTGCTTCATTTGTAAATATATTACACAAAAATAATAATATGATAAAACAATATTAATTGGTCAGAAAACAAAATAAATGCGCCATTATTTGAATAGGAAAATGAGGGGGTGACAACTCATCACCCCTGTCCTCCGTCTGTTGCTAAAGATCAAGGAGGCTATACCTACGGACGAGAGTCTGTCGCTACAAGCCTGTCACGCTCTGAAATTCTCCAATGGCCATAGAAATGCCTTCCAATGCCATGGTTAAACTCGCCTTCCTCTCCCGGTCGCGCCTATAGCCATTATTAAGGCTAATTTTATCTGAAACAAAAAACCCTAAAACAAGGAGCAAAACCCTAACAATGGTGTTTTGCGCCATAGAGCATATAAATGAAATCAAATAATACAAAATGCTTGGAAATGATCTGGTGATTACAAATATGTCATTAATTCATTGTAACAATGCATAATTTTTGAAATATGAAACCATGTACAGAAGGGGATCGCGTGACACTTACATCGCTCTAGGAGGTTGAAAAATGCGTGCTTTTGATCCAAGAAGGTTGAGTGAACACCCAGGAATTGATTGGGATAGCTTTTGGCTTCTGAAAACCTCTCTTGCTATGATTTCGAATTCCAACTTTTTATCACTTTTTTCAAACTTGGTTCTGCTTGTTCTTGTAGCCTCTAACCCTATTTTTCGTGCCTTTTCCTTCCTTTTGTAATGTATATTGCATTAGGGTAAGAATTATGGTCCAAATCTTCTCCCATCATGGCTTGCATATTTGATTTGATCTCCATTTTAAAGTTTGCCAAATTTGTCAAAAATCAATCCTTTTGCACATGGTTTAGTGTGATACGAATTTGATGCTCTTAATGATGATGATCCAATCCTGAAATAGCCAAAAGATATCATGTAATCAAAGCTTTGGATTTTTTATGATTTAATTTGATTTAAAATGAAATAATTCAATAAAAAATCAAATAAAATAATAAAAATAAGATTTGGGCTCATGGCTGAAGCTAGAACACGTGGACAATGATGCAAGCTCAAATCAAGTGGAAAAGAATGGGCCTATTTGACAAAATTTGAAGTTTTGCGGATAGTTGACTTTTGGCAATTTTACAAAAATGCCCAACTTGAACAATGCATAACTTCTTCAATTTTGAACTTTTGGAGGTGTTCTTGGACTTTTTAGAAATCTTGAGATGTCATCTAAACAACCATTGTTGTCTCATCTCATTTTGACATTCCATGCTCAAGTTATATGCTTTGACAAAAAAGGTGTTTTTGTTGACTTTCAAAAATGACCTATAATGTCCAAATTTATAACTTCTTGTGAGTGAATTTTATGATCTTGGGGTATGAAGATGGATTGTAGGAAATTGCATCCTATTCAAAATGAGCTTTGGATGGGTAATTTCTCATAAAGTATGAGAAAGTTATGTTTGGTCAAAGTTGAGTTGACTTTTCCTACAAAACCCTAATTTAGCAACTTTTGAGTCTTGATGAATTTTGAGCAATCCTTGATGAATCATGATCAACCCTTGATCAAATGATTAAATATCCTTCAAAATGAGAATGTTGACAAAAAATCTTGAAGATTGACTATTTGTAGGTCACATTTGACTTTTGCCCTAGCATAGTCGATTTTTGGACCTTTTGAGCATTTGACTGAGCAAACTTCCTCTGCAAGGCTTGAAACTTGACATGGATGACCTTGAGGACATATTAGGATGTTGGGGAGCACTTTAGGTCATTTGGATTCAAGGATATTGGTGCAACACAAAACCCTAATTTGAGGTTGACTGCCTTAGGAGGTGACTTGACTGTCCAACTCTTGAGCAAATTTGAGCCACTTGGAGATTTTTCTTGCAATGTCTTGAGAAATATGAGAGGGAAAATTTTGGGGTACAACAGCTGCCCCTGTTCAATCTTCTTAAACCTGAGGATGTAGATTGGCTTTCGTGCCTTTCGTGATCCGAAGGTGGAAGATGATTGAACACTAGAGTGCCCAAAAATTTGCACTCGCATGAAGTGGTATTAGCCTTGTGATGTCGGCAATGGGCTTACAGGTGCCATTTGGAGATTGTTGGTAGGAGTATGGGCTTACAGATGCCATCTGCAGGAGTTTAGATTGCATAAGAGATTCCTTAGCGAGAACTTGCATACCCGTTGTTGTGGAAGATTCGTCTTGGGGAAGCGTGATCTTTGTTGAGGTTTAGGAACTTGCCTGTACCTTAGCTGAGAGAACATCTCTACTGGGTTTTAAGAACTTGTCCGTTCTTCAACTGGGGGAAACATCTTCATCAATATCTAGGAACTATCTGGTCTTCAACGGAGTATAATTCTGTTGAGATTGTAGAACTCGTCCACACTTCGACGGAGGAAAATTGTCGAGATTGAGAACCTTATCTGAAATTCAACCGAGGATAGTTCAGTTGAGATTTAAGAACCGGTCAGGTCTTTGACTGAGGGAAACATCTTCATCAAGATCTAGGAATTGTCTGGTCTTCAACGGAGTATAATTCTGTTGAGATTGTAGAACTCGTCCACATTATGACGGAGGAAAATTGTCGAGATTGAGAACCTTATCTGAAATTCAACCGAGGATAGTTCAGTTGAGATTTAAGAATTGGTGAGGTCTTCTACTGAGGGAAACAACTTCATCAAGATCTAGGAATTGTCTGGTCTTCAACGGAGTATAATTCTGTTGAGATTGTAGAACTCGTCCACACTTTGACGGAGGAAAATTGTCGAGATTGAGAACCTTATCTAAAATTCAACCGAGGGTAATTCAGTTGAGATTTAAGAACCAGTCAGATATTCGACTGAGGGAAACATCTTCATCAAGATCTAGGAACTGTTTGGTCTTCAATGGAGTATAATTGTGTTGAGATTGTAGAACTCGTCCACACTTTGACGGAGGAACATTATCGAGATTGAGAACCTTATCTGAAATTCAACCGAGGATAATTCAGTTGAGATTTAAGAACTGGTCAGGTCTTAGACTGAGGGAAACATCTTCATCAAGATCTAGGAACTGTCTGGTCTTCAACGGAGTATAATTCTGTTGAGATTGTAGAACTCGTCCACACTTCGACGAAGGAAAATTGTCGAGATTGAGAACCTTATCTGAAATTCAACCGAGGATAATTCAGTTGAGATTTAAGAACCGGTCAGGTCTTCGACTGAGGGAAACATCTTCATCAAGATCTAAGAACTGTCTGGTCTTCAACGGAGTATAATTCTGTTGAGATTGTAGAACTCGTCCACACTTTGACGGAGGAACATTGTCGAGATTGAGAACCTTATCTGAAATTCAACCGAGGATAATTCAGTTGATATTTAAGAACCGGTCAGGTCTTCGACTGAGGGAAACATCTTCATCAAGATCTAGGAACTGTCTGGTCTTCAACGGAGTATAATTCTGTTGAGATTGTAGAACTCTTCCACACTTCGACGGAGGAAAATTGTCGAGATTGAGAACCTTATCTGAAATTCAACCGAGGATAATTCAGTTGAGATTTAAGAACCGGTCAGGTCTTCGATTGAGGGAAACATCTTCATCAAGATCTAGGAACTGCCTGGTCTTCAACGGAGTATACTTCTGTTGAGATTGTAGAACTCGTCCACACTTCGACGGAGGAAAATTGTCAAGATTGAGAACCTTATCTGAAATTCAACCGAGGATAATTCAGTTGAGATTTAAGAATCGGTCAGTTCTTCGACATGGCTGAGAAATTTAACTGTATCTTTCTTGAAAGGTAAAGGTTAGTCGTATGCAATGCATGATATATCAAGCAATGATGTTCTCAACGTAAATGAGATTGTCTTGTATGATGCGTATATGCATGTATCATGATGTATGGAAATGTAATGTTTTTAGCTGGGGAAAATAAATCCCGGATAGCTGCTGGAGAATAGAGTTGAATTCTTCATTTCTGCTGGGGATGGCGAATGAAGGTGATTGCGAAAATAAACCTGTAGGAGAGTATAACTCCGTTGGGGAATAAACTGATGAGGAGACTACTATGTGGGGAAGAGATGCTCTTCTGAGGATTCCACCGATAAATTCCGTTGGGGATGAATTACCGTTGCTGGTGATATTGAATCCTGTTGGGGTTTTGAATTCTGTTTGTGAAAGGAAAGAACTCCGTTGGGGATGATCTTTCAATTGCGACTTCACCGGGGATAACCTTTTAGGCTCTAATGGGGATAATCCTTTGAGCTTTGCTGGGGAAAATCTTTTGAGCTTTGCTGGGGACAATCTTCCTTTGAACTCGGCTGGGGATATTTATTTTTATACTCCGCTGGGGACGAACTTCCTGAGTCTACTGGGGATGATTCTTCAATTCCACTGGGGAAGATTTTTCCAGACTGCGCTGGGAAAATTTTAACTCCACTGGGGATATCTTGTATTCTACCAGGGAATATTCTTATACTCCATTGGGGAATATTAAGACTGCCGGCGATATTACGCCTTTTCAGTGTTGATGGTAGATAAACTCTGCTTAGGGGAGAATATTACCAATTCATTCACAGTTGCAAGTCTCAGCTGGGGAGAACTGTCATTACTGTCTTACTCTGCGGGGAGTGAATGCATCTCAACCATATTCTTCAGTTGAATTTACCGTTGTACCTGGTGGATAGAGCAACTGTACAGTTTGGACAACTTTATTGCCCCTGTTTCTGATATTACCAATAATTGTCTTTTGTTTCGCATGTAAATATTTATGAGCAGCAATTAATGTCAAGTGCATATATCAAAAATGAACATTGGACGTTCTTTGCAAAACAAAACAGATAAAGTAGCTTGAAATTTCTTTAAAAATGAATTGTATTGATTTTGAATTTTTGGCCTGAAAATAGGCATTTTTGTACAAGAGACTGACATCCTAGTAAGAGAACGCCGCGAACAAATAGAATTTATACAATTTGTGAAAAGACTAAACAAAATAGCTATGTGAATGATCCCACTGGGTTCCAACTCTGCTATTGCCTTTATGTTCTCGAGCATCTCATCACTTTGCTACTGGTTGAAGGTAGATCAGATTGATTAGTGTCGTCTGAGCTTGATAGTCGATACCGAAGTCTGGTTGCAAGGTGATCCAATGAGACATTGCGTCACGCTTTGATCCCTAATTTTTTCCTGGACCGCCCTTTCGGGTTTTCAGTCCACCGGGATACCCTTTTTTGCCCAAGCCGCCTTTTCAGGTTTTCAACTTGCCGGGTGTACAGATTTTTCATTTTCATCCCTTATTTTTTCCCGAACCCTTTTGGTTCACCGGGAAGCCCTTATTTTTGCCTAGGCCAGTCGACCTAGCGGGTCTTTGATTACACGTAGTATATTTTCACTATGTCCGCATTGACGGGGTGAGGAAGGTCGTCACCATCCATGGTGGTTAGAATCATAGCTCCTCCTGAGAAAATGTTCTTGACCACAAATGGCCCTTCGTAAGTAGGGGTCTATTTGCCCCTGGGATCACCTTGAGGTAAGATAATGCGTTTGATTACCAGATCCCCAACTTGATACTCTTGTCGTCTGACTTTCTTGTTAAATGCCTTGATCATCCGCTTTTGGTACGTCTGACCATGACAAATAGCGGTAAGTCTCTTTTCGTCGATTAGGTTCAACTGATCAAGTCGGGTCTGAATCCAGTCATCTTCGCTCAAACCTGCATCCTTCATGATCCGAAGAGAGGGTATCTGAACTTCAATGGGAAAGACGGCCTCCATGTCGTATACCAAGGAATAGGGTGTTGCCCATGTTGACGTCTGTGCTGAGGTACGATACATATGTAGAGAAAAAGGTAACATCTCGTGCCAGTCTTTGTATGTCACTGTCATCTTCTGCACAATCTTCTTAATGTTCTTATTAGCCGCTTCAACAGCCTCATTCATCTTCGTCCGGTAGGGAGAAGAGTTGTGATGTTGTATCTTGAATTGCTTGCAGAGCTCAGTGATCATCTTATTATTGAGATTTGTACCATTGTCCGTAATGATCCTCTCTGGTACACCATATCGATAGATCAGATTGTGTCGAATGAACCGTGCCACGACGTTCTTGGTTACAGTAGCAAAGGAAGCTGCTCAACCCACTTCGTAAAGTAATCAATAGCTACTAGGATGAAATGATGCTCGTTAGATGCCGTAGGTCTGATCTCACCAATCATGTCAATGCCCCACATTGCAAAAGGCCAAGGTGCCGTCAAGACGTTCAGAGGTACTGAGGGTATGTGCACCTTATCAGCATAGACTTGGCACTTATGATAGGTCTGAGAATGCTGATAACAGTCGGCTTCCATTATGGACTAAAAATATCCTGCCTGAAGGATTTTCTTTGCCATGGTGTTTCCATTGGAATGAGTCTCAAAGGTACCTTCATGTAATTCCTCCATGATCCTTTCTACTTCGCTCTTATCCATACATCGCAACAAGGTTGAATCGTGGTTACGCTTGTAAAGGATGTCATTGCTGATGAAGAACTTCGCCGCGAACCTCCTCAGAAATTTCTTGTCATTAACAGATGCACCCTCAGGGTATTATTGAGCCTCAAGGTACCTCTTTACTTCATGAAACCAGGGTTTATCTGCTACCTCTTCAGTCTCAATATCACAGCAATGTGCAGGTTCGTCCAATCTTTCAATGATAATCCGGGGAGCTTCGTTGTCCCAATTGACTTTAAACATAGAAGACATTGTAGCCAGCGCGTCCACCAACTGATTCTCCTCTCTTGGGAAGTGTTCAAAGGTTACTTCCTCGAAGTGGGGAAGCAACATCAATACATACTCCTTGTAAGGAATAAGATTCGGGTGTTTCGTATCCCACTCGCCTTTGATCTGACTGATCACGAGAGAGGAATCTCCGAAGACACTTAGAAACTTAATCCTTAGGTCAATTGCTGCTCAAAGACCCATAATGCATGCTTCATACTCCGTCATGTTGTTGGTGCAGTTGAAACATAGTCGGGCGGTAAATGGAGTATGAGAGCCTTTAGGAGATATGATCACGGCGCCAATGCCATTACCCAAAGAGTTTGAAGCTCCATCAAAGTACATAGACCATCGGGATCCTTCCTCAGGTCCTTCATCCGGTCCAGGTGTCTCACAGTCAGTTACCAACATGATGTTCTCATTCGGGAATTCAAAGTTCATAGACTGGTAATCATCCACTGCTTGATGTGCCAAATGGTCTACCAACAATCTCCCCTTAATTCCCTTTTGGGTCGTATACTGGATGTCATACTCAGTCAAGATCATCTGCCATCTTGCTATTCTTCCAGACAAAGCGGGCTTCTCGAAGATATACTTGATTAGATCCATCTTCGATATCAATAGAGTAGTGTGAGTCAGCATATACTGTCTCAGCCGGCGAGTAGCCCATGCCAAAGTGCAGCAAGTTTTCTCGAGCAACGAGTATCGAGTCTCGTAGTCGGTAAAATTTTTGCTAAGGTAATAAATAGCATGCTCTTTTCGGCTAGACTCGTCATACTAACCCAGCACACACCCCATTGAATTATCGAGTACTGTCAAGTATAAGATCAAAGGTCTCCCTTAAACTGGAGGCATCAGAATGGGTGGCTCTTGGAGATACTATTTGATCCTTTTGAAAGCTTCCTGGAATTCATCGTTCCAACATACTACTTGATCTTTCTTCAGTAGTTTGAAGATTGGATCACAAGTAGAAGTCAGGTGCGAGATGAATTGGGCAATATAGTTCAAACGTCCCAGAAATCCTCTGACTTCTTTTTCTATTCTGGGAGCTGGCATTTCCTGTATAGCTTTCACCTTTGCAGGATCCACTTGAATACCTTTGTCACTTACAACGAAACCCAACAGCTTACCAGATCTCACCCCGAAGGTGCACTTGTTCGGGTTTAACCTTAACTTGTACAACTTCAACCTGTTAAATAGCTTCTGAAGGTGGTCCAGATGTTCTTCTTCAGTTTGGGATCTTACAATCATGTCATCGACGTATACCTCGATCTCGTGATGGATCATGTCATGGAACAAAACGACCATGGCACGCTGATACGTTGCCCCATCATTCTTCAATCCAAAAGGCATGACCTTGTAGCAAAAGGTACCCCACTGAGTAACAAAAGTTGTCTTCTCCATGTCTTCGGGAGCCGTTTTAATTTGATTATAACCGGAGAAACCATCCATAAAGGAGAATACCTTATGCTGAGCGGTGTTGTCAACCAGAACATCGATATGAGGTAGAGGGAAATCATCCTTAGGACTTTCCCTATTCAGATCCCTATAGTCAACACACATTCGAACCTTACCATCCTTCTTCGGCACAGGAACTACATTGGCAACCCACTGCAGGTAAGAAGTAACTGCTAGAAAACCGGTGTCAAACTGTTTCATAACTTCAGCCTTGATTTTCTCAGACATATCCGGGCGCATTCGGCAAACCTTCTGTTTTATTGGAGGAAAACCTTCCTTGGTAGGCAATTGGTGAACCACAATATCGGTATCCAACCCAGGCATATCTTCATAAGACCAGGCAAAGATCTCAACATAGTCACGCAGAATCTGAATCAACCGTTGCTTCACACTAAGCTCCAGATTTGCACCGATCTTAACCTCTTTCTTGTCCTCTTTTGTACCCAGATTTACCGTTTCCACGGGCTCTTCATGCGGCTGAACAACCCTCTCTTCCTGAAGTAACAGTCTAGCAAGTTCACCAGGCACTTTGCAATCATCTTCACCTTCGTCTTCGGCTAAGTTGATCGGACTTTCGAAGTCATAAATGGCAGTAGCAGAGTCGTTACCAGTGAGATCCGGAGTGGATGTAGACCTGTATATGTGAGTGTGTGTAAAATAGCTGTTTTGCAATATGTAATAGAAGAAAAACAAGGAGCGCAAAATTTGAAATGCAAAAAAAGTCCAATGCTTTTATTAATGATATATGTAGATGACACACATAAAGCCCTCACAAATGAAGCCACGGTGCCCCGGGTAAGACACCGGGCCATAAAGTTCAAAACATTGTCTGTCACAAACATAAAACAAAAGTCTCTTTACTGGGTGATAATAGAAACGGGAATAGAATCCTTCGATGTCTAGTTGCTTAATCCACCATCGGCAGTTGGGTATATCCAGCAGTCAATATCAAACTCTTCTTCATCGTCATCCCCGACAGCATTCACCCCTGCGTCATGTTTAGGCTTTTCTGGTGCTCCGAACTCGATCTCCTTAGCATCAATCAGGTCCTGTACCTTGTTATTCAAGACCCAGCAGTCATTTGTATCATGTCCCGGGCTATCAGAGTGAAAAGCACAGCGGGCATTCGGATCGTACTTCGGTGATGTTGTATTTGGACTCTTTGGTGCTTCCCTTGGAATCACCAGATTGGTCTTTAATAACTGCGGCAAAATCTGAGATAAAGTCATGTTGAGCTGATGAATTATCTTCGTGGCCTCTCATCCCTTGGATAATTGTTGCGCTGAGGTGCAACAGCAGGTCTTGAAATAACCACCGCATTAACAGCTTGGCGGTGTTTAGGTCTATTCTGACTTTTTGAACTGTAAACCGCACTTGACTCCTTCTTAAAACGCTTCTCCTCGGTGCTTGATGAAGCACCCTTCTGTATTTTACCGGATTTGATATTGTCCTCAACCCTTTCCCCGGTCATAATCAGCTCTGTAAACCCGGACGAAGAACTTCCAATCAGATGGTTGAAATACGGACCAGACAAGGTCCCCAGAAACATATCCACAAGCTCCCGATCAGCCAAGGGTGGTTGCACTCTTCCAGCGAGGTCCCTCCACTTCTGAGCATAATCTTTGAAACCTTCACCCACACCCATTGACATACCCTGGAGTTGGGTACGCGTGGGAGCGAGGTCGGTATTGTATTGGTACTGCTTGTAGAAAGCAGCAGCCAAGTCTTCCCAATTACGAATACTAGCTCCTTCTAACTGGTAAAACCATTCAAGCTGAGTCCCTGAAATACTGTCTTGAAAGAAGTGGATCCAGAGATTCTTGTCAGCGGTGTATGGCTGAATCTTCCTTACATACGAACGGAGGTGCAGTTTCGGGCAAGAAACCCCGTCGTATTTAGCAAAGGCTGGTGCTTTGAACTTGTGGGGAATTACCATCCCAGATGACAGACCCAAGTCACCAAAGTCAAGACCAGGCACTTTCTGAACTTCCATCGCACTCAACCGGTCTTCCAGTTGCTTATATCTATCCTCAGCCGGAGGATACTGGTCTTCGTCGAAGTCGGTCTCATTATCTGAAACCACAGGGCTAGGAGCCCTCCTTTCTTCCTGATTATCTTTCCCTCCAGATGAGGGGGTTAAATCAACCTCTTCTCGCAAATCGTTTCCGAATCTGCGACCCATATTGAATAGGACCGTCTTCTTCTTCTTCTTCTTCTTCTTCTTCTTCTTCTCTTTCAAGATAAGGGCCTTCAGATCTTGCTGACCCTTAGCTAGATTCATGAACAATTCCCGGAACTGGGCGTTTTGGGTCTGTAGAGCCTTGATTGCTTGTTCAGTTGATGGTTCAGAAGACATGATGCTGAAATAAATAGCGAAGAAGATGAGAAAAACCTGTAAGGGTACCTGTTATGAGGTGCATGGAATGATATGCGCATGATATGATTTCAAAGACTTTAGGGATTCAAATTCGTAAACAAAAAATGGAACACACTTTTATTAGATAAACTTGAAATTCAATTGTTCAACAGATGCCTTTAAGGCGTTACAAAAAAGGAAATACTGAAAAATAGATCAAAACTAGAAATAATCAAAAGACATCAATGCTCCCATGGTCGTTTCCCCTTGGCGCTGACATAGTCATTGATGATCTGCTCATTCTCCAGTTGTCTTGTCAACTTCTGGATCTTCTGCTCTTGCTCGTGATACTTTTCTCGGTAAGTATCCCAATCTTCTCTCAGCTGCATCCATGATCTCTTCAATGTCCCTATGTCAGTAGGCATGTACGAGTGGAGAATGGTAGGAGGAACCCCCTCTTCATCAGCAACTTCAACAGTTATAGGCAAGACGGCTTCATACGGCATTCCCAGCTTTTGGCCACGGATTCGAACCCATCGAAGATATGGCTCCATCAGAAGAGAAGTCTTTGCACCCAGCTCATGCAGATCAGACCTGTGTACTCTATCCCAAGCTCTTATGAATCTGCGGCGTTGCTCGTCACTATCCCCTTGGAAGTCAAAGACAATACTAGGCATTAGCAATTCATGAGGTCCTTCCCTTCTAGCTCGCCCAAACTGACGTAAGGCCAAGCACGAATTATAAGTGATCCCTCCATTGGTTCCTATCAGTGGGGCGTTGGGGTATTCCCCACATCAATCAATAATAGCCACGTCTTCCATACCCTTGATAGTCCAAATGATATCATTGTGAGAGAGAGACATAATCCTATAAGCCCAGCCCATGCCTTCTTTATTCTTCAGAACTGATTTGGGGAGGTGAGAAATAAACCACCTCGCCAACAATGGAGCACATCAAGGTTCCTCGCTTCCGAGCGGTACGGGCATAAAGCTGATGAAGAATGTCACCCAAGAGAGTGGGTACAGGGTTACCAGACATAAAAATCTTTACCGCATTCACGTTGATGAACGCATCTGAGTTAGGAAACAATACCAAACCATATATGAGAAGAGCCAGAATGTCTTCGAAGGCCTGGGAGTCTAGGCTGTCCCAGAAATGATTTGCTTTACCAACCAAAAATTTGGTCAAGAAACCCTTTACTCCACTTCTAGTCTCCCAATTAGACATCACTTCAGCCTTTGTCAGGTGAAGAGCTGAAGCAATCTCTTCCAGCCTAAGAATCTTCTCCCAACCTGTGAATGGGGTCTGCTCCAGAACAGAGATACCAAGCAGATCAGAGAACTCTTCCAAGGTGGGGACCAACTGGTAGTCTTGAAAAGTAAAGCAATGGTACAGTGGATCAAAGAACTGGACTAGGACACTCATTATCTGCTCGTCCAATTTGGAGGTGACCAAACCAAGAAGATGCCCATGTCTCCTAATAAAGGAGGAAGTATCTGAGATCTTTGCAACCAACTCCTTGAGCTGAGTGGGAATTTGGACAAAGTTGATCCGGATGGTGTTCCTACGCATGGGTGCCATGACCTACAAAACAGAACAAAGATGAATCCCTCTTGTCTTTGAAATAGGTTAGTCCAATGCAAGATGCATGAAATGTTATGATGTCATGATGTTATGATAGAAAACACACCACAAGTATCCACAAATAGCAAACATGGTAAAGGCACACAAGTCACACAGAGCGCCCTTAGATTTCAGGCTGGCAAGGAGCTTAAGTACTACCCTCTTTCAGTTCAGTTGGTTCAAACCTGTCCTAAAAATAGTAACCGGGTTCTAGAGGATCTCAATATCATTGACTACCCTCGATCGGTCATAATTCCAGTTTAGCAACCTTTTCTTGCGGTCGGAATCATCGCGAGAGTTTAGTCTCAATGAGTGTAGCATATTGCTACTGTTCTATGGCCAAGTTGGTCAATTTAAAGGTTCTAAGGTCAGTTGGTGCTTAATGACCCCTTAGCAGACCCATATTCTCCTCGTTGCTCCACAAGGGATATCGGTACATACTAAAGTGCCACACCAACGTAGCTACTGCTTCAACCGTATCGGTCTATGCCGTACAGTTCCCTCACAGTTTATTGCTACTTACCTAAAGGGTATCCCTAGATCCGGGTTAGGATCTATAGTAACTCAGATACAAGCCCACAAATATAAAGCATACAAATCAAGCAATTGAAAACATTATGAACTAATCCTAAGGTACACCCCACTTATAAGCGTCCCCAACAGAGTCTCCAGTTCTGTGATACGGTGGGAGAGAACTGACTGTTTTTGGAATGCTGGTTTGCATTTTGCATTTGTGCTCGCAAAATTTCGCGGTAAGCAAGAGTCGCCACCGAATTTTATTTTATCCAACAAGGAAAGGAAAAAAGCATAGAAAAATTCCTTTTTCGAGATTATTTCTCGGGTTCGGAGGGTAGATTATATAAAGGGAAGGTGTTAGCACCCTTTATATCTATGGTTATCCACGGGCTCTTAGGTACTTGCTCATTTGTTTTCAAAATTTGCTTTCTTTGTGCTTGTGGGTTTGAAAAAAGTTTTTGTTTGAAAACTTCGATTTAACTCTTGCTTCTGTCCTCAAGAGTGTATGAAGTGTTTTTTGAAAACTTTGTTTGAAAAGTGTAAGTGTGAAAAAGATTTTGTTTTTTGAAAGAGCAAGTACTTAAGAACCATCTACCTACTCGAAAAAGGAATCGTTCTATGTGATCTTCCTTTAGACAATGATATCCTACTATTGATGAGTAGGTAGCACCGTCGTTGGAGTTTGAGGGTCATTTCGAATGAGGGACGTGCGGTCACCAAAGCAATGTTAGGACACCTTAGCGGTAACCCTAATGTCTTAGATCATTTGTTTGAGGCAACAATATCCGAGGCAACCGTTTTGAGGCGACTATGATCTTTGGACAAGAGGGCGACCTCTAAAGTGACCTATACTCAATGACCGCGTACGAAGGCAACCAAGTGGGGTGTACCCTAAGAGTGCGCATGTGCGAGTGTGTCATTTTCAGTTATTTTTTTATCTTTGTACATGTTAAGGGTGATCTAAGTTGATTTTAGGTTAAAATATTTTGTCTTGTCATGCATCCCTATTATCAAACATCTAACAGTTATAATTTGCGGAAAATAAATTGCGGAATTTAAATCACAAGGCGTCGGGTATTTACATCGCCAAAGACAAACCCTTTAAATAAATAAAGCGATAAAAATAATAAAAGTCCTATTTAACTATTACAAACCGGGAGCAAGTACATTATTGGTAAAAGAAAGTAAATCGCATGCGGGAAATTAAATCGAGCGCAAAGTTCTAGGGTTTTGACCCTTTTTGTTAAAGAAAAGATTTTTTTTGTTGTTTTTTTGAATTAAGAAAGAAAATTACCTAAATTAATTAAATTAATTAATAAATTATTTTTGGTCTTTTGGTATTTTAAGAAAGAAATCAAAATTAATTGGATTAGTAAAAACCTAATTAAATCTAATTTAATTTTAATTATTAAAAAAGGAATTAAAGTTATTCTAATTAAACCTAAATTGATTTATTAGTATTTATTAATAATAAAAAATTAAAATTAAAATTTGATTAAATAAAGAAAATGTTTTTTGTGGTTTTAATTTAAAGAAAAGAATTTTTTTAGTTGGTTAGTTAATTAAATAATAATATAATAAAACAAATAAATAAAACAAAAAAAGTAAATATATAAGAGAAAAGAGGTATGGGCCTGTTTTTTGGAGGTCAGAATAGCAATCCTGAGGCCCATTTGCATTGGCCCTGTTTGACTTTCGTGATTCTATGCGCGCATGTTGACTTGGTCTATGGTGGACCATCAACTTCTGGCCACCAGATTTGGCCTATGGCCATCTGGCCATCAGATGTTTGAGGATGTATGATGAGCTTCACGCTTGGAGATATATATGATCACCTGGAAAATAATAATATCAAAGAAGTGGAGGACCTGGGATTCGAACCCAGGTCCTCTAGGCGAATGGATGTGTATGCTTGCCACTGGGACGCTTTGCTTCATTTGTAAATATATTACACAAAAATAATAATATGATAAAACAATATTAATTGGTCAGAAAACAAAATAAACGCGCCATTATTTGAATAGGCAAATAAGGGGGTGACAACTCATCACCCCTGTCCTCCGTCTGTTGCTAAAGATCAAGGAGGTTATACCTACGGACGGGAGTCCGTCGCTACAAGCCTGTCACGCTCTGAAATTCTCCACAGGCCATAGAAATGCCTTCCAATGCCATGGTTAAACTCGCCTTCCTCTCCCGGTCGCGCCTATAGCCATTATTAAGGCTAATTTTATCTGTAACAAAACCCTAAAACAAGGAGCAAAACCCTAACAATGGTGTTTTGTGCCACAGAGCATATAAATGAAATCAAATAATGCAAAATGCTTGGAAATGATCTGGTGATTACAAATATGTCATTAATTCATTGTAACAATCCATAATTTTTGAAATACGAAACCATGTACAGAAGGGAATCGCGTGACACTTACAGCGCTCTAGGAGGTTGGAAAATGCGTGCTTTTGATCCAAGAAGGTTGAGTGAACACCCAGGAATCGATTGGGATAGCTTTTGGCTTCTGAAAACCTCTCTTGCTATGACTTCGAATTCCAACTTTTTGTCACTTTTTTCAAACTTGGTTTTGCTTGTTCTTGCAGCCTCTAACCCTATTTTTCGTGCCTTTGCCTTCCTTTTGTAATGTATATTGCATTAGGGTAAGAATTATGGTCCAAATCTTCTCCCATCATGGCTTGCATATTTGATTTGATCTCCATTTTAAAGTTTTCCAAATTTGTCAAAAATCAATCCTTTTGCACATGGTTTAGTGTGATACGAATTTGATGCTCTTAATGATGATGATTCAATCCTGAAATAGCCAAAATATATCATGAAATCAAAGCTTTGGATTTTTTATGATTTAATTTGATTTAAAATGAAATAATTCAATAAAAAATCAAACAAAATAATAAAAATAAGATATGGGCTCATGGCTGAAGCTAGGACACGTGGACAATGATTCAAGCTCAAATCAAGTGGAAAAGAATGGGCCCATTTGACAAAATTTGAAGGTTTGGGGATAGTTGACTTTTGGCAATTTTGCAAAAATGTACAACTTGAACAATGCATAACTTCTTCAATTTTGAACTTTTGAAGGTGTTCTTAGACTTTTTAGAAATCTTGAGATGTCCTCTAACCAACCCTTTTGGTCTCATCTCATTTTGACATTCCATGCTCAAGTTATAAGCTTTGGCAAAAAAGGTGTTTTTGTTGACTTTCAAAAATGACCTATAATGTCCAAATTTATAACTTCTTGTGAGTGCATTTTATGATCTTGGGGTATGAATATGGATTGTAGGAAATTTAATATTTTGAATATGGGTCATTTATCATAAAGTATGATAAAGTTATGCTTGGTCAAAGTTGAGTTGACTTTTCCTACAAAACCCTAATTTAGCAACTTTTGAGTCTTGATGAATTTTGAGCAATCCTTGATGAATCATGATCAACACTTGATCAAATGATGAAATATCCTTCAAAATGAGAATTTTGACAAAAACATCTTGAAGTTTGACTATTTGTAGGTCACAGTTGACTTTTTCCCTAGCACAGTCGATTTTTGGACCTTTTGAGCATTTGACTGAGCAAACTTCCTCTGCAAGGCTTGAAACTTGACATGGATGACCTTGAGGACATATTAGGATGTTGAGGAGCACTAGAGGTCATTTGGATTCAAGGATCTTGGTGTAACACAAAACCCTAATTTGAGGTTGACTGCCTTAGGAGATGACTTGACTGTCCAACTCTTGAGCAATTTTGAGCCACTTGGAGATTTTTCTTGCAATGTCTTGAGAAATATGAGAGGGCAAATTTTGGGGTACAACAGATGGATTCTCAAGTTATAACCAAATCAAAATGGCACCTGAGGACATGGAGAAAACTACATTTGTCACACAGTGGGGCACATTCTGTTACAAAGTGATGCCATTCGGACTGAAGAATGTTGGGGCAACCTATCAACGTGCCATGGTAGCTTTATTCCATGATATTATACATCATGAGATAGAGTCTATGTAGATGACATGATATCTCGATCACAAACTAAAGAGGATCACCTTGATCACTTGCAAAAGTTGTTTGAGAGGTTGAAGGAGTACAAACTAAGGTTGAATCCAAACAAATGCACATTCGGAGTCCGGTCCGGTAAACTCTTAGGTTTTGTTGTCAGCAACAAAGGCATCAGGGTTGATCCTGCCAAGGTTAAAGCGATACAAGAAATGCCTGCTCCTCGTACTGAGAAGGAAGTCAGGGGATTCTTGGGACGCCTGAACTATATTTCCAGATTCATTTCTCACCTAACAGCTACTTGTGAGCCAATCTTCAAACTATTGAAGAAAGATCAAGTAGTCAGATGGAATGATGAATGTCAGACTACTTTCGACAAAATCAAAGAGTATTTACAAGAACCTCCTGTTTTGATGCCACCAATCGAGGGAAGACCACTAATCATGTATCTGACTGTTTTTGAGAACTCAATGGTGTGTGTATTGGGGCAGCATGACGAGTCTGGCCGAAAAGAGCATGCTATTTACTACCTGAGCAAAAAGTTTACCAACTGTGAAACCAGATATTCACTGCTCGAGAAAACTTGTTGCGCTCTGGCATGGGCTTCTCGCCGGCTAAGACACTATATGTTGACTCATACTACTTTGTTGATATCTAAGATGGATCCGATAAAATGCATCTTCGAAAAGCCTGCTCTGTCTGGGAGGATAGCTAGATGGCAGATGATCCTAACAGAACATGACATACAGTACACTACTCAGAAAGCTATAAAGGGAAGTGTGCTAGCTAATCATCTTGCTCATCAAGCTGTAGAAAATTATCAGTCCATGAATTTTGAATTCCCGGATGAAGACATCATGACATTAGATGACTGTGAAGAAATCAGACCATATGACGGACCTGAACAAGGATCCCGATGGACCCTATTCTTTGATGGAGCATCCAATGCACTCGGTAATGGTATCGGCATTGTACTCATATCTCCATAAGGGTGTCACACTCCCTTTACTGCCAGACTTTGCTTCAATTGTACGAACAACATGGCGGAATACGAAGCGTGCATCTTTGGCCTCAAGGCTGCCATAGACTTGGGAATCAAGTCTTTAGATGTGTTTGGGGATTCAGCTTTGGTCGTCAGTCAGATCAAAGGAGAATGGGACACTAAGCACCCAAACCTTGTCCCTTACAGATAACATTTTTTGGCATTATTACCATATTTTGAGAAGATTACCTTCGAGCATTTCCCGCGAGAAGAAAATCAGTTAGCAGATGCTCTAGCCACAATGTCATCTACGTTTAAACTTAATTGGGATAACGAGGCTCCCCAAATCACCATCGAACAAATGAATGAACCAGCATACTGTCACGAGATTAATACCGAGGGAGTAGTGGACCAACCTTGGTTTCATGAAGTCAAGAGGTATCTCGAGGCTCGGGAATATCCAGAAGGAGCTTTAATCAATGATAAAAAGTTCTTAAGGAGATTCTCTGCTAAGTTCTTCTTGAGTAATGGCATCCGGTACAAATGCAATCATGACTCCATTCTGCTCCGGTGTGTGGATAAGATTGAGGCTGAGAAGATCATGGCTGAATTGCATGAAGGTACTTTTGGCACTCACTCCAGTGGGCACACGATGGCGAAAAAAATCCTACGGGCAGGCTATTATTGGTCTACCATGGAAGCGGATTCCTATCAACACTCTCGGACCTGTCATAAATGTAAAATTTATGCTGACAAGGTGCACATACCTCCGGTTCCTCTGAATGTCTTGACGGCTCCTTGGCCCTTTTCTATGTGGGAAATCGACATGATTGGAGAGATCAAGCCTACAACCTCCAATGGACACTGCTTCATTCTAGTGGCCATTGACTATTTTACAAAATGGGTCGAAGCAGCTTCCTTCGCATCCGTTACTAAGAATGTTGTTGCCCTCTTCATCAAGCAGAATCTCATTTGCTGGTACGGTATCCCAGAAAGGATCATCACTGATAATGGCACCAACCTTAACAATACTATGATCACCACCTTGTGCGAGCAGTTCAAGATTCAGCATCACAATTCATCCCCCTATCGGCCAAAGATGAATGGTGTCGTCGAAGCTGCAAATAAAAACATTAAAAAGATCATACAAAAAATGACAGCCACCTACAAGGACTGGCATGAGATGCTACCATTTGCTCTCCACGGGTATCGTACCACGGCTCGCACATCAACTGGGGCAACACCATATTCTTTGGTTTATGGCATGGAGGTTGTCTTGCCTATTGAGGTTCAGATCCCCTCTTTGAGAATTATGAAGGATGCAGGTTTGAATGAGGACGATTGGATCCAGACTCGACTTGATCAACTGAACTTAATTGATGAAAAGAGACTTGCTGCTGTTTTCCATGGTCAGATGTATCAAAAACGGATGATCAAGGCTTTCAACAAGAAAGTCAGATGCCAAGTATATCAAGTTGGAGATCTAGTGATCAAGCATATTATCTTACCACAAAGTGATCCCAGGGGAAAATGGACTCCTACCTATGAAGGGCCATTTGTAATCAAGAACATATTCTCCGGTGGGGCAATGATCTTAACCACCATGGACGGCGACGACCTGCCACACCCTGCGAACGTAGACATAGTCAAAAGATACTACGTATAAGAGACCCACTAGGTTGACGCACCTAGGAAAAACAAGGGCATCCCAGCGAACCAAAAGGTTCGAGCAAAATTAGGGATAAAATAAAAAGATCTATACACCCAGCAAGTTGAAAACCCGAAAGGGCGACTTGGGCAAAAAAGGGTTTCCCGGTGGACTGAAAACCCGAAAGGGCGGTCCAGGCAAAAGTTAGGGAATTAAAGCGTATGGCTATGTCCCGTCGGATCACTTTGAAGACAACCTCTTGACTTCCACTGACAAACTCGGAGTTTCTGATCAATTCAATCATCTTCGGACGAAGCAACAAATAGACAAGATATTCGGAGATACGAAGGCTATAGCAGAATGGAAACCCCATGGGATTAGTACACATAGCTATCTTTCTTTGTATAAAGTTTTTCTTTCCCTTTTATGGCATCATTCTCTTACTAGAATGATTGTCTCCTTTGTACAAAATACTTATTCGAAGTCAATACGAAGATATCTCTTTGAAAGTACAGAAAACTATTTATCTTTTTCTTTACACTTGTATTCTATTTGCAAAAACGTTCAATGATTCATTAATGAACATATGCATTTGAACATAATTACTGTTTACAAATCAACAAAGTGGGAAGGATAATTACTGATAGGTTGAAGGGATAGGAAAACGTCTTTAGGCTATTCCGTAAGTAATCCCCACAGTACGTCATTTGAATCCCCAGCGGAACTAAAACTTCAAACTGTTAATCCGCTAGTAGAAATCATCAAATTTCTCAAAGATTCCCCAAGCAGATCTTACAAGTAGTACATGACATTATTCATAACAGAATTTACTTTCTCTCAACAAGAGTTCGTCTGTACTCCAACTTCAAGACATGGAAGTTTCAACATATCCTCAGTAGTAGTCAAGGATCCATTCTCCTCAATCAAACAACAATACAGCAAATCAGCTCACATACGCATACATTGCATACATATATCATAAGCATTGATAAAGAAAATACATTGCATCATACATTTCATACGACATGACTTGGTATTTTAACTAACATTTTACCCTTTTCAGGATAAGATTAAACAATTACCATTGACGATATGCAATCATGATATAGTTCAGATACGCTCCAGATATGGATGCCATTCTGATACTCATTCAGATTTCAAATCCAGATACAATACAGATACGCTCCAGACACGGATGCCATTCTAATATTCATTTCAAATACAACTTACAGCTTCTAGATACAGATCAGATATGCTCCAGATACAGATGCCATCCTGATACTCATTCAGATTCAGACTTCAGATACAGTACGGATACGCTCCAGATACGGATGCCATCCTGATACTCATTCAATTTCAACCTTTTGATACAGTTCAGATATGCTCTAGATACGGATACTATCTTGATACACATTCAATTTTAACCTTTTGATATAGTTCAGATACGCTCCAGATACGGATGTCATTCTGATACTCATTCAAATTCAGATACAGCACAGATACGCTCCAAACACGGATGCCATTATGTTAACTCATTTAGATTCAGATTTCATATATAATTCAGATACGCTCTAGACACGGATGTCATTCTAATACTCATTCAGATTCAGATACAGCACATATACCCTCCAAATACGGATGCCATTCTAATAACTCATTCAGATTCAGATTTCAGATATAATTCAGATACGCTCCAGACACAGATGCCATTTTGATACTCATTCAGATTCAGATACAGCACAGATACGCTCCAGACACGAATTCCATTCTGTTACTCATTCAGATTCAGACTTCAGACACAGTTCAGATACGCTCCAGATATGGACGCTATTTTGATACTCATTCAGATTCAACTTTCAGATACAGTTCAGATACGCTCCAAACACGAACGCCATTATGATACTCATTTAGATTCAGTCTTCAGATACAGTACATATACGCTCTAGACACGGACTCCATTCTGATACTCATTCAGTTTCAGCTTACAGACACAATTCAACAATGATTCCTGGATGGCATCTTTTAGCCCATCTCCTACAACTTTCTATCACCTCTCCAAATGGCATCTTTAAGCCTATTCCCTTAACCATCACATCACCAAGTGCAAATTTCTGGGCACTCTAGTGTTCAATCATCTTCCACCTTCGAGTCACGACTGGCAAAACATGCCAATCTAACTATTCAGGTTTAAGAAGATTGAACAGGGGCAGCTGTTGTACCCCAAAATTTTCCCTCTCCTGTCTCGAGGATTCTTAGAATTACTTCAGTCAAGTTTCAAGCCTCAGACCACATTTTCTAAGAAGAATTATTCAAATTATCAAAAGGGGGCAAAATAAGCAAAATTGGAGTTTTTACTGGAAAAGTCAACCAGACACTAAAAAAGTCAAACTTTGACTTTTGGATCAAATTTGAGTCCCAAAAATCATATTATGTCAAGACATCCCAAAAAATGAAATGTGATCATAAAAAATCAAGAGAATCAAAAATCCAACTTTGCAAGACTTTGAAATTTTCTAAGTATTTTCTATACTTGGTTAATTTCATTTGCTTCATGGCATTTTACTACAATTCCAATTAATTCAAAATGATGCAAGTAATTCAAGTTATTACAAAGTGACATTTTTGCAAAATTACAAATTCTAAAACTATGTCTTGATTAAAAAAATCTTGTCACCATATTTTTGCCTTTGACATAATATGCACAAGACCAAATTTGTGACATGCTACAAACTATGTTGTCCAAACTTGAAGAAAATATGATATATCACATTGCCACAACACCCTATGTTGCCCTGCAAGAAAGCTTGTGCCATGCTACATCCTAAGTATGCATGCTGTCAAATATAGTCCAAAACTGCTCTATGCAGTCTGCCCAAGCCTGCACCATAACAGCCCCAAACTTGCACCAAAATGGCAAAAGAAAATTGTGTGTAGAAAGTATCAAAGAAGTATGCAAAAAAAATTCAAAATAACTTATTTGTTTTCCCCCCTAAACCACAGTCAAGGGGTCTACAAAAGAGGACTGTCTCATAAGACAAGGAGGTGGGTTTTTGAAGTGAAAAATTTTAGAGAGAGAGAATAGAGAGTTTTGTTGAGCAGAAAAACAATATTTTGTGCAACCTTGTTTCATTTTCAAAACCAAGTCTGTTCTTGTTCAAAACAGAAATCCAATCCATTACTCCACCATACAAACTCTCCTTTAAACCAAACAACTCATCACATACAAAGGTGGTCCAAAACATCACAAAAACAGTTCTTGTGTTGCTATTCATCTCCATCCTCAAAACACCAAAAACATTGCAGTACAACCTAACTTAGTTCCAATAGTCCGGAGCAGCTTTCTAGAGATTCATCGAGGTTGTCATAACATTTGGAAAAAGCATTCAGATTTAAAACAGTCAGTGCAGCTCAGAGGTAAGTCTCATTGACTTGATATCTCTCCATACATCATTAAAGGATTTGTTTATTTTAAATTCAAGATGTAGTACTTTAATACCCTTCTGAACAAGTCATTTGCATCCTGTTTAGGGTTATTCAATCATTTATGGTTCACACTTATTTATTATATGCCATAAACTAACTTGTACAATCAGTAAAACAATGTTTAAGGCAGAAAAATGCAGCATGTATCGACACATACAATCATGTATCGACCCATCCTAGTGAAAAAACAGGGTATGAGTCGACACATAACCCTCATGCGTCAACCCATACTGAGTTCAGGTCATAGAGCATAAGCTAGAAGGTCTTATGAGTCGATACATACGCGTTTCGCGTTGACACAAAGAGGGTGCATGAGTCGACACATCCCATTATGTGTCTACTCATACTGAGTCATTTTTGTTTTACAGGAGCAGGGAAAAGCTATGTGTCGATGCATAGCAGCATGGGTCGACACATAGTGGTTCAAAATGCATTTTTTTCCTATATTTTGCACTATTTTTACATTATCTTCGTTATTGTTCGATATGGTTGTAATATTTTAGTTTCTACCTCATCCCTATTGTTAATTTTTACCCCCATCCCTCTAAAATGATGTAATAGCTTAGATTTTATTTTCCTCATTTTTACTTGCTTTTCATATATGGTTAGTAAAATAGGATGTATGACAAGATAAAAACTAACAAGTAGCTCACCAAAAACCAAATACAAATGTATGCAAACTAACACACTCACACACTAACACCTCTAGGGTAATCTCACTTTGTCGCCTTTCGGAAAATAGTCATTGTCCCTCGGATATGGGACGTTTTAGCAAAGACCCTTCGATGAAAAAAAAAAGATCGTAGTCCCTCGATGACCCTCGATGTTGCTTTCATTAAAACGATCTAGTCCCTAAACGACAATTGCTAAAACGTCTCATAAGTTGCCTTCTATGACTATACAAACGTCCAACGCCCGTCCCTTCACATCCAACGATGGGGTTTCTTACCAAAACAATGGTAAGATAGCCACATCTAAAGGAGAAGGAAAAAAATATCTAAGACCTTTCGAGTAGGTAGATTCGCTCCTAGTTACTCGCTTGCTCGCAACAAAAAAAAGAAACACTTTTACACACCAACACTCTTATTTCAAAAACATTTCCAAAAAGATAAAACATTTTGTATATGTTCTTATAGAGACGAGAACCATTGCAAAATATATTTCCGAAAACCTTTTTCCACAACACAATCCACAAACACATCTGTTTTACCCCAAATTTTGCCCTCCCATATTTCTTAATACATTTCAAGTGAGGTTCTCAAATTGCTCAAGGAAGTCCAAGGGTTGACCAGACAAACTCTCTCCTAAGGTAGTCTACCTCAAATTAGGGTTTCATGTTGCATCAAGATACTTGAGTCCAAAGGGTCTCAAATTCTCATCAATGTCCTAATATATTCTCAAGATCATCCATGTCAAGTTTCAAGCCTTGCAGAGGAAGTTTGCTCAGTCAATTGCTCAAAAGCATAAAAATCAACTGTGCTAGGGCAAAAGTCAATTGTGGCCCACATACAGTCAAACTTCAAGATTTTTTGTCAACATTATCATTTTGAAGTATTATTCATAATTTTATCAAGGGTTGATCATGATTCATCAAGGAATTCTCATAATTCATCAAAACCTAAAAGTTGTTAAATTAGGGTTTTGTAGGAAATGTCAACTCAACTTTGACCAAGCATAACTTTCTCATAATTTATGATAAATGACCCATCCAAATCTCATTTTGAATAGGATGCAATTATCTACAATCCATATTCATCTCCCAAGTTCAAAATATGCACTCACAAGAAGTTGTGAATTTTGACATTATAGGTCATTTTGAAAAGTCAACAAAAACACCTTTTTTGTCAAAGCTTCATACATGAACATGGAATACCAAATTGAGATTATACCAAAATGGTTGGTTATAGGACACCTCAAGCTTTCTAAAAAGTCCAAGAACACCTTCAAAGAGTCAAAATTGAGGAAGTTATGCATTGTTGAAGTTGACCCATTTTGCAAAATTGTCAAAAGTCAACTATGCCTCAAATTGTAATTTTTGCTAAGTGGGCCCAATCTTTTGCACTTCTTTTAAGTTGGTAGCATGGTCCACGAGCCCTAGCATTTTCCACTTGTCATTATCTTATTTTTATTATTTATTTTGATTTTTATTTGAATTAAATCAATTTTAATCAAAACAAATCATGGAAAAAATCAAAACATTGAAATCTCAAGATTTTGTACATGTCTCAGGTCCTATATCCAGCTAGCATAAGATTGAATTCGTGTAAAGCTTTGGTGTGCACAAAAATATTGAATTTGGATTATTTTTGGAAAGATATTCAAAGGAATCAAATCAAAATCAAAAGCTATGATTGACAAAGATTGAGCACACTTTTTCAACCCTAATTCATTCCTCAATACATAAGGAACATTGGCAGACCTAAATCAAGGCTAGAGAGAGGCGCAAGAACCAGAACCAAACTTGAAAAAAATCACAAAAAGTGCAGACACAAATTCATAGTTTCAGGCATTCTCAAGACCTTCTAGACATCCCAATCGCTTCCTGGGATCACAAGGAACCTATACCAATCAAGAACAAGCACTTTCAGGCCCTGAAACCCACCGTAAGTCAGCCACGACTTTGATGAGTTTTTGAAATCGATTTGCATATTTTTGGCATTGATAGCATGAAATAATCATATATTATTGATCCTTAGAACATTTGCAAACTATCTGTAATATTCAATTGCATTTTTATGGATTGTATGAGATTTCACCATTGTTAGGGTTTGTTGCTTTGATTTGGGATCTTGGTGTACAGGTGAAATTGGGCCATAATTAGGGTACCATAAAGTTCTTGAGACTGAGACGAATGGATTGGTACCATCACCATTGTTTATTGTGCTTGTACATGATTCTTGATATGCACAGGTCTTTAGCCATGATGGATATCCATTGGTAAAAGTCTATTGTCTAAAACAATAGATCCTTGGAGAAGACGAAGACGTGGCAAGCAACCATTCGCCTATTTAAAATTTCGCACGCAGGGATTTAGTACTTTGTTGTTTCCCATATTATTTTTTATGTTTATTTTATGTACAAATGAAACAGCTTGCCCAGTTGGTAGTGGAACGCTTGGAAAGTGCCTTGGGGCCTGGGTTCGAATCCCAGGTCCCCCAATTCTTTCATATTGTTTTTCTTTCAGTGATCCAGCGCGCACACAAGGCCAAGAACCACCATAGTCCTTCATCATCCAATCTGCCAAGTGTCCAGGAGGCTAGTTCTGATGGCCATGATGTGGTGTCCATGGTACACCCTTGTCAAAGCAAAGCATGGGATCTTGCAAGTTAACGTGGATCATTCATTTTGGGCCCAGAAATCTGATTTTTCACCCCCCCCCCCCCCCCATTATGCTGACTTCTCAGGCCCAATTCTTCTTTTTTTCTTTTATATTTTATTTAATTAATTTAGTTTATTTATTTTACTAACCAAAAATATTTTTCTCTTTGTCAAAAAATCACAATAATATTTTCACCAAATTAGGTTTAGATTTTATTTTTTATCAAAAAATTAATTAATTTAATTAGGTTATTTAATTTTAGGTAACTTTAATTATTTTGTAAATAATTAAAATTAATTAGAACAACTCGGGTTTTAACTTAATTATATTTTCTTTTTTTCTTAAAATAACCAAAAACACAACAATAGGCCATTTATTTATTTTCATTAATTAATTTAATTAGATAATTAATTGTGTATTTAATTTTAAAACCTAATTCTTTTCTTAAAAATAATTAAAAACAACAAAAAATATGTTTTCTTTCGATTAGGCGAGACGGGGTCAAAACCCTAATTTCCCTTCGTTCTTTATTCATCGTGCGCGCTTTATTATATTATTTTTTACTATATTTATGTAATTGCTCACAAGTTGTAATAGATTAATCAGGACCTTTTACTTTCATTTATCGTTTTTTTTAAGGGTTTGTTTTTGGCTATGTAAATACCCGAAGCCTTGTAATAGCGTAGCTTTACTTTCCGCATTTTAACTTCCGCAAAATATTAAACTGTTAGATGTATGATTTTAGAGTTGCATGACAAGAATGTATGATTAACTTTAAAACAGTTAGCAAACCCTAAATGTGCAAAGATAAATAAGCTTGAAATTGAATCACTCGCACATGCGCACTCCTAGGGTATACTCCCACTTCGGTTGCCTTCGGTAAACGGTCATTAGGTATAGGATGCTTTAGTGGTCGTCCTTTTGTCTCAAAGATCAAAGTTGCCTCGGAATGGTTGCCTCGGAGTTGTTGCCTCGAATAATTGATCTTAAGACATTAGGGTTACTACTAAGACGTCCTAACATTGCTTTAGTGATTGTACGTCCCTTTTCGAATTGACCCTTAAAACTCCAACGATGGTGCTACCTACTCACCAATAGTGGGATAGCGCTGTCTAAAGGAAAAGAACATAGAACAATTATTTTTTCGAGTAGGTATATTAGTTCTTAAGTACTTGCTCAACACAAACAAACTTTTCACACTTACACTCCTTTTCAAACAAAGTTTTCAAAACAACTTCGTAACACTCTTGAGGACTGATACAAGGGTTAAATCGAAGTCAAACAAAAACTTTTCAAATCACACAAACACAGAGAAGAAATTTTGAAAATGATGAGCAAGTACCTAAGAGCCCGTAGATAACTACGGATAGAAAGGGTGCTAATACCTTCCCTTTCTATAATCTACCCCCCATACTCAAAATAATCTCGAAAAAGGAATTTTTCTGTGCTTTTTTCCTTTCCTTGTTGGATAAAATAAAAGTCGATGGCGACTCTTTCTTACCGCGATATTTTGCGAACAAAAAACGCAAAACACAAACCAGCATGTTCCTAAAACAGTCCGGTTCTACCACCGTATCACAGAACTGGAGACTCTGCTGGGGATAAATAAGTGGGGTATACCTTAGGATTAGTTCATCATATTGCTTCTATTGTTTGATTTTATTGCCTTATTTTTGTGGGCTTTGTATCGGAGTTACTATAGATCCTAACTCGGATCTGAGGGACACCTTGTAGGTAAGTAGCAATAAATTGTGAGGGAACTGTACAGCATAGACCGATATGGTTGAAGTAGTAGCTACATTGATGTGGCACATTAGTTGGTACCGGTATCCCTTGTGGAGAAACGAGGAGAATACGGGGCTTCTATATGGGTCGTTAAGCATCAACTGACCTTAGAACCTATAATTGACCAACTTAGCCATAGGAAGTAGTGAGATACTCGGCCTCGGTATAGAGCTGAGAACTGGTTCATACTCGATACTACACTCATTGAGACCATACTCTCGAGATAGTTCCGTCCGCAAGAAAAGATTGCGTGAGCTTAAACCATGATCAATGGAGGATATTCAGTGATATTAAGAACCTCTAGAACCCGGTTACTACTATTAGGACAGGTTGAACCAGCTGAACTTCAAGAGGGTAGTACCTAGACCCCAGGCAAGCCTGAAACTTAAGGGCTCTCTTGTGTGACTTGTTTGCCTTTACCATGTTTGTTATCTGCTATGCCTGTTGTTTGCTTTATCATGACATCATGCATCATCACATAGCATGCATACTTCATTACACTAACCATTTCAAAGACCGAGGGGATTTATCTTTGTTCTGTTTTGCAGATTATGGCTTCCATGCGCAGAAACACCATCCGAGTTAACTTTATGAAAATACCTGCTCAACTCAAAGATTTGGCCTCGAAGATTTTTTATACTTCATCTTTCATTAGGAGACATGGTCAGCTTCTTGGTTTGGTTACCTCAAAGTTTGATGAGCAGATGATGAGTGTGCTCTTCCAGTTCTTCGACCCATTGCATCATTGCTTCACTTTCCCAGATTATCAGCTGGTTCCTACTTTGGAATAGTTTTCTGATTTATTGGGCATATCCATTCTCGAGCAGACACCCTTCACAGGTTTGGAAGAGACTCCTAGACCTGAGGACATTGCTTCAGCCTTACATCTAAAAAGGGCTGATGTGGTATCCAACTGGGAGACACGGAGCGGGGTTAAAGGTTTCTTGGCTAAGTTTCTGATAGATCAAGCTCAACAGTTCTAGGATGACTTGGATTTTCAGGCTTTTGAAGACATCTTGGCTCTCCTCATCTACGGTTTGGTTCTTTTCCCGAATTCGGATTCTTTCATAGATGTGAATGCGGTTAAGATCTTCCTGTCCCGCAATCCTGTGCCTACTCTCCTTGGTGATATCCTACATGCTCTCTATACTCGTACTATGCGAAGAAGAGGGAATCTCATGTGTTGTATGCCGCTGTTGGCGAGGTGGTTTATTTTGCACCTTCCCAAATCTGTGTTAAAGAATGAGAAAGGTTTAGGTTGGTCCTAGAGAATAATGTCCCTTGCCCATACGGACATCCTTTGGAGTTCTAAAGACATGGAAAAGGTTGTTGTCATTGATTGATGTGGATGATACCCTAATGTCCCGTTGCTCAGAATCAGAAGAGGTATAACCTACAATCCTTGTTTGGCTTTACGACAGTTTGGTCGCGCTCGGAGAGACGGTCCCCATGAGTTGCTTCTTGAGGACATTGCCTTTGACTACAAGGGAGACACTAATGAGCATCGCTGAAGGTTCATACAAGCTTGGGGCATGGTGAACAGGTCTGACCCTCACGAGCTAGGATCGAAGACTTCTCTCCCGATGCAACCTTATCTCCAGTGGGTCCGAGCTCGTGCTCAGAAGATTGGGATGCCCTATGAAGCTGTGTTGCCAGTGATTATGGAGCATACCAATGAAGAAGGTGTTCCTTATACAGTCCTTTATCCATACATGCCTACTAATCTTGGTGCATTGAAGAGATCTTGGATTCAGTTGAGGGAAGAAAGGGATACTGTGATTGGTGGAAATAGAACTGACTGTTTTGGAATGCTGGTTCGCGTTTGCGTTTTGCAAAATGTCGCGGTAAGCAAGAGTCACCACCGTCTTTTATTTTCTCCAACAAGGAAAGGACAAAAGCACAGCAAAATTCCTTTTCGAGATGTTTCTCGGGTTCGGGAGGTAGATTATAGAAAGGGAAGGTGTTAGCACCCTTTCTATCAGTGGTTATCCACGGGCTCTTAGGTACTTGCTCACTATGTTTTCAAAATGTTTTGCTTTTCTTGTGTTTGTGGGTTTTGAAAAAAGTTTATTTGAAAACTTCGTTTTGACTCTTGTATCAGTCCTCAAGAGTGTATGAAGTGTTTGTTTGAAAACTTTTGTTTGAAAGTGTAGGTGCGAAAAGTATTTTTGTTTTGAAAGAGCAAGTACCCAGGAGAAATATACCTACTCAAAAGAAATTAAGCTGTGTAAATGTCCTTTAGACAGTACTATCCCACTATTGAGAAGTAGGTAGCACCGTCGTTGGAGTTATTCGGGTCAATTCGATTATAGGGACATGTGTGGCCACCAAAGCAATGGTAGGACGCCTTAGCGGTAACCCTAATATCCTAGATCCTTTTTATCCGAGGCAACCGTTTCGAGGCAACTGGATCTTTAGACAGGAGGACGACCTCTAAAACACCCTATACTTAATGACCACGTCGAGGCAACCAATTGAGGCGTACCCTAGGAGTCGCATGTGCGAGTGTGTCAGGATTCAATTCATATTATCTTTGCACATTTTTATGGTGAGCTACGAGTTGATTTTATTTTTCAGGCAAATCTTGTCATGCATAGTTAACAGTTAATAATTGCGGAAAATAAATTGCGGAAAGTGAATCTACGCTATTACAAGGCGTCGGGTATTTACATCGCCAAAAACATAACCCTTTGAAAATAAATGTGAGAAAATTAAAGAAAGCGATAAAAACCTAATTATCTATTACATCCTCGGAACAGGTACATGAATATGATCAAAAATAATAATGCGCGAAAAGAAATTGAATCGGGACATCCTTAGGGTTTTGGCCCTTTTTGAGAAAAGAATGGAATTTTGGTCCTTTTTTGTAATTAATTAAATATTAAACCTAATTTACTAATTAATTAAATAATTAAAAGAAAAAGTATTTTTTTAGTTTTTTATGTTTTAATAAAAATAAAATAAAAAGAATAAAAATTGTCAAAAGGAAAACCCTAAGTCTAATTCATTTTATTTATTATGAAAAAGTCAAAATTAAACCTAATTAAACTAAATTAATTTGTTAGAATTTATTTACAAAAAATAATTAATAGTGAAATTACTAAATAATAATAATAATAAAAATATTTACATTTTTTAATTGTCTGAATTTATTATGAAAAATATTAATTAAGTGAGTTAATTAAATAATAATAATAATAGTTAATAAAATAAAATAAAGGAAAGGGAAAATAAAAAGAAATAATAAACCAGGGGGTTTGGGCCAGCTTTGGAGGTGCATTTATCAATTTTGTGGCCCAACAAATCTCCAGTCTGCTTTGACTTTTTGGTTCGTCCATACGCCTGTTGACTGGAGACCATGATGGTCCTTCAGTTCCTGACCATTGGATTTGAATCTGAGATCACTTGGCATGCATCTGGATGAGGCGTATGGTGAGACTTGCTTGTAGTGTTGCACATAACTTCCTGAAACAAAATAGCACAAAGGTTTTGGGGGACCTGGGATTCGAACCCAGGTCCCAATGAACATATGCATGCCTTCCCAACCACTCAGCCAACGCGTTCCATTCATTATAACAATAGGCAAATAATATATAATAAAAAGCGATGTCCTGAAAATAAATAAAAAATGCGCGAGTTTTGATTTGAATGGGTCAGTGACAGGAAGACACGTAATCGTCTTCTTCACTAACATCTTGGTCCAGTTACCTGCGGATTTTTATCCGCAGGAGGTTTCGTAGCTTGCCTCCAAAACTCGCCATAGGCCATGGAAACGAACCCTAAGAGCATCAACATGCTCGTCTTCTCCCCCTGAATACATTTATGCCCTTGATTGGCTTTGATTTTCCCTGAAACAAAAATACCTAAAAAAAGCAAGCACATGAACCCTAGAATCGGGTATCACGATTCAGGGCCTAAAAACAAAGTTGGTTATTGCAGTTATGTTAGAAATCAAGCAATGAATATGAATATGCCAACGCTTTGAAGAAAAAAATGCAAGAATTGAGAGTATAGATTTCGTGTTCAGGGGTCAGTTTATGAGAACCTACAACGTTGTTTAGGGGGTCTTTGGACGTGGTAATGATCGTCTTAGCTTCAGTGGATAGCAAGGAAGAAGGTCACGTGCTCCTTTTTGTCTGAAAACGCTTGCAACACCGTTCTTGATCTCACACTTTTTCAAGAACTTTGCAATTTTCTTTGGCTGTTTTTAGCAATCCTTTGGTCGTGTGCTTTGTTGGTACTGCTTGCTTATGTATATGAGAGCAAAATTAGGTCAAAAGCTGGGCCTTAATCCATGTATATGGGAGAATTAGGTTTACACTTTCCTCCATTGACAAACTTTCCAAATTTGAATCAAATCTAAGATTTTGTGTACACATAAGCCCTAGCACGAATTGTTTGGTTAGCACATGATATATGAAAGCTGTATAAATCATAAAGATACTATTCCATTGATTTTTAGATTTTATTTGAATTATTATAGATTTAAAATGAATTAAATCAATAAAAATTAAATAAAATAGAAAAATAAATGTTTGATCCTGAAATTAATCATGGGACACGTGTGTGGCATGACAAGGCTTAATCAAGTGGAAGAAAGTGGGCCCTTTTGTCAAAAATTGAAGTTTTAAGGATAGTTGACTTTTGCAAATTCATGAAAATTTCCCAACTTCTCCAATGCATATCTTGCTCAATTTTGATCATATGAACATGTTCTTGGACATTTTGGAAAGGTCTTGAAGTCCTCTAACCAACGCCTTTGGTCCCATGTCATTTGGATTTACCAATCTCAAGTTATGGTCTTTGACTTAAAGTGCATTTTTGTTGACTTTTGAAAAGGACCTATAATGTAGAAATTGATAACTTTTTGTGAGAGCATTTCTTGGACTTGGAATGTGAAGATGAGTTGTAGGAAATGTCATCCCCTTCAAAATGAGCATTGGATGGGATTTTTCTGATGAACCATGAAAAAGTTATGCCTTGGTCAAGATACAGTTGACTTTTCAACTGTCCCAAAATAGAAACTTTTTGCATCTTGATGATTTCTGAGCTACCCTTGTGGAATCATGATCAAGACTTGATCAAATGATGATTGTGGACTCAAAATAGGATATTGACCAAAATTTCTGACTTTTGACTGTAAAATGACTATTTTACCCCTGTAGTTGATTGTGAAGCAAATGGAGCTTTTGACTGTGCAATTTGACACTGTGAGTCTTGAGACTTGGCATGTAGATGCTTGACAATGTATATAGGCATATGAGACTTGATTGAGCCATTGAAAAACCCAAATTCATTGAAGGACCCAAAACCCTAATTTTGACTGGCTTAGGAGGCATTTTGGACTGTGCAATCCTTGAGTAGACTTGAACCATGTGAAGATTATTCTTAACCAATCTTGAAGAATATAGGAGGGAAAATTTTGGGGTACAATAGCTGCCCCTGTTCAATCTTATTAAACCTGAGGATGTAGATTGGCTTGCGTGCTTTTCGTGATCCAAAGGTGGAAGATGATTGGACACTAGGGTGCCCAGAAATTTGCACTCGCATGGTGTAGTATCAGCAATGTGATGTCGGGAATGGGCATACAGATTCCATTTGGAGATATGACGGATAGGAGGATGGGCTTATAGATGCCATCTGGAAATGTAATGGATATTTGTGGAGATGGGCTTAAAGATGCCATCTGGAGATTGTTGATCGCGTAAGAGATTCCTTAGCGAGAACTTGCGTACCTGAGAAAGAAAGATAATTTCCTGGCCTGTTACAGGTGTTGATCTTCAAACTCTTCATGTAGATAACTTTCCTGGCTAGATACAGGTGTAGATCTACAATCAATCGCTCACAGATATGCCCTGGCTAGATACAGGTATCGAATCTGGAACTTCAAAAGGTTGGTGGGTTGTCCCTACTGACAGGTTATCTCAGAAAAATCTTTAGGAATCGATTTAACTGAACCAGGGGAGGTTTTGTCTTCTTTGACGAGTTGTCTCTTTTGACAGGTTGTCTTCATGGACGGGTTGTCTTTATTGACGGGTTGTCTTCATTGACAGGTTGTCTTCAACGACATGTTGTCTTTATTGACAGGTTGTCTTTATTGACAGGTGTCTTCATTGACGGGTTGTCTTCATTGACAGGTTGTCTTTATTGACAGGTGTCTTCATTGACGGGTTGTCTTTATTGACAGGTTGTCTTCATTGACTGGTTGTCTTTATTGACAGGTTGTCTTTATTGACAGGTGTCTTCATTGACGGGTTGTCTTCATTGACAGGTTGTCTTCATTGACTGGTTGTCTTTATTGACAGGTTGTCTTCAACGACAGGTTGTCTTTATTGACAGGTTGTCTTTATTGACAAGTGTCTTCATTGACGGGTTGTCTTCATTGACAGGTTGTTTTTATTGACTGGTTGTCTTTATTGAAAGGTTGTCTTTATTGACAGGTTGTCTTCATTGTCAGGTTGTCTTTATTGACGAGTTAGCGTCAAAAAAATCTTTAGGAATTGATTTAACTGGATTTGTCTTCTTTGTCTGGATTTGTCTTCTTTGACTGGATTTGTCTTCTTTGACTGGATTTGTATTCTTTGACTGGATTTGTCTTCTTTGACTGGATTGTCTCTTTTGACTGGATTTGTCTTCTTTGAATGGATTGTCTCTTTTGACTGGATTTTTCCTGAAAGATAAAGGTCAGTCGTATGCAATGCATGATATGGATCAAGCAATGATGTTCTCAACATAAATGAGATTGTATGATATGATGCGTATATGCATGTATCATGATGTATGACGATGTGATGTTTATGAATGTATCTTCGTCTGGGAAAATAAATCCTTGACGAATGTCGGGAAGTTAAATCCTGGGCTGATGTTGAAGAGTAGAGTTCTTCATTTCCACTGGGGATGATCAACGAAGATGATTGCAAGAATAAGCCTGTAGGAGAGGATGACTCTGTTGGGGGATAAACCTGGTGAAGAGATTACTCTGCAGGGAATTACTCTATGGGGAAGAGATGCTTCGCTGAGATTTTAATAACTCCGTTGGGGATTCCGTTGATAAGCTCTGTTGGAGATTTTGATGAACTCCGCTGGGGATAGGAAGAACTTCGTTGAGGACGATCTTTTCGTTGCAATTTGCTGAGGATAACCCAGTTAGACTCTGGTGGGGAATAACCTTTGAATTTGGCTGGGGAGATGCGTTCATACTCTGCAGGTGATAAGCTTCCAGAATCTACTGGGGGAGATGGTTCAACTCTCCTGGGGAAATCTTTTGGATTGTATTGGGGAAATGGCTCCACTGGGGGTATCTGGTATTCCGCCAGGGAACAATCTTATATCTCTGTCGAGGAATATTAAGACTGTCGGGGATGCTCGCTGAGGAATGTCTGTATACTCTGCTGGAGAATATTAAGATCTTCTGGGGATACCCAACTTCCTTAAGGCTGACAGTGGACTAACTCTGCTTGGGGGAAGAGTGTTGCTGACTTGCTAGGGATATTGTGCCTTTTTAGGGCTGATGGGAGACCAACTCTGCTCGGGGGAGAGTATTGCTGAATCTTGCCTTACTCTGCGGGGAGAGAAGGTATCTTGGTTATATTCTTCAGCTGAACCTACCTTGGTCCTGGAGGACAGAGCAGCTAGATCGTTTAGACAATTCTTATTGCCCCAGTTTCTGCGGGAGAAGAAGGCCTAAGAGGAGCTGGATAACTGCCGATTGACAAATCTTCTTCTGGTAGGCAAGTGACAAGATGTCGGGACATAGTCGTACGCTTTGATCCCTAAATTTTGCCTTGACCGCCCTTTCGGGTTTTCAGTCCACCGGGATACCCATTTTTGCCCAAGCCGCCTTTTCAGGTTTTCGACTTGCCGGGTGTACAAATTTTTTCATTTTCATCCCTTATTTTTGCCCAAACCCTTTTGGTTCGCCGGGAAGCCCTTATTTTTGCCTAGGCCAGTCGACCTAGCGGGTCTTTGACTGCGCGTAGTATTTTTTCGACTATGTCCATTCCCTCAGGATGTAGAGAGTTGTCACTGTCAGTAGTGTTGCCATACTACCAGAAGATCTTCATTTGATCATGCAAGATTCGTTGCTGGAATTCATGACCAATGTCCCAAGCGACTCAGATGGAGATCTGCCCCTGGCTATTTGGCATTTTGAGAGATTCCTTGAATCTTGACTGGACTGCCCCAGATGCTGGACAATGATCATGCCGTGCCCCTGGATTGGAAGTGTTTTTTTTCATTTGATGACTCTTTTTGTTGAGAAGATTTTCTATCCACAAGATATTCATTGTGCGAATTTCTCTGCTGTTCGAACAAGTAGTCATATGCAAACAATGTTATTTTAATAATGCAAAGCTTATGTCTGTCTTGAAGTTTTGAAAATGCAGTTTCAACAAGCGATTTTTTTTTTTGTAAAATGTGATGTCAACTCAGGATTTTACAGCAAGCCCTACAGGAGTCAGGATACCTTTCGTAACAGTATGCTTTCGAACTAACCCGTGCTTCAGCTAGGACTTTTAAGGGTTATAACGTGGCCTGGTTCACGGTTTTAAGAAACAAAGGATAAAGGCTCAAATTTTATTTGTACCCACCCTTTCTTCGTAATGTTCTTCGATCCTAAACTCAGCTAATCGTGCATTAGATCTTGTTTGAGTCTTTGCTCTGATATTCCGGTGATGGTTCGGATACTGATAGTTTATCTTGAATAGGCAGTCATTTTTATAAGAGTTTGTAGGATCTCATTCTTTTTTGATTTTATTATCCCTGTCTTTTTGCCTGAACTGTTTCTTTTGTGATTACAGTCAGTGGGATGCCCCTGTTTTATAAGTCTCCTTCATAGGTTTTGACTTATTGGGCTTTTATTTTGAGAGATAATGACTGCCTGTCCTTATGATTATTCGGAACCATCACTGTCTCTTGTTTTGGAAGGACTCCTTTGATGTCATTCATTGTGCACCTGGATCAACTGAGAGAACTACCCTGCCCCAGGTTATGATTAAGGGTTTTAATTTTTGAAAAGAAAAACTCCGACTTCTTTGGCTCAAAGGGGTTGACTAGGGATTATCTTCCTTATAACTCCATTGTTTAGGATTTGAAACAATGCCTGTACCTCATCAGCGGGGTTTGTCCAAAAGCATACTGTAAAGATGATGGTATCATTTTCGTCATCCTCCCTCAAAAGGCTTAGAACTTTTTAATCGAGAGTTTGAACATCACAAAAAAATGAAAGCAGTTTTAAGCATAGTGAACACAATTACTTCAAAACAGACACGTGTAATGCATTAATGAAATAAGAGAGTTTGACATGATAATTGTTTGAATAAGCAAAGAAAAATACAATATCAGAATTCAAATGAACAAAAGTCTCTCAATCCTAGCCATGTTTTGGCAAGGGAGCAGTGATCACATTGGGAGTCTCGGGCGCTTCGAAATCGACCTCCTTTGCATCGATTAGGTCCTGAACCTTGTTCCTCAAAGTCCAACAATCATCTGTAGCATGTCCCGGGCTGTCAGAATGATAAGCGCAGTGGGAATTGGGGTTATACCTTGAAGGTGTCTAGTTGGGATTCTTAGGAGGGTCCCTTAGAGTTACCAAATTGGTCTTCAGCAACTGTGGCAATATCTGGGACAAGGTCATGCTGCGGGGAGTGAATTGCCTTCTAGGTCTCTCTTCCCTTTGTTGGTTGCGATGTTGAGGAGCACTGGCCAATTTTGAAATAACTACCGCGTTGACATCTTGGCGGTGTTCGGACCTATTCTATCTTCTTGAACCATAGACAGCACTGGATTCTTTCTTGAATGGTTTTTTCTCAGTGTTCGAGGAGTCACCCTTCTGTATTTTCCCAGACTTGATACCAGCTTCTATTCTCTCACCAGTCAAGATAAGGTCTGTAAACCCAGCAGAAGAATTCCCAATCAGATGGTTGAAGAACGGACCAGACAGGGTCCCCAGAAACATATCAACAAGTTCACGGTCAGTTAAAGGTGGCTGCACCCTTTCAGCAAGGTCTCTCCACTTTTGAGCGTACTCCTTAAATCCTTCACCCGTCCCTAGTGACATACCCTGGAGTTGGGTACGCGTAGGAGCGAGGTCGGAATTATACTGATACTGCTTGTAGAACGCAGTAGCCAAGTCCTCCCAGTTACGGATACTGGCTCCATCCAGCTGATAGAACCATTCGAGTTGAGTCCCTGGAAGACTATCCTGGAAGAAATGGATCCATATATTTTTGTCAACTGTATACGGTTGGATCTTCCTGACATACGATCGGAGGTGCAGCTTAGGACAGGAAGCTCCGTCGTACTTTGCAAAGGCAGGTGCCTTGAACTTATGGGGAATCACCACCCCAGAGGAAAAGCCTAGGTATCCAAAGTCCAACCCGGGCACATGTTGAATCTCCATAGCACTTAGGCGGTCCTCCAACTGTTTGTACTTATCCTCAGCAGGAGGGTACTGTTCATCATTATAATCCGTCTCGTTGTTGGAGACCACGGGACTAGGAACCCTTCTCTCTTGGGGACTGTCCTTCCCTACAGAGGAAGCAGCCTGATCAGCCTCATTATGCAGTGCATTCCCAAATCTTCGTCCAGTGTTGAACAAGACAGTCCTCTTCTTCTTCTTTTTCTGAATCAGAGCCTTCAACTCCTGTTGACCCTGGGCTAGGCTCATTACCAACTCTTGGAACTGGACATTCTGGGCCTGGAGGGCCTTGATAGCTTGTTCAGTAGTAGGTTCATAAGACATGATGATTGCTGAAATAAACAGTGAAGAAGATAAGTGACCTGTAAAAGGGTACCTGTAATGCAATGATATGTATGCAATGTTTTCAAGGATCTCACGGGGTAAACAAGAAGATTGTTAGAATTTGAAGTTGATAGCTTGATTGAAGGAAACTTCATGTTGTTGAGAGTCCTTCGTCAAGAGTCAAGGCTCTCCATATCGAGTGGGTCATAGCCCCTGACTCAAGTTATCATGTTTTGATCTCCAACAACCTTGGCTAGAGGAAAATAAATCCCATTTGCCCCTTTCTAGACAGTTGGTTCATCGTGACCTGCATCACAGACCCTTGAGATCCTTGAAATGGGTTAGTCCTTATGCGGGATGTATGCAATGGTATGATGGTGTGATGTTATGTTATGCGTGGAGTGATGTAAGTAAACCCTGTTATAAGCCCAGATTAAGGACTGTAAACAAAACCTGCAAGGAACTCATGTGTCAGATAACAATAATGTGCAAGTAGTTCAAGTTTGAAGGCACACAAGTCACACAAAAGAGCCCTTAGATTTCAGGCCAGCATGAAGTTTAGGCACTACCCTCTTTCAGTTTCAGTTGGTTAAGACCTGTCCTAGAAAATAGTAACCGGGTTCTGGAGGATCTCAATATCACTGACTACCCTCAATCGGTCATAACTCCAGCTTCACAATCTTTTCTTGCAGCCAGAACCATCGCGAGAGTTTAGCCTCAATGAGTGTAGCATACTGCTACTGTTCTATGGCCAAGTTGGGTCAATTTAGGGTTCTAAGGTCGGTTGGTGCTTAATGACTCCTCAGAAGACCCATATTCTCCTCGTTTCGACACAAGGGATATCGGTACAGACCAAGGTGTCACACCAACGTAGCTACTTCTTCACCCGTGTCGGTCTACGCCGGACAGGTCCCTCACAGCTTATTGCTACCTAAAGGGTATTCCCCAGATCCGGGTTAGGATCTATGAAAATCTGATGCAAGCCCACAAAATTAAAGCATACATAGCAATACAATTGAAAACACAAGTGATCTAATCCTAAGGTACACCTCACTTATAAGATATTCCCCAGCAGAGTCGCCAGTTATGTGATCGGTGGAAATAGAACTGACTGTTTTGGAATGCTGGTTCGCGTTTGCGTTTTGCAAAATGTCGCGGTAAGCAAGAGTCGCCACCGTCTTTTATTTTCTCCAACAAGGAAAGGACAAAAGCACAGAAAAATTCCTTTTCGAGATGTTTCTCGGGTTCGGGAGGTAGATTATAGAAAGGGAAGGTGTTAGCACCCTTTCTATCCGTGGTTATCCACGGGCTCTTAGGTACTTGCTCACTATGTTTTCAAAATGTTTTGCTTTTCTTGTGTTTGTGGGTTTTGAAAAAAGTTTATTTGAAAACTTCGTTTTGACTCTTGTATCAGTCCTCAAGAGTGTATGAAGTGTTTGTTTGAAAACTTTTGTTTGAAAGTGTAGGTGCGAAAAGTATTTTTGTTTCGAAAGAGCAAGTACCCAGGAGAAATCTACCTACTCAAAAGAAATTAAGCTGTGTAAATGTCCTTTAGACAGTACTATCCCACTATTGAGAAGTAGGTAGCATCGTCGTTGGAGTTATTCGGGTCAATTCGATTATAGGGACATGTGTGGCCACCAAAGCAATGGTAGGACGACTTAGCGGTAACCCTAATGTCCTAGATCCTTTTTATCCGAGGCAACCGTTTCGAGGCAACTGGATCTTTAGACAGGAGGACGACCTCTAAAACACCCTATACTTAATGACCACGTCGAGGCAACCAAGTGAGGCGTACCCTAGGAGTGGCATGTGCGAGTGTATCAGGATTCAATTCATATTATCTTTGCACATTTTTATGGTGAGCTACGAGTTGATTTTATTTTCCAGGCAAATCTTGTCATGCATAGTTAACAGTTAATAATTGCGGAAAATAAATTGCGGAAAGTGAATCTACGCTATTACAAGGCGTCGGGTATTTACATCGCCAAAAACATAACCCTTTGAAAATAAATGCGAGAAAATTAAAGAAAGCGATAAAAACCTAATTATCTATTACATCCTCGGAACAGGTACATGAATATGATCAAAAATAATAATGCGCGAAAAGAAATTGAATCGGGACATCCTGAGGGTTTTGACCCTTTTTGAGAAAAGAATGGAATTTTGGTCCTTTTTTGTAATTAATTAAATATTAAACCTAATTTACTAATTAATTAAATAATTAAAAGAAAAAGTATTTTTTTAGTTTTTTATGTTTTAATAAAAATAAAATAAAAAGAATAAAAATTGTCAAAAGGAAAACCCTAAGTCTAATTCATTTTATTTATTATGAAAAAGTCAAAATTAAACCTAATTAAACTAAATTAATTTGTTAGAATTTATTTATAAAAAATAATTAATAGTGAAATTACTAAATAATAATAATAATAAAAATATTTACATTTTTTAATTGTCTGAATTTATTATGAAAAATATTAATTAAGTGAGTTAATTAAATAATAATAATAATAATAGTTAATAAAATAAAATAAAGGAAAGGGAAAATAAAAAAGAAATAATAAACCAGGGGGTTTGGGCCAGCTTTGGAGGTGCATTTATCAATTTTGTGGCCCAACAAATCTCCAGTCTGCTTTGACTTTTTGGTTCGTCCATACGCCTGTTGACTGGAGACCATGATGGTCCTTCAGTTCCTGACCATTGGATTTGAATCTGAGACCACTTGGCATGCATCTGGATGAGGCGTATGGTGAGACTTGCTTGGAGTGTTGCACATAACTTCCTGAAACAAAATAGCACAAAGGTTTTGGGGGACCTGGGATTCGAACCCAGGTCCCAATGAACATATGCATGCCTTTCCAACCACTCAGCCAACGCGTTCCATTCATTATAACAATAGGCAAATAATATTATATAATAAAAAGCGATGTCCTGAAAATAAAAAAATGTGCGAGTTTTGATTTGAATGGGCCAGTGACAGGAAGACACGTAATCGTCTTCTTCACTAACATCCTGGTTCAGTTACCTGCGGATTTTTATCCGCAGGAGGTTTCGTAGCTTGCCTCCAAAACTCGCCATAGGCCATGGAAACGAACCCTAAGAGCATCAACATGCTCGTCTTCTCCCCCTGAATACATTTATGCCCTTGATTGGCTTTGATTTTCCCTGAAACAAAAATACCTAAAAAAAGCAAGCACATGAACCCTAGAATCGGGTATCACGATTCAGGGCCTAAAAACAAAGTTGGTTATTGCAGTTATGTTAGAAATCAAGCAATGAATATGAATATGCCAACGCTTTGAAGAAAAAGTGCAAGAATTGAGAGTATAGATTTCGTGTTCAGGGGTCAGTTTATGAGAACCTACAGCGCTGTTTAGGGGGTCTTTGGACGTGGTAATGATCGTCTTAGCTTCAGTGGATAGCAAGGAAGAAGGTCACGTGCTCCTTTTTGTCTGAAAACGCTTGCAAAACCGTTCTTGATCTCACACTTTTTCAAGAACTTTGCAATTTCTTTGGCCGTTTTTAGAAATCCTTTGGTCGTGTGCTTTGTTGGTACTGCTTGCTTATGTATATGAGAGCAAAATTAGGTCAAAAGCTGGGCCTTAATCCATGTATATGGGAGAATTAGGTTTACACTTTCCTCCATTAACAAACTTTCCAAATTTGAATCAAATCTAAGATTTTGTGTACATATAAGCCCTAGCACGAATTGTTTGGTTAGCACATGATATATGAAAGCTGTATAAATCATAAAGATACTATTCCATTGATTTTTAGATTTTATTTGAATTATTATAGATTTAAAATGAATTAAATCAATAAAAATTAAATAAAATAGAAAAATAAATGTTTGATCCTGAAATTAATCATGGGACACGTGTGTGGCATGACAAGGCTGAATCAAGTGGAAGAAAGTGGGCCCTTTTGTCAAAAATTGAAGTTTTAAGGATAGTTGACTTTTGCAAATTCATGAAAATTTCCAAACTTCTCCAATGCATATCTTGCTCAATTTTGATCATATGAACATGTTCTTGGACATTTTGGAAAGGTCTTGAAGTCCTCTAACCAAATCCTTTGGTCCCATGTCATTTGGATTTACCAATCTCAAGTTATGGTCTTTGACTTAAAGTGCATTTTTGTTGACTTTTGAAAAGGACCTATAATGTAGAAATTGATAACTTTTTGTGAGAGCATTTCTTGGACTTGGAATGTGAAGATGAGTTGTAGGAAATGTCATCCCCTTCAAAATGAGCATTGGATGGGATTTTTATGATGAACCATGAAAAAGTTATGCCTTGGTCAAGATACAGTTGACTTTTCTGCTGTCCCAAAATAGAAACTTTTTGCATCTTGATGATTTCTGAGCTACCCTTATGGAATCATGATCAAGACTTGATCAAATGATGATTGTGGACTCAAAATAGGATATTGACCAAAATTTCTGACTTTTGACTGTAAAATGACCATTTTACCCCTACAGTTGATTGTGAAGCAAATGGAGCTTTTGACTGTGCAATTTGACACTGTGAGTCTTGAGACTTGGCCTGTAGATGCTTGACAATGTATATAGGAATATGAGACTTGATTGATCCATTGAAAAACCAAAATTCATTGAAGGACCCAAAACCCTAATTTTGACTGGCTTAGGAGGCATTTTGGACTGTGCAATCCTTGAGTAGACTTGAACCATGTGAAGATTATTCTTAACCAATCTTGAAGAATATGGGAGGGAAAATTTTGGGGTACAACAGATACCTACCGAGAGAAGTATCATGAGCAAGAAAGGAAGATCTTGAAGCTCACGAGGTAACTTGAGAATGAAAGGACAATCAATGATTATGTCAGCACATAGGGGAAGCGACCATGGGAGCTCTGATGTCTTTTATTATTTCTAGTTTAGATTTGCTTTTCAGTTATTTCTTTTGTAACGCCTTAAAGGCATTGTTAAACATTTTTTACAAGTTTGATCTAATAAAAGTGTGTTTTATTTTTGTCTTGCAAATTTAAATCTCCCAAAGTCTTTGAAATCATTTCATACGCATTCCATTATCATGCACCTCATCACAGGTACCATTACAGGTTTCTCATCTTCTTCGTTGTTTATTTCAGCACAAGATGTCTTCTGAAATGCCTACCGATCAAGCCATCAAAGCTCTTCAGGCTCAGAATGCCTAATTCCAGGAGATGTTCTTGAACCTGGCTAAAGGGCAAGCAGATTTGAAGACTCTCATCCTGATGAAGGAAAAGAAGAAGAAGAAGAAGGCGGTTCTTCTGAATATGGGTCACCGGTTTGGGAATAGGTTGCGAGAGGAAGCTGATCTGTCTCATTCATCCAAAGGAGGAGAGAATCAAGAGGAAGAAAAGGGGCCTAGTCCTGTGGTCTCTGATAATGACACTGACTTTGATGAGGAACAGTATCCTCCTGCTGAGGATAGGTACAAACAACTTGAGGACCATCTAACTGCTATGGAGATTCAGAAGGTTCCTGGGTTGGACTTCGGAGATTTGGGACTAGCATCGGGGGTGGTGATCCCTCACAAGTTCAAAGCTCCGGTTTTTGCTAAGTACGATGGAGTATCCTGTCCAAAACACCATCTCCGCTCATACGTCAGGAAAATTCAACCTTACACTGCTGATAGGAATCTGTGGGTACACTTCTTTCAAGACAGTCTGTCAGGGACTCAACTTGAATGGTTCTATCAATTGGAAAGAGCTAATGTCCGCAACTGGGAAGACCTTGCTGCTTCTTTCTACAAGCAGTACCAGTATAATGTCGACCTTGCTCCCACTCGTACTCAGCTTCAGGGTATGTTTATGGGTGCAAGCGAAGGCTTTAAGGACTATGCTCAGAAGTGGAGAGATCGGGCTGGAAGAGTCCAACCCCCTCTGTCTGACAGGGAGTTGGTTGATATGTTTCTTGGGACGTTGTCTGGTCCGTTTTTCAATAATCTGATCGGTAGTTCGTCGTCTGGGTTTACTGAATTGATTATGACCAGGGAAAGAGTAGAAGCTAGTATCAGAAGTGGTAAGATACAGAAGGATGTGTCATCCAATGCAGTAAAGAAGCCTTTTGCTAGTAAGAAGGAAGCTAGTGCAGTCTACAGCTCGAGGAGCCAAAAGCAACCTGAACACCGTCAAGCGGTGAATGCAGTAGTAATATAAAGACCCACCGTTGCCCCACAATGCAACAATCAGCAAAGAATGGATAGGTTGCAGAGACAGTACACTCGACTCAACATGACTTTGTCTCAGATTCTACCACAATTGCTGAAAACCAACCTGGTAACTCTGAGGGAAGCCCCGAAGAATCCCAGCACCATATCTCTGCTATATAATCCCAACGCCCACTGTGCATATCACTCTGATAGCCCGGGCCATGATACGAATAACTGTTAGGCTTTGAAGAATAGGGTGCAAGATTTGATTGAAGCTAAAGAGATCGAGTTTGACGCTCCAGAAAAACCCAATGTTGTAACTGCTCTTATGCCCAAGCATGGTCATGGAGTAAATGTTGTGGACGATGATTTGTTTGTGACCTCTGTGGAAGACATATCTACTCCTCTAATGACAGTGAAGAAGAATCTTTTGTTGGCCGGTTTATTTCCAGGATGTGGCGAAGGTTGCCACCTATATTCAATTCTACCTGTTGGTTGTCGTTTATTGAAGTCAGGTGTTCAGTGCTTGATGGATAACAAAGAGATCTTGTTTGAGAAGACTTTGACTCCATTGATTCCAGTTGAAGATGTTGCCATCATAACCATTTCCGCCAATCCTTCCAAGGCTTCCTCGAGAACGCCTGTTAGGAATACATTTGTTCTAAAAATTGCTTTGTTAATCATTACTGTTCCTGGTCCCATCCCTTACACTTCGGACAAGGCTGTCCCATGGCACTATGGTGCTGATGTGTATTACCATGTAATTAAGCAAGACTTCAAGAATGAAGAAGCTGACGCTGATATCGGCAATATTGTCGGGGCTAGCAAGGTCACCAGAAGTGGGAGACTTTTCTCTCTTGAGATTTCTCCTCTGGTTGTTCCAAAACCTGTTGTCATTCCATCTACCAATACATCAGCTACCGCTCTGATTCTTACTCCAGTTATCACTCCTATCGCCGAGTCATCTGACCCTCGGGACAAAGAAGTTACAGGTGAGCCTGCCCGGACGGAGGTACCTAAGAAGATTGTTGTGGAAGCCTTTAAACAAAAGATAGAGGAAATTCTGAAGATTATCAAGAAGAGCGACTACAATGTAGTCGAGTAGCTAGGGCAAACCCCATTAAAAATCTCCATGTTATCCTTGTTGTTATGCTCTGAAGCCCATGCAAAGGCTTTAATTGCTTTCCTCAAGACTGCGCACGTGCCGCAGGAAACCTCTGCTGATCAATTCAAAGACTGTGTAGCTAGTTTGACCGCCGACAATGGTTTGCGTTTCTCAGACGCATATCTGACTGCCAAAGGAAGGAACCACAATGATGCTCTGCACGTCTCAATCGAGTGCAGGGGCACTACTTTGGCCCACGTGTTGGTGGATACTAGGTCCTCATTGAATGTTTTACCAAAGAAGGCATTAGACCGTCTGGACTGTGAAGGTCTGACTCTGAAACCAAGTAATATTGTGGTTAGGGCTTTCGATGGGTCAAAAAGGATGGTGCACGGGGAGGTGGACGTCCCTGTTAAAGTTGTCTCTCAGACTTTTGCATCTACTTTCTATGTGATGGATATCCGACCATCTTATTCTTTCTTGTTGGGTCGCCCTTGGATTCACAAGGCTGGGGCAGTGACTTCTACACTCCATCAGAAGCTGAAATATCCAGTAAAAGGGAAGATTGTTACATTACAAGGTGAAGAGGAGTACATGGTGAGTCACATTAACTCCTTCCGGTATGTAGAGATGGATGGAGAGTTTATCGAAACCCCGTGTCATAATTTTGAAGAGGTTCCTCAGACTTTGGCGTCAACTGAAGTTGCTGCTGACAAACCTCCGTTGAAGATGGCTTCCCTCAAGGATGCCAAGGCTGTTATTGATCAAGGTGGGTGTGAAAATTAGGGATAACTCCTTGACTTCACACACAAAACCGACAAGTTCGGTTTGGGCTTTATTGCAGAGGCTTAAAGGGTTGTTCGGCGCACGCGGATTGGAAGACCTCCTTTGCACATCTGTAATCCAGGAGTGAATGCAATCGAAGATGATGAAGAAGAGTCAGATATCGACAGCTGGATTTACCCGACTACCAACGGTGGCTTGAACAATTGGACGGCGAAGGACTTTATTCCCGTTTCTTTTATTACACAGTAATAGACTTTTGTTTTGAGAGTTATAACAGACAATTTAAAACTTTACGGCCCGGTGCCTTGCCCGGGACACCCTGGCTTTGTTTGTAAGGGCTTATTATTTGTCATTTTCATATATCATCAATAAAGCATTGGACGTTATCTTGCATTACAAATTTTGCGCTCCTTTTTTTTCTTTTCTATCTTGCACTTTATCAAAACAGATATCGTCTTACACACACTCACATATCATAATGCAGATCCACATCCACTCTGGATCCCATTGATAACGATTCTGCTACTGCCAGTTATGACTTCGAAAATCCGATCAACCAAGCCGAGGATGAAGGTGAGGATGATTGTGAAGTGCCTGGAGAGCTTGCTAGATTGCTGTTACAGGAAGAGAGGGCCATACTGCCTCATGAAGAGCCAGTGGAATCAGTAAATTTGGGTACGGAGGAAGACAAGAATGAGGTCAAGATAGGTGCAAATCTGGAGCCTAATGTAAAGCAACGGTTAATACAAATGCTACGCGACTCTGTTGAGATCTTCGCTTGGTATTACAAAGATATGCCTGGTCTGGATACTGATATTATGGTTCACTACTTGCCAACTAAAGAAGACTGTCCTCCGGTAAAGCAGAAGGTCCGTCGTATGCGCCCCGAGATGTCTGAGAAAATCAAAGTGGAGGTCATGAAACAGTTTGATGTCGGGTTTCTAGCCGTTACTTCTTACCCACAGTGGGTTGCCAATGTTATTCAGGTGCCGAAGAAGGCTGATAAGGTACATGTACCTCCAGTTCCTCTAAATGTTTTGACGGCACCTTGGCCTTTTTCAATGTGGGGTATCGATATGATTGGCGAGATCAGACCTACTGCGTCCAACGGGCATCGTCTCATTCTGGTAGCCATTGATTATTTTACGAAATGGGTTGAAGCAGCTTCTTTTGCTACAGTAACCAAGAACATCGTGGCGCGGTTTATCCGACACAATCTGATATGTCGATATGGTGTACCAGAGAGGATCATTACGGACAATGGTACAAATCTCAATAATACAATGATCACCGAGCTTTGCAAACAATTTAAGATACAACATCACAACTCTTCTCCTTACCGGCCGAAAATGAATGGGGGTGTTGAAGCGGCTAATAAGAACATCAAGAAGATTGTGTAGAAGATGACGGTGACATATAAATACTGGCATGAGATGTTACCATTTGCTCTTCATGGGTACCGCACCTCAGCACGGACGTCCACAGGGGCAACACCCTATTCTTTGGTGTATGGCATGGAGGCAGTCTTGCCCATTGAAGTTCAGATACCCTCTCTTCGGATTATGAAGGATGCAGGTTTGAGCGAAGATGACTTGATCCAGACTCGGCTTGATCAGCTGAATTTAATCGATGAAAAGAGACTTACTGCTATTTGTCATGGTCAGACATACCAAAAGCGAATGATCAAGGCATTTAACAAGAAAGTCAGACGACAAGAGTATCAAGTCAGATATTTAGTGATCAAACGCATCATTCTACCACAAGATAATCCTAGGGGCAAATGGACCCCCACATACGAAGGGCCATTTGTGGTTAAGAACATTTTCTCAGGAGGAGCTATGATTCTAACCACCATGGATGGTGACTGTGATACGGTGGGAGAACTGACTATGGTTTTGCGTTTGTTTTCGCAAATGTTTCGGTTGAGCAAGAGTCGCCACCGACTTTTTATTTTATCCTAAGGAAAGGTTTAAAAAGCACAGCAAAAAACCTTTGAGATTTTTCTTGGGTTCGGGGAGTAGATTATAGAAAGGGAAGGTATTAGCACCCTTTCTATCCATGGTTATCCATGGGCTCTTAGTTACTTGCTTAGATCAACTTGCCTTATTTGTCATTTGTTTGAAATGGTGCTTTGTGGGTGTGTGGGTTTGAAAATCATTTTGAAAAGAGGCCAATATGGTGGCAACCTTTGTAATGATCCATGTTGGGATGTATACAAAGGTGTATGTCTTTAAAAAAAGGTTTTCATTTGTTTTTGAAAGTTGTTTTGAAAGTGTTGTGAGATGTGGTTTTAGAAAATAGGCAAGTGTTTTGTTTTTGCAAGTTTGATTCAAGTAACTAAGAGGTTATCTACTCCTAAATTTCTCAAAGTTTATTGCTATGTTTTAACCCTTTTAACAAGTTTGTTCCACCATTGTATTTGGTGGACAATCTCATGTTAGGATGTGAAAGGGACGGGCGCGGGTCATCGTTTAGACCATAATTGCAATGGTGTCAAGTATCTTTGGGCAATTTTCTTTAAGGGACTTGATCATTTGTTTAGGCAACTTTTTGAAAGCGTCATCGAGGGACTATGATCATTTGATTTGTGTTTATTTTGCCCAAAGAGACCTAACATGCAATATGGCCCATTGTTTGAAGGCAACAAGTGGAATACCCTAAGGGGGTGCAAGTGTGATTTATTTTGTCCATTTTCATGCTTGTTTATCTTGAAATTAGGTCAAACTATTTTTGTTGTTTTTGATTCACATACAAACCCTAATTCTAACATGGTATAATTAGAAAGCCATAAAGTGCGAAAAATAAATTTACTAGGCTATTACAACACCATATATGGGAAGGGGGGTACAAATGTTCAAATGGGGATTTTGACAAGGAATTTAAACCTAAACTATTACATCAATATTGAATTATTTACAAGATAATTTAATTGCGAAAATTAAATAAGATAAGAATAAATATGCAAGATGCAAAAATGGTTTTTGTATGTATGGAAAAAGTATTTTTACATGTCAAAATAAACAAAAAGAAAAGTATTATTTTTGGAGTTTTTTTTTTTATGTTTAGGGCTAAACCCTAATTTTATTAAATAAAATGTATTATTCATTTATTATGCATAATATTTATTTATTATATACAAAAATAAAAATGAAGTATATTTGTCACAAGGTATTTTTTTATATTAAATATTAATAAGAAAAATAAAAGTGTGTATATTTTGTAATTTAACCTAAATATATTAATATATATATATATATATATATATATATATATATATATATATATATATATATATATATATATATATATATATATATATATATATATATATATATATATATATATATATATATATATATATATATATATATATATATATATATATATATATATATATATATATGTATTATTTTCTAAATATGTATTATATATACAAAATAATAATATTTAATATTTATAAAAAAAGTATTTTTTATATAAAATATTTTCAGAAGATAAAATGAAATAAAATGAAAATAAAAATGTATTTGCACTATTTTAACATTTTTTAAATAAAAGTATATCTATTTATTTATTTATGTATAAAAACTAACCTAAACAAACAAATACCTAATAAATAGGAAAATGGTGAGAAAAATATTTTTTATATTTTTAATATCATAAGAAAAAATAAATAAGTCAAACCAAAAAAGAAAAAGTCAAAAAATCACTAAAATAAACAAAATGGGCTCAGGGGGTGTAAAAGTAATAAAAGGGTGCAAAAAGAAATGTGAAACAGGCCCAGCCCAGAACCAGGTCATCTTCAACCTCAGAACACCTTTGTTCAAGCAAACACGCGTTTTCTATCTCCCAATTCCTGGACTTTCAAGCAAAACTTTCAACATGGAAAATGTAGAGCATGAGAAGACGAATCCAGGGATATAAATAACTTGACTTAACTCTCTAAGATGAGGGAGAATTCCTTCTCCCCCAATTCCTGACCTAGTTTTTCATCAATGTTCAGACTCAAAATTCTCTAAGCATACATAATATAAATGAAATCTAATCATATGGGCATGTTCAGGGCTATGATTGTGACATGTTTCCTTCACAAACCTAAAGCTAACAATGCCTATACTGAGAGATAGAACTTCATGAATGTACCTGTTCAGTTGGAATCGTGCCTTGCAATGGAGGAGCTTTCAGAGCAAGATGATGATTTGTACAGCTTCCTTGAAGTGTGAGGATGCTATTCCAAGTTCTACTTTGTCCTGAAACTTCTTGAATCGTGCTAGAGAATTTCAACTGCAAAACAAGAAAATGAAAATGGTGAAGTGGCCTGGGAGTGTTACAGGTCGTGCTTTAGGTTTTGGTTAGCTTCAAGGGATGCTATGGAATGTGTTTGATGAGTTTTTAGCAAGAAAGCATGGAAGTTTTGAGCTATGGGATTCAAACTGCAGGGATGCCCTGTTTTGAGCAGTTTGAAGGTGATTCTGGCAATGGGGAGGTATTGAGGATCTTAGGGTCGTGCTTCAGCTTAGGATGAATGTTTGGAATGTGTTTGATAACTTTCTCTAAGCCCTGGTTGACTGATATGAAAGTCGGTACATGTTATGCTATCTTTCTTGAACTTTAAGCAAGCAATGGTCAAGTTGTGCTTCTAGCCTGTACAGGCCCCCATACTATGCTGCTAAACTTCTCCTTGATCAGTGTGATTAACTCATAAACTTGTGCCAATTAGATCTCCTTTGTACCTTCTTGATTTGCCTTAGACATAAAGTATAACTTTTGCAAAAATGGATATAATGCTTTTTCCAATTTGGGATTAATCCTTTAGGCAATGCTTGAACACATAGAACATGGTCTTGGCACAAGGGATTGGCATTAAGTTTATGAGTGTAATTGAGATAAAAGACCTGTAATCAAGTTGTGCAAGCTTAGATTTGAAATGCATAGTGTTATGAACATGTAACTTGGCCAATTCAAAAGTGAGTTTTTCCCATATTGCAAAATTTGATTCTCTCTAACCATGAGGTTGTTTGAGAAGTTCTTGGACATTTTGGAAAGCTTGGAATGTGTAATACAATCCATCTTTGAAGTGAAAATTGAAATTCCAATTGGAAGTGTATGGAAAATGGTCTTGAAGTTAGGTAAAAAACTTGCCTAAAATAGGTCAAATTTTCACTAAGTTAAGAATGGTTTGGTACCCTTGTTCCAAAAATTGTAACTTGAGATACAAGCCTCTTTTGGGAAAACTTTGTGAATCAAAGTTGTAGATTATGCAATAGGCTACAACTTTCATGTTTTGACTTTTGCTTGAATCCAAATGAATCTTGGTGAGAAAGTGGGGCAAAGTTGGGAAAAATTAGGGTTTTTCATAACTTAGAAAAATTCTAAGTTATGAAAAATTCTCATTTCAAACCCTAATTTGCAATTTTTGATTTCTTGGTGAACAAGTTTCATGATTTGGCATGCTTTGATGAAAAATGAATCTTGACCCTTGATTTTGACCAAAAAGTCAAAGTTTGACTTTTCAGTATACAGTCAAAATTGATCAATTGACTGAGAAATTCAACTGTCAATCTTGTGTATTTGGGATCTTTTGAACTTGTTGGGCATGTCAAGATAATTCCATGGGGTACTTGAGTCCATATGTGAGCTTGGTTTGCCATTGGCTAAGTCAAACAGTCAAAAATTGCCTTTGTGCAGTCAAAACCCTAAAAATGACCATTTTGCCCTTTTTGTGATCTGATCAAATTTCTTGTGGAATTGTGGTCCAAACTTGATCAAATGGTCCATGTGAGTTCATAATGTTGATGTGGGTCAATTTTCATGAGATTTGACTGCCAATTGGCCACAGTTGACTTTTTCCCCAATACAGTTGATTTCTAGGTCAACTGTCCAATTGACTGGGCAAACTTTGGAATCAAGACTTGAAACTTGGTATGGATAAACTTGGGAGTCCAATATGAAGCATGAAAGTCATCTTAGGCTTTTTAGGTCAAAATATCTTTGTGTAAACACAAACCCTAATTTGGGTCAACAGTGCAAGGAGAAGTCTTGAGCAGAGGAAACCCCTACTGGGTCTTGATCTTCAAGGGTCCTGTGAAAAAATGTTGAGGAAATGGGAGGGCAAATTTTGGGGTACAACAGTTGCCCCTGTTCAATCTTCTTGAACCTGAAGAGTTAGATTGGCAAGTTTGCCTTTCGTGACTCGAGGGTAAAAGGAGATTGGACACTAGAGTGCCCGGAAATTTGCACTCGCATGTTGGAGTATCAGCAATGTGATGTCGGGAATGGGCTTATAGATGCCATTTGGAGAGATGGTGGATAGGGAGGTGGGCTTATAGATGCCATCTGGATATGTGACAGAACCTTGTCGGGAATGGGCTTATAGATGCCATTTGGAAGTGTTTATCGCATAAGAGATTCCTTAGCGAGAACTTGTGTATTTGAGAAAGACAGATGATTTCCTGGCTTGTTACAGGTGTTTGATCTTCAATCTCCTCATGCAGATATTCCCTGGCTAGATACAGGTGTTGAATCTACAATCGGTTGCTCACAGATGTGCCCTGGCTAGATACAGGAATCGAATCTTCGAACTCTTCAGACGTGCCCTGGCTAGATACAGGAATCGAGTCTGGAAATAGTCGTCAACAGATATGCCCTGGCTGGATACAGGAATCGAGTCTGGAAATCTTCAGACGTGCCCTGGCTAGATACAGGAATCGAGTCTGGAAATGTGGTCAACAGATATGCCCTGGCTGGATACAGGAGTCGAATCTGGAATTGTGATAGTTGCTAGATATGCCCTGGCTGGATACAGGAATCGAATCTTCGAACTCTTCAGACGTGCCCTGGCTAGATACAGGAATCAAGTCTGGAAACTGATCACTCTCAGATGTGCACTGGCTAGATACAGGTATCGAATCTGGAATTGTGACAGTTGAAGGTAGTTGTCTTTGGGATTGTCTTTTTCCCTGAAAAGGCAAAAACATAAGTTGTATGCAATGTCATAATGTATGATATGCATGATGTCATGATGTTCAACATGAGATAGTGTTGTATGCACTTTATCATGTATGTAAGCAAGATGTATGAAAATGTGAAATGTTTATGAATGTATTTTCGTCTTAGGAAAATAAATCCTTGACGACCGGCCGGGGAATTGCTCTGTGGAAGAGATACTTTGCCGAAGCTTTGATGAGAGGCCTGCTGAGGACTTCAATGATGGATTCTGCTGGGGATAATGATGATAAACTCCACTGGGGATACCAAAGATAAACTCCGCTGGGGATTGAAAGAACTTTGCCGAGGGCGATCTTCCGTGGCAATTAGCTGAGGATAACCCAGTTATAAGTCCTTGTGAGGAATAACTTTGAATAAAGCTCGGGAGAGACGTCCGTATTCTGCAGGGAACAAGCTTCCAGAATCTACTGGGGATAAGCTTTAAGACCTGCTGGGGATAAGAATTCCACTTTCCTGGGGAAACTTTTGGAATTGCACTGGGGTACTGATATTCTGCCGGGGAACAATCTTAGATCAAGACTGCCGGGGATGCTTGCTGATGAATGCCTATACTCCAGTGGGGAATGTTGTGCCTTTTCAGGATTGACGGGGAACCAACTCTGCTTGGGGAAAGTATTTGCTGAATCTTATCTTATTCTGTGGGGAGTTGAGATGATTTGGTCACATCCTTCAGTTAGAATCTACCTTGGTACTTTGGCGGACAAAGCAACCCGACTGCATTAAACAACTCTATATTGCTCCTGTTTCTGATGTCACCTATAATTAGTCTTTTGTTTCATATGCAAATATTTATGAATCAGCAATTTAATGTCAAATGCATATATCAAAAATGAACATTGGACGTTCTCCGCAAGACAAAAACAGAAAAAAGGAAAAAACAATGGCAATTTGTATAGAAAAGTGGATTTGTATTGATTTTGAATTTTGCCTGTGAATAGGCGTTTTTGTACAAGAGGCTGACATCCTGGTAAGAGAATGCCGCCGAATAACATAGAATTTACAATTTTGAAAAGGAAACAAAACAGCTATGTGAACAATCCCACTGGGTTCCAACTCTGCTATCACCTTTATGTCTTCAAGCGTCTCATCACTTTGCTGCTTGGTTGAAGATGAAGCTGATTGATCGATGCCGAGATCTGAGCCAGATGGTTGATGCTGAATTCTGGATGCCATGTGATCCAATGAGACATAGTGTTACGCTTTATCCCTAACTTTTGCCTGGACCGCCCTTTCGGGTTTTCAGTCTACCGGGATACCCATTTTTGCCCAAGCCGCCTTTTTCAGGTTTTCGACTTGCCGGGTGTACAGATTTTTTTTCATTTCATCCCTTATTTTTGCTTGAACCCTTTTGGTTCGCCGGGAAGCCCTTATTTTTGCCTAGGTATGTCAACCTAGCGGGTCTTTTATTCATGCGTAGTATCTTTTCACTATGTCTGCATTGGCGGGGTGAGGGAGGTCGTCACCATCCATGGTGGTTAGGATCATGGCTCCTCCTGAGAACACATGTTTAACCACAAATGGCCCTTCGTATGTAGGGGTCCATTTGCCCCGGGGATCACTTTGAGGAAGGATGATGCGTTTGATTACCAGGTCCCCAACTTGATACTCTTGTGGTCTGACTTTCTTGTTAAATGCCCTGATCATCCGTTTTTGGTACGTCTGACCATGATAGATAACAGTGAGTCTCTTTTCATCAATCAGATTTAATTGATCAAGTCGAGTCTGGATCCAGTCATCTTCACTCAAGTCTGCATCCTTCATTATCCGGAGAGAGGGTATCTGGACTTCAATTGGCAAGACTGCCTCCATGCCATAAACCAAAGAGAAAGGAGTTGCCCCGGTTGACGTCCTTGCTGAGGTACGGTACCCATGAAGAGCGAACGGTAACATCTCGTTCAAATCTTTATAGGTCACTGTCATCTTCTGCACAATTTTCTTGATATTTTTATTTGCCGCTTCGACAGCCCCATTCATCTTCGGCCGGTAGGGAGAAGAGTTGTGGTGCTGTATCTTGAATTGTTCGCAGAGCTCAGTGATCATATTGTTATTAAGATTGGTACCATTGTCCGTAATGATTCTTTCTGGGACGCCGTACCGACAGATCAGGTTATGCGGATGAAACGTGCCACGACGCTCTTGGTTACCATTGCGTAGGAAGCTGCCTCAACCCACTTCGTGAAGTAATCGATTGCCACCAAGATGAAGCGATGCCCGTTGGATGCCGTCGGTCGGATCTCCCCGATCATATCAATGCCCCACATTGCAAAAGGCCAAGGTGCCGTCAGGACGTTCAGAGGAACCGGAGGGATGTGCACCTTGTCAGCATAGATCTGGCATTTGTGACAAGTTCAAGAGTGTTGGTAACAATCGGCTTCCATTGTGGACCAGAAATATCCTGCCCGAAGGATTTTCTTTGCCATGGTATGTCCACTGGAATGTGTTCTGAATGTACCTTCATGCAGTTCTATCATGATCTTCTCTGCTTCAGCCTTATCCACACAACGCAGTAGAGTCGAATCATGATTCCGTTTGTAGAGAATGCCGTTGCTGAGGAAGAATTTTGCCGCAAACCTCCTCATGAACTTCTTGTCATTGACAGATGCACCTTCAGGGTATTCCTGAGCTTCCAAGTACCTCTTCACCTCATGATACCAGGGTTTTTCAGTCACCTTTTCGGCCTCAAGATCACAGCAGTATGCCGGTTCGTCCAACTTCCAGATAATGATCCGGGGAGCCTCATTGTCCCATTTAACTTTGAACATTGAAGACATCGTAGCTAGTGCGTCCGCTAGCTGATTCTCCTCTCTTGGGAAGTGCTCAAAAGTTATCTCTTCAAAGTGGGGAAGCAAGGTCAACACATACTCCTTGTAAGGAATAAGATTTGGGTGTTTCGTATCCCATTCGCCTTTGATCTGATTAATCACGAGAGCGGAATCTCTGAAGACACTCAGAAATTTGATCCTTAAGTCGATTGCAGCTTGCAGACCCATGATACATGCCTCATATTCTGCCATGTTGTTGGTACAGTTGAAACATAATCGGGCGGTGAGTGGAGTATGAGTTCCTTTGGGAGATATGATTACAGCGCCGACGCTGTTACCCAAAGCATTGGAGGCTCCGTCAAAATGCATAGACCATCGGGATCCTTCCTCAGGTCCTTCAGTCGGTCCAGGTACTTCACAGTCAGTTACCACCATGATATCTTCGTCCGAAAAATCAAAGTTCAATGATTGGTAATCATCCACAGGTTGGTGTGCCAAATGATCTGCCAGTACACTTCCTTTAATTGCTTTCTGAGTTGTATACTGGATATCATATTCTGTCAAGATCATTTGCCATCTCGCCATTCTTCCAGACAGAGCAGGCTTTTCGAATATGTACTTGATGGGATCCATCTTTGAAATCAAAAGAGTGGTGTGAGTCAGCATATACTGTCTCAGCCGGCGAGCAGCCCATACCAGAGCGCAGCAAGTTTTCTCAAGCAGTGAGTAACGAGACTCACAGTCGGTAAACTTTTTGCTCAGGTAATAAATAGCGTGCTCTTTTCGGCCAGACTCGTCATGCTGCCCCAACACACACCCCATTGAATTGTCAAGTACTGTCAAGTATAGTATCAGAGGTCTTCCTTCCACTGGTGGCATAAGAATGGGTGGCTCTTGGAGGTACTCTTTTATCTTTTCAAAAGCAGCCTGACATTCATCGTTCCAACGTACTACTTGATCTTTCTTCAGCAATTTGAAGATTGGCTCACAGGTAGTAGTTAGGTGTGAGATGAATCGGGCTATGTAATTCAGTCGTCCCAGAAAGCCTCGGACTTCTTTCTCTGTCTTTGGAGTTGGCATCTCTTGTATGGCTTTTACCTTGGCAGGGTCCACCTGAATACCTTTATCACTTACAATGAAACTTAGCAATTTTCCGGACCTCACCCCAAAGGTGCATTTGTTGGGATTCAACCTCAGCTTGTATAACTTTAGTCGGTCAAATAGCTTCCTCAGATGATCAAGGTGCTCCTCCTCAGTTTGAGACCTTGCAATCATGTCATCAACGTATACCTCAATCTCATGATGGATCATATCATGAAATAAAGCAACCATGGCACGTTGGTAGGTTGCCCCAGCATTTTTCAACCCGAATGGCATGACCTTGTAGCAGAAGGTGCCCCACTGAGTCACAAAGGTAGTCTTCTCCATATCTTCCGGAGCCATCTTGATCTGATTATACCCTGAAAAACCATCCATGAAGGAGAACACCTTGTGTTGAGCAGTATTGTCAACAAGAACGTCGATGTGAGGTAGGGGGAAATCATCCTTGGGGCTCGCCCTGTTTAGATCCCTGTAGTCGACACACATCCTGACTTTTCCGTCCTTCTTCGGCACTGGCACCACATTGGCAACCCACTGAGGGTAAGAAGTTACTGCTAGAAATCCGGCATCGAATTGCTTCATAACCTCAGCCTTGATCTTTTCGGACATCTCTGGACGCATACGGCGGACCTTTTGCTTTACCGGAGGGCAGTCTTCCTTGGTTGGCAGGTGATGAACTACAATGTCGGCATCCAAACCAGGCATATCTTTGTATGACCAAGCAAAGATCTCCCTGTAATCATGTAGCATTTGGATCAATCGTTGCTTCACGCTGAGCTCTAGATTGGCACCAATCTTGACCTCTTTCCTATTTGTCTCAGTACCCAGGTTAACTGTTTCCACCGGCTCTTCATGCGGTTGAATGGCCCTCTCTTCCTGGAGTAGCAGTCTTGCGAGTTCACCAGACACTTCGCAATCATCTTCACCTTCGTCTTCGGCCAAGTTGATCGGATTCTCGAAGTCATAACTGGTGGTAGCAGAGCTGTTACCAGTGAGATCCAGAGTGGATTGAAACCTGTATAAGTGAGTGTGTGTAAATATAGTTGTTTTGCAATATATAACACAGAAAGAAAAAGAGCACAAGATTTGAAATGCAACAAACGTCCAATGTTTTGATTGATGATATATGGAAATGTCATACAAAAAGCCCTCACAAATGGAGCTACGATGCCCCGGGTAGGACACCGAGCCAATAAAGTTTCAACATATTGTTTGTTACAAATTGAAAATCAAAAGATTTAATTACTGCGTGACAAATGTGATAGGTGTAAAATTCTTTGCCGTCCAGTTGCTTGGTCCGTTGTTGGTGGTCGGATAGATCCAACTGTCAAACTCTGCTTCCTCTACGTCCTCCTCGATAGCATTCACCCTTGGGTGGGAGATAAACACCGGAGCCTTTCTGATCTTTTCCTTGCGCACAGCCCTCTGAGCCTCTGCAGTAAAGCCCAGCCCGAACTTGTCGTTCTTTTGAGTGAAGTCAGGAAGATGACCCCAGTTTGCACAATTGCCTTTCTCGATTACAGCCCGGGCATCCTTCAAGGACGCCATCTTCAACGGAAAGTCTTCTTCAACCACTGCCTCAGCCGATGCCAACGTTGGATGTACTTCCTCAAAATGCTGAAAGGGGGTTTCAATAAATTCCCCGTCCATCTCGATATACCGGAATGAATTCAAGTGACTAACCATGTATTCCTCCTCACCCTGCACAGTAACAATCTTCCCTTTGACAGGGTATTTGAGCTTTTGGTGTAGAGTGGATGTTAATGATACTGGTATTGGTGTTGAACTCCTGCTTCACTCCAAGCACATACACGTCGGCCCCATAATGCCATGGAACAGCTTTATCAGACTCATATGGGAGAGGCCCCGGAACAGTAATAATAATGGGTGCAACAGACATAATTTGGACTGGCTTCCTCGGGGGAGCTTTGGTAGGATTGTAAATTGTGACAACAGATATTTCTTCAACGGAAACAAATGGAACAGCAGTTTTCTTGAACAAAATTTCTTTGCTATCCATCAAGCTTTGGATGCCTGATTTCAGCAGTGGACAACCGGTAGGGATAACAGCACACAGGAGGCAACCCTTGCTACAACCCGGAAATAAACCGGCTAGTAGTAAGTTCCTCTTAACAGTCAAAAGAGGGGTAGCAACATCATTCACTGAAACAGCATACAAATCTTCCTCGATGGCATTTACTCTATGCTGGGGCATAGGAGCAGTTACAACATTTGGCCTCTCAGGCGCTTCAAACTGGATTTCCTTCGCATCGATAAGGTCTTGCACTTTATTTCTCAGGGCCCAGCAATCATCAGTAGTATGCCCGGGGCTATCGGAATGATAAGCACAACGGGCATTTGGGTTATATTTAGGAGATGCAGTATTCACGACCTTTGGCGCTTCTTTGACGGTCACCAAGTTGGTTGATAACAGTTGCGGTAAGATTTGTGACAAGGTCATACTCAGCCTAGTATACTGCCTCTTGGGCCTTTCACCTCTTTGTTGATTGTACTGCTGAGGAGCAGCAACAGGCTTTGAAATGACCAAGGCATTGACGGTTTGGCGACTTTCTGGCTTGACTTGTCTTCTAGGACCATAGACGGCACTTGCTTCTTTCTTGAAAGGCCTCTTCTCAGTACTTGGGGAGGCAACTTTTTGTATCTTTCCTGACCTGATGCCAGCTTCAATTCTTTCTCCTGTCAGAATCAAATCCGTAAACCCAGCGGAGGAGTTACCAACCAAATGATTGAAAAATGGACCAGACAAAGTCCCTAGGAACATATCAACTAGCTCACGATCAGTCAATGGAGGCTGCACCATGCCAGCCAAATCTCTCCATTTTTGCGCATATTCTTTGAACCCTTCGCCCGTTCCTAGAGACATACCCTGAAGTTGGGTACGCGTAGGAGCGAGATCAGAATTGTATTGATATTGTCTGTAGAACGCGGTTGCCAAATCTTCCCAATGTCGGATACTGGTTCCATCTAGTTGGTAGAACCATTCAAGCTGTGACCCCGAAAGGCTGTCTTGGAAGAAGTGAATCCAAAGGTTCTTATCTGCCGTGTAAGGTTGGATCTTCCTTACGTACGACCTCAGATGCAGCTTTGGACAGGAAGCCCCGTCATATTTGGCAAAGGCAGGTGCCTTAAACTTGTGTGGAATTACTACCCCAGAAGATAACCCCAAATCTCCGAAATCCAGCCCCGGTACATTCTGAATCTCCATGGCGCTCAAGTGGTCCTCTAATTGCTTGTATCTGTTGGCAGCAGGTGGGTATTGTTCGTCATTGTAGTCCGTCTCGTTGTCAGAGACTGCAGGACTAGGAGCTCCTCCCCCTTGGGGACTGTCTTTCTCAGTAGAAAAAGTAGTTGGATCAGCCTCATTATGGAGTGTGTTCCCAAACCTGCGTCTGGTGTTGAACAACGCAGTCCTCTTTTTCTTCTTCTTCTTCAGGAGTAAGGTCTTCAACTCTTGCTGACCTTGGGCCAGGCTCAGGACCATTTCTTGAAACTGGGCACTTTGGGCCTGAAGGGCCTTGATTGCTTGCTCACTGGATGAGTCTGGATTCATGATGACTGTTCAAAATAAACAGCGAAGGAGATTAAGCAACCTGTGAAATAGGGTACCTGCTATGCATATGGTGCAATGAGATGCGTATGTTTTATGTTTTCAAAGACAAACAAGATTCAACTTTGTAGACAAAAGGGAAACGCACTTCATTAGATTCAAATTTCAAATTGTTCAACAACTTGCCCTCAGGCATTACAGGAATGAAAAATACTGAAAAGGAAATAAAAGCTGTAAAAGGAAATATCCAAATCCCAATCAGTGCTCCCATGGCCTCCTCTTCTCAGTGTGGATGTAGTTGTTCAGGATCCGCTCTTCCTCCAATTGCTTAGTCAACCTCTGGATCTTCCGTTCCTGCTCGTTGAACTTTTCTCGATAAAAATCCTGTTCTTCCTTTAGCTGCACCCAAGATCTCTTCATTGTATCAAAATCAGTGGGTATCTGAGGAGGGAGGACAGTTGGAGGAACCCCATCTTCATCAGGAGATTCAAGAATGATAGGTCGGACAGCTTCGTACGGCATACCTAACTTCTGAGCACGGATGCGGACCCATTTGCAATAGGGTTCTATTGGTAGAGAAGTCTTTGGTCCCAACTCATGTGGGTCAGCTTTGTGAATTCTGTCCCAAGCTTTAATGAATCCATGGCGTAGTTTGTCACTGTCTGCCTGAAACTCAAAATGGAAGTGAGGAACCAACATTTCATGAGGCCCAACTCTTCTGGCTCTTCCAAACTGGCGGAGAGCTAAACATGGATTATAAGAGATTCCTCCTTGGATACCAATCAACGGAACATTAGGGTACTCTCCGCAACGATCAATGACAGCTACCTCATCCAAACTTCCGAGAGTCCAAGTGATGTCATTATCAGTGAGAGACATTAGCCTATGAGCCCAACCCTTTCCTTCTTCATTCTTCAGCACGAACTTAGGAAGGTGCGAAATAAACCACCTCACTAGCAAGGGAGCACAACACCACGGAGTTCCCCGTTTTCGAGCAGTACGAGCATAGAGTTGTTGCAGGATATCACCCAAAAGAGTGGGTACAGGATTCCGAGACATGAAGATCCTTATGGCATGGATACTGATAAAGGTGTCAGGATTGGGAAACAATACCAGACCATAGATTAAAAGAGCCAGAATGTCCTCGTACGCCTTGAAGTCCAAGTCATTCCAGAAATCATTAGCTTTGCCAACCAGAAATTCGACCAAAAAGCCCTTAACTCCACTTCTAGTTTCCCAGTTAGCCAATACCTCTTCTTTGGTCAAGGGGAGAACTGCAGCAACCTCTTCAGGCCTAGGAGTCTTTTCCAAACCAGTGAAAGGAGTTTGCTCCAAGACAGGGATCCCAAGCAAATAAGAGAATTCTTCCAGGGTAGGAACCAGCTGGAAGTCTTGAAAGGTGAAACAATGATACAGGGGATCATAAAACTGGGTCAGCACACTTATCAGTTGTTGGTCCCATTTTGCAGTGATCAAGCCAAGGAGAGAACCATGCCTGTTGATGAAGGAATAAGTGTTTGGAATCCTACCAACCAAATCCTTGAGCAAAGTTGGTGGTTGAACAAAGTTGAGCCGGATAGTATTCCTACGCACGGGCATCATGATGTCCTACAAAACAGAGCAAAGATGAAACTTTTTTGTCTTTGAAATGGGTTAGTCCTCTATACAGGATGCATGCAATGGTATGATGGCATGATGCTATGATGAAGCACACCACAAGTATTCACACAGGCAAACATGATAAGGCACACAAGTCACATAAGACAACCCTTAGGTTTCAGGTCAGCATGAAGTTTAGGTATTACCCTCTTTTGGTTTCGTTGGTTAAAACCTGTCCTATCAAAAGTAACCGGGTTCTAGAGGATATCAAATCATTGACTACCCTCAATCGGTCATAACTCCAGCATCGCAATCTTTTCTTGCGGCCAGAACAATCGCGAGAGTTTAGCCTCAATGAGTGTAGCATACTGCTACTGTTCTAATGGCCAAGTTTGGTTAATTTAGGATTCTAAGGTCGGTTGGTGTTTAATGACTCCTTAGAAGACCTATATTCTCCTCATTGCAACACAAGGGATATAGGTACAGACCAAGGTGCCACACCAACGTAGCCACTGCTTCACCCATGTCGGTCTACGCCGGACAGGTCCCTCACAGATTATGCTACCTAAAAGGGTATTTCCCAAATCCGGGTTAGGATCTATGAAACTCCGATGCAAAGCCCACAATTATAAAAGCAAACAAGGCAAACAATTGAAAACAATGGTGATCTAAGCCCTAAGGTTACTCCACTTTTAAATTAATTCCCCAGCAGAGTCGCCAGTTCTGTGATACGGTGGGAGAACTGACTATGGTTTTGCGTTTGTTTTCGCAAATGTTTCGGTTGAGCAAGAGTCGCCACCGACTTTTTATTTTATCCTAAGGAAAGGTTTAAAAAGCACAGCAAAAAACCTTTGAGATTTTTCTTGGGTTCGGGGAGTAGATTATAGAAAGGGAAGGTATTAGCACCCTTTCTATCCATGGTTATCCATGGGCTCTTAGTTACTTGCTTAGATCAACTTGCCTTATTTGTCATTTGTTTGAAATGGTGCTTTGTGGGTGTGTGGGTTTGAAAATCGTTTTGAAAAGAGGCCAATGTGGTGGCAACCTTTGTAATGATCCATGTTGGGATGTATACAAAGGTGTATGTCTTTAAAAAAAGGTTTTCATTTGTTTTTGAAAGTTGTTTTGAAAGTGTTGTGAGATGTGGTTTTAGAAAATAGGCAAGTGTTTTGTTTTTGCAAGTTTGATTCAAGTAACTAAGAGGTTATCTACTCCTAAATTTCTCAAAGTTTATTGCTATGTTTTAACCCTTTTAACAAGTTTGTTCCACCATTGTATTTGGTGGACAATCTCATGTTAGGATGTGAAAGGGACGGGCGCGGGTCATCATTTAGACCATAATTGCAATGGTGTCAAGTATCTTTGGGCAATTTTCTTTAAGGGACTTGATCATTTGTTTAGGCAACTTTTTGAAAGCGTCATCGAGGGACTATGATCATTTGATTTGTGTTTGTTTTGCCCAAAGAGACCTAACATGCAATATGGCCCATTGTTTGAAGGTAACAAGTGGAATACCCTAAGGGGGTGCAAGTGTGATTTGTGTTGTCCATTTTCATGCTTGTTTATCTTGAAATTAGGTCAAACTATTTTTGTTGTTTTTGATTCACATACAAACCCTAATTCTAACATGGTATAATTAGAAAGCCATAAAGTGCGAAAAATAAATTTACTAGGCTATTACAACACCATATATGGGAAGGGGGTACAAATGTTCAAATGGGGATTTTGACAAGGAATTTAAACCTAAACTATTACATCAATATTGAATTATTTACAAGATAATTTAATTGCGAAAATTAAATAAGATAAGAATAAATATGCAAGATGCAAAAATGGTTTTTGTATGTATGGAAAAAGTATTTTTACATGTCAAAATAAACAAAAAGAAAAGTATTATTTTTGGAGTTTTTTTTTTATGTTTAGGGCTAAACCCTAATTTTATTAAATAAAATGTATTATTCATTTATTATGCATAATATTTATTTATTATATACAAAAATAAAAATGAAGTATATTTGTCACAAGGTATTTTTTTATATTAAATATTAATAAGAAAAATAAAAGTGTGTATATTTTGTAATTTAACCTAAATATATATATATATATATATATATATATATATATATATATATATATATATATATATATATATATATATATATATATATATATATATATATATATATATATATATATATATATATATATATATATATATATATATATATATATATATATATATATATATATATATATGTATTATTTTCTAAATATGTATTATATATACAAAATAATAATATTTAATATTAATAAAAAAAGTATTTTTTATATAAAATATTTTCAGAAGATAAAATGAAATAAAATGAAAATAAAAATGTATTTGCACTATTTTAACATTTTTTAAATAAAAGTATATCTATTTATTTATTTATGTATAAAAACTAACCTAAACAAACAAATACCTAATAAATAGGAAAATGGTGAGAAAAATATTTTTTATATTTTTAATATCATAAGAAAAAATAAATAAGTCAAACCAAAAAAGAAAAAGTCAAAAAATCACTAAAATAAACAAAATGGGCTCAGGGGGTGTAAAAGTAATAAAAGGGTGCAAAAAGAAATGTGAAACAGGCCCAGCCCAGAACCAGGTCATCTTCAACCTCAGAACATCTTTGTTCAAGCAAACACGCGTTTTCTATCTCCCAATTCCTGGATTTTCAAGCAAAACTTTCAACATGGAAAATGTAGAGCATGAGAAGACGAATCCAGGGATATAAATAACTTGACTTAACTCTCTAAGATGAGGGAGAATTCCTTCTCCCCCAATTCCTGACCTAGTTTTTCATCAATGTTCAGACTCAAAATTCTCTAAGCATACATAATATAAATGAAATCTAATCATATGGGCATGTTCAGGGCTATGATTGTGACATGTTTCCTTCACAAACCTAAAACTAACAATGCCTATACTGAGAGATAGAACTTCATGAATGTACCTGTTCATTTGGAATCGTGCCTTGCAATGGAGGAGCTTTCAGAGCAAGATGATGATTTGTACAGCTTCCTTGAAGTGTGAGGATGCTATTCCAAGTTCTACTTTGTCCTGAAACTTCTTGAATCGTGCTAGAGAACTTCAACTGCAAAACAAGAAAATGAAAATGGTGAAGTGGCCTGGGAGTGTTACAGGTCGTGCTTTAGGTTTTGGTTAGCTTCAAGGGATGCTATGGAATGTGTTTGATGAGTTTTTAGCAAGAAAGCATGGAAGTTTTGAGCTATGGGATTCAAACTGCAGGGATGCCCTGTTTTGAGCAGTTTGAAGGTGATTCTGGCAATGGGGAGGTATTGAGGATCTTAAGGTCGTGCTTCAGCTTAGGATGAATGTTTGTAATGTGTTTGATAACTTTCTCTAAGCCCTGGTTGACTGATATGGAAGTTGGTACATGTTATGTTATCTTTCTTGAACTTTAAGCAAGCAATGGTCAAGTTGTGCTTCTAGCCTGTACAGGCCCCCATACTATGCTGCTAAACTTCTCCTTGATCAGTGTGATTAACTCATAAACTTGTGCCAATTAGATCTCCTTTGTACCTTCTTGATTTTCTTTAGACATAAAGTATAACTTTTGCAAAAATGGATATAATGCTTTTTCCAATTTGGGATTAATCCTTTAGGCAATGCTTGAACACATAGAACATGGTCTTGGCACAAGGGATTGGCATTAAATTTATGAGTGTAATTAAGATAAAAGACCTGTAATCAAGTTGTGCAAGCTGAGATTTGAAATGCATAGTGTTATGAACATGTAACTTGGCCAATTCAAAAGTGAGTTTTTCCCATATTGCAAAATTCGATTCTCTCTAACCATGAGGTTGTTTGAGAATTTCTTGGACATTTTGGAAATCTTGGAATGTGTACTACAATCCATCTTTGAAGTGAAAATTGAATTTCCAAGTGGAAGTGTATGGAAAATGGTCTTGAAGTTAGGTAAAAAACTTGCCTAAAATAGGTCAAATTTTCACTAAGTTAAGAATGGTTTGGTACCCTTGTTCCAAAAATTGTAACTTGATATACAAACCTCTTTTGGGAAAACTTTGTGAATCAAAGTTGTAGATTATTCAATAGGCTACAACTTTCATGTTTTGACTTTTGCTTGAATCCAAATGAATCTTGGTGAGAAAGTGGGGCAAAGTTGGGAAAAAATTAGGGTTTTTCATAACTTAGAAAAATTCTAAGTTATGAAAAATTCTCATTTCAAACCCTAATTTGCAATTTTTGATTTCTTGGTGAACAAGTTTCATGATTTGGCATGCTTTGATGAAAAATGAATCTTGACCCTTGATTTTGACCAAAAAGTCAAAGTTTGACTTTTCAGTATACAGTCAAAATTGATCAATTGATTGAGAAATTCAACTGTCAATCTTGTGTATTTGGGATCTTTTGAACTTGTTGGGCATGTCAAGATAATTCCATGGGGTCCTTGAGTCCATATGTGAGCTTGGTTTTCCATTGGCTAAGTCAAACAGTCAAAAATTGCCTTTGTGCAGTCAAAACCCTAAAAATGACCATTTTGCCCTTTTTGTGATCTGATCAAATTTCTTGTGGAATTGTGATCCAAACTTGATCAAATGGTCCATGTGAGTTCATAATGTTGATGTGGGTCAATTTTCATGAGATTTGACTGCCAATTGGCCACAGTTGACTTTTTCCCCAATACAGTTGATTTCTAGGTCAACTGTCCAATTGACTGGGCAAACTTTGGAATCAAGAGTTGAAACTTGGTATGGATAAACTTGGGAGTCCAACATGAAGCATGAAAGTCATCTTAGGCTTTTTAGGTCAAAATATCTTTGTGTAAACACAAACTCTAATTTGGGTCAACAGTGCAAGGAGAAGTCTTGAGCAGAGGAAACCCCTACTGGGTCTTGATCTTCAAGGGTCCTGTGAGAAAATGTTGAGGAAATGGGAGGGAAAATTTTGGGGCACAATAGTGACGACCTTCCTCACCCCGTCAATACATACATAGTGAAAAAGTACTACACATAATCAAAGACCCGCTAGGTCGACCGGCCTAGGCAAAAATAAGGGCTTCCCGGCGAACCAAGAGGGTTCGGGCAAAAGTAAGGGATGAAAATGAAAAAAAAAATTGTACACCCCGCAAGCCGAAAACCTGAAAAGGCGGCTTGGGAAAAAAAGGGTATCCCGGTGGACTGAAAACCCGAAAGGGTGGTCCAGGCAAAAATTAGGGATCAAAGCGTAACACTATGTCTTATTGGATCATCTTGCAACCAGACTTCAGTATCGACTATCAAGCTCGGACGGTGCCAATCAATCTAATCTACCTTCAACCAAGTAGCAAAGTGATGAGACGCTCGAAGATATAAAGGCAATAGCAGAGTTGGAACCCAGTGGGATTGTTCACATAGCTGTTTTTCTTTGTTTTTCATAAATTGTATAAATTCTATCTTTCGGCGGAGTTCTCTTACTAGGACGTCAGCCTCTTATACAAAAACGCCTATTATAGGCCAACTTCAAAATCAATGCAATCCATTTTACAATAAATTTCAAAATTGCTTTTTCTTTTCCTGTTTTGTTTTGCAAGAACGTCCAATGATTCATTTTTTATATATGCATTTGACAATAACTGCTGCTCATAAATATGTACATGCAAAACAAAAGACGATGACTCGTAATACCAGGAACAGGGGAAAACGTGAAATGTCCAAAACTTACAGTTGCTCTATTCACCAGGTATAGGGATAGACCCAGCTTAATAATAAGACTGAAAGATGCATACACTCCCCGCAGAGTTAAAAGATATCTAAAAACAATGTTATCAACTCTCCCCAGCTGAGGTTCGCAATCGCGAGTGAGCCGGCAGAATTCTCCCCAAGAAGAGTTCATCTATCACCAGCACTGGAAGATCATCCCCATTGGAGTTTATTTCTTCCATGAACAGAAAATTTATCCCCAATAGAGTTCATCATTACCAGCAATGGTAATTCATCCACAACCGAGATTACTTCTCCAAATCATCAGATCTTCTGACAGAGTCTCTCTTCCCCACAGAGCCATTCTCTCACCAGTTTATTCTCCAGTAGAATTATCCTCCTGCCAATGTATTCTCAAATCATCTTCGGTCGTTATCCTCGGCGAGTGAAACTTCTTTTATTCTCCAGTAGCAGCCCGAGATTTATTTTTCCCAGCTAGAAAAGATCGCAATACATTGCATACATCATGACATGCTCATATGCATCATACAACACAGTCTCATTCATCTTGAGAACATCATAGCTCAATACATGTCATGCATCATGACATTACATTTGACTAATCCTTTACCTTTCAGGAAAGGATACAATCAAACTCTCGCAAAGTTCAAGCTATGAAGCCCGGGCACGACCGGATAGTATCTTTACTCCTCCATCATATTGTGAAGCCCGGAGAACGACAGGATAACAATATCAAAACACCGCGAAACCTGGATTAAGACCAGATAGTGGTTCATCTCAGATTCAAGCTATGAAACCCGGATTCGACCGGATAGTAGTTTAATCCCCAACAAGTTATTGTGAAACCTGGATTACGACCAGATAGCAATACAAAGACACCATGAAACCTGGATTACGACTAGATAGTGGTATATCTTAAGAACAAGCCGTGAAACCCGGAGTCGACCGGATAGCCGCTTAACAAAGTTATTGTGAAACCTGGATTACGACCGGATAGCAATACAAGACACTGTGAAACCTGGATTACGACCAGATAGCAGCCAAGAATACTACGAACCCTGGATTACGACCAGATAGTGGTATATCTTTAATTCAAGTTATGAAACCCGGATTCGACCGGATAATACCTTGTTTTCCCGAAACACCATGAAACCTGGATTCGACCAGATAATGGTACATTGCATCGTGAAACCTGGATTACGACCAGATAGCGGTACAAAACAATGTAAAACTTGGATTTCGACCAAATAGAAGTTTTACCTGGACAATTACTAAGAAACCCGGAGTCGACCAGATATTGGTATGCCCTAAAGTCAAGTTGAAACTCGGATGCGACCGGATAACAACTTAATTCATTATGAAGCCTGAATTATGACCAGATAAGAATTGAGAAATTGTGAAACCCGGATTACAACCGGATAGCAAGTTTAATCTTATCCCCAGTAGAATAACGGACGACTGAAGCTCATAAATTCTATTTCTCCCAAGATAGAGACCGGCATTCCCCAGCAGAATCCTCCTCAACAACAGGTATACAAGCTCTCGCTAAGGAATCATGGAAAAAATCAAAACATTGAAATCAAAACATTGAAATCTCAAGATTTTGTACATGTTTCAGGTCCTATATCCAGCTAGCATAAGATGGAATTCGTGTAAAGCTTTGGTGTGCACAAAAAGATTGAATTTGGATTATTTTTGGAAATATATTCAAAGGAATCAAATCAAAATCAAAAGCCATGATTGACAAAGATTGAGCACACTTTTAAACCCTAATTCATTCCTCAATACATAAGGAACATTGGCAGACCTAAATCAAGGCTAGAGAGAGGCGCAAGAACCAGAACCAAACTTGAAAAAAATCACAAAAAGTGCAGACACGAATTCATAGTTCCAGGCATTCTCAAGACCTTCTATCCATCCCAATCGCTTCCTGGGATCACAAGGAACCTATACCAATCAAGAACAAGCACTTTCAGGCCCTGAAACCCACCGTAAGTCAGCCACGACTTTGATCAATTTTTGAAATTGATTTGCATAATTTTGGAATTGATAGCAAGAAATTATCATATGTTCTTGATCCTTAAAACATTTGCAAACTATCTGTAATATTCAATTGCATTTTTATGGATTGTATGAGATTTCACCATTACTAGGGTTTGTTGCTTTGATTTGGGATCTTGGTGTACAGGTGAAATTGGGCCATAATTAGGGTACCATGAAGTTCGTGAGACTGAGACGAATGGATTGGTACCATCACCATTGATTTATTGTGCTTGTACATGATTCTTGATATGCACAGGACTTTAGCCACGATGGATGTCCGTTGGTAAAAGTCTGTTGTCTAAAACAACAGATCCTTAGAGAAGACGAAGACGTGGCAAGCAACCATTCGCCTATTTAAAATTTCGCGCGCAGGGATTTAGTACTTTGTTGTTTCCCATATTATTTTTTATGTTTATTTTATGTACAAATGAAACAGCTTGCCCAGTTAGTAGTGGAACGCTTGGAAAGTGCCTTGGGGCCTGGGTTCGAATCCCAGGTCCCCCAATTCTTTCATATTGTTTTTCTTTCAGTGATCCAACACGCACACAAGGCCAAGGACCACCATAATCCTTCATCATCCAATCTACCAAGTGTCCAGAAGGCTAGTTCTAATGGCCATGATGTGGTGTCCATGGTACACCCTTGTCAAAGCAAAGCATGGGATCTTGCAAGTCAACGTGGATCATTTATTTTGGGCCCAGAAATCTGATTTTCACACCACCCCCCATTATGCTGACTTCTCAGGCCCAATTCTTCTTTTTTGTTTTATATTTTATTTAATTAATTTAGTTTATTTATTTAACTAACCAAAAATAATTTTTCTCTTTGTCAAAAAATCACAAAATAATATTTTCACCAAATTAGGTTTAGATTTTATTTTTTATCAAAAAATTAATTAATTTAATTAGGTTATTTAATTTTAGGTAACTTTAATTATTTTGTAAATAATTAAAATTAATTAGAGCAATTAGGGTTTTAACTTAATTATATTTTCTTTTTTTCTTAAAATAACAAAAAACACAACAATAGCCCATTTATTTATTTTCATTAATTAATTTAATTAGCTAATTAATTGTGTATTTAATTTTAAAACCTAATTCTTTTCTTAAAAATAATTAAAAACAACAAAAAATATGTTTTCTTTCGATTAGGCGAGACGGGGTCAAAACCCTAATTTCCCTTCGTTCTTTATTCATCGTGCGTGCTTTATTATATTATTTTTACTATATTTATGTAATTGCTCACAAGTTGTATTAGATTAATTAGGACATTTTACTTTCATTTATCTTTTTTTTAAGGGTTTGTTTTTGGCTATGTAAATACCCGAAGCCTTGTAATAGCGTAGCTTTACTTTCCGCATTTTAACTTCCGCAAAATATTAAACTGTTAGGTGTATGATATTAGGTGTGATACGGTGGGAGAACTGACTTGGGATTTTGCGTTTGTGTTTGCAAATGTTTCGGTTTAGCAAGAGTCGCCACCGACTTTTTATTTTATCCTAAGGAAAGGTCAAAAAGCACAGGAAAGACCTTTTGAGATGTTTTCTTGGGTTCGGGGAGTAGATTATAGAAAGGGAAGGTATTAGCATCCTTTCTATCCATGGTTATCCATGGGCTCTTAGTTACTTGCTTAGATCACTTGCTTTGCATTTCTATTGTTTGAAATGGTGCTTTTCAATTGTTTGAAATGGTGCTTTGTGTGTGATTTTGGAAAATGTTTTGAAAAGAGACCATCGTCGTGGCAACCTTTGTAATGATTCTTGTTTGAATGTATACAAAGGTGTTTTTGTCTTTTGAAAGGTTTTCAATGTTTGAAAGTAGGGTTTTGAAATTGTGTTTGTGAAGTGTGTTTTGAAAAGTAGCAAGTATGTTTTTGCAAGCTTGATCAAGTAACTAAGAGCTATCTACCATATTTACTCAAAGATCTTTCTTATGTTTTTAACCCTTTTAACAGTGTTGTTTCACCATTGTATTTGGTGAACAACCTTGTGTTAGGATGTTTTACGGGACAGACGCGGGTCATCGTATAGACCATGATAACAATAGTGTCAAGTATCTTTGGCAATTTTCTTGAGGGACTTGATCATTTTGTTTAGGCAACATCAGATAGCATCATCGAGGGACTATGATCTTTTGTTTTGTTTTTGTTTTGCCAAAGTACTCAACATGTAACCATGGCCCATTTTTGAAGGCAACAAGTGGATTGTAACCCTATGGGTGCAAGTGTGCATTGTGTTTGTTTTTCATGCATATTTATCTTGGATTAGGTCAAACTAATTGTTGATTTTATTTGCATACAAACCCTAGGTCTAAGCATGGCATAATTGAAAGCTTTTAAATGTGCGAGAATTTAAATGCTATACTATTACAACATGATATAGGGAGGGGGTACAAATTTGAATTGGGGATATTTTGACAAGAAAATAAATTCTAAGATTACTATTACAACCAAATTGAATGCACAAGATACAATATTTAAATGTACAATAATTGAAATAAATACAATAAATAAATGTAAATAACATGTATTATGCCAAAATGTTTTTTTAGTATGTAAAAAGTATTTTTCAATGTGAAAAGTAAAATAAAAAGATCAATTTTAATTATTTTTCCTATTTAGGGTGAGAAACCCTAATTCTTAATAAATAATATTATTTATTAATTTTATACAAATATATATTAACAAAATAAAAGTATATTGTAAAAAATGTTTTTTAGTGTAAAATATTAATAAAAATGAAAATGTGATATTTTTGTATTTTTTAACCTAATTATTTAATAACAAGTATATAAGCATATACATATATTTATTAAACATATTAAATGTACAAAGATAAAAATTAATTATTTTAAAAATGGATATTTTCAAGAAAAAGTTTTTAAATGTGAATAAAAATAATAAATGAAAATAAATATATTTTTACATTATTTTAGGTTTTAATAAAAAAGAATATAAAGCCTTTAAATATTTTTTATACTAGTAATAATTTGAATAAATTCCAAATAAATATAAAAATTTATGAAAATAATTTTTAGGTATTTTTTTATGTTAGAAAATAAAATATTAAAATCAAAAATGAAATAAAATGCAAAAAATGACAAATATGCAAGCAAATGGGCCAGGGGGTGCAAACTGAATATGCATGTGTGAAAAGCAAAAGCAACTCAGGCCCAGCCCAAGCAACTTCAAATTCTTCCTCAGTTTCAAAAAACACACGCGTTCTGTACTTCCAATGCTATCTCCTGATTCTTTGATTTTTTGACAAAACTCATAACATGAACATTGTAGAGAATTAAACAACGAATTCAACCATATAAAAAACTTGGATTAACTCTCAAAGACCAGAGAGAATTTCTCTGGCCCTAATTTTTAACCTAGTTTTTTCAGAAAGTTCATGAGTGAAATTCTCTCAGCACGATTAATGTAAATGAAAACTAAGCATATGTATGGCTTCAGGGCTATGAGTACAACATATTTCATTCACAAACCTAAGCCTAAACATTCCTAAATAGAGAGATAGAAGTCCATGAAATACCTGTTTCAGTTGACTTCGAGCTGGACAATGTAGCAACCTTCAATGGTGTTTGAGCTTCTGTTGAGCTTGCCTGAGGTCCAAGGAAGCTTATCCAATGCTTGGTTTGCTTTGAAACAACTTGAATCATGCTGTAGAACTCAACCTGCGGAGCTTTGAAATGAAAATGGAAAAGTGAGTTAGAGGTGTTACAGCTTGCAATGGGGGCCTGGGATAGTTAGGTGAGTTGGTTGGAAGGTGTTGGAACTATCTTGGGACAAAACGCACGATGGAATTTTGTTGTGGCTTGCAAAATGCAGAACCTGCCCTGTTTTGCAGAAAAATAGTGGTTCTGAGTATGAGGAGCTATTAGGGGTGAAAGGGTCGTTCTTTAGGCTTGTTGGGAGGTATGGAATTTGTTCACAAAGTTCTTGTAAGCTTGTGTTAACAAATATGAGAGGTTGCTTGTGTTTTGCAAGTTCTCTTCTACTTGAAGCAAGAGAATGGAAATGATGTTATAGCCCTGTACCAGCCCTCCTATCATGCTGCATCTTTTGCTCTTGGTTCCTGGAATTGATAGCTTCAATCTTGCTTCAAAGATATGGCCCCATACCTCAAGGATTTTGGTTTGACATAAAGTGCACTTTTACAAAAATGGTATTTTACCTTTTTCCAAATAAGGGTTAATCTTGTATGTAATGTCCAAATGGCCAAGATAACACCTTAATTCAATGGTTAAGCATTAAATTATGAAGTTCAAGTTGGTTTTGAGGCCTGCAAGCTAGCACCAAAGATGTTGATTTGAAAATGCAAGTTTGTATGAACATGTATTGGTCATGGACAAAAGTGAGTTTTTGCCAACTTCCAACATTCGATTCTCTCTAACCACAAGGGTGTTTGAGGAGTTCTTGGACAATTTGGAAATCTTGGAACATGTAATACAATCCATATTTGCAATTCAACTTGAAATTCCAAGTGGAACTATGTGAAAAGTGGCCAAGAAGATGGGTCCAAATCTTGCCTAGAGATTAGGGCAAATTTTCTCTAAGTTAAAAGTTTTAGATACCCTTGTTCCAAAAATCATAACTTGAGATACAAGCTTCTGTTGAGAAAACTTTGTGAATAAAAGTTGTAGACTTTGTGATGGACTACAACTTTCATGTTGCAAGTTTTGTTTGAATCCATTTTCATCTTGGTGAAAAAATGGGACAAAGTTAGGAAAAAATAAGAAAATTTTATAACTTAGAAAAATTCTAAGTTATGAAATTTTTTCATTTTAAACCCTAATTTGCATTTTTGGGTTTCTTGGTGAACAAGTTTCATAATTTGACATGTTTTGATGAAAAGTAACTCTTGGCACTTGATTTTGACCAAAAAGGCAAAGTTTGACTTTTCAGTGTACAGTCAAATTTTGATCAGTTGACTGAAAAATTCATCTGTCAATCCTATGCATTTGAGATCTTTTGAATTTGTTAAATGGGTCAAGACAATGTCATTGAGTTCTTGAGTCCATAGTTGAGCTTGATTTGCCATTGGTTAGGTCAAACAGTCAAAAATTGCCTTTGTGCAGTCAAAACCCTAAAAATGACCATTTTGCCCTTTTGATGATCTGATCAAATTTCTTGTGGAATTGTGGTCCAAACTTGATAAAATGGTTCATATGAGTTCATAATGTTGATGTGGGTCAAATTTCATGAGGTTTGACTGTCAATTGGCCACAGTTGACTTTTTCCCAATACAGCTGATTTCTAGGTCAAATGTCTAATTGACTGGGCAAAGATTTGAATCAAGGCTTGGAACTTGGTATGGGCAAACTTATGAACCCAACATGAAGCATGAAAGTTAATTTGGCTATTGTAGGTCAAAATATCCTTGTGCAAACTCAAACCCTAATTTGGGTTAACAATGCAAGGAGGGGTCTTGAGCAGAGCAAACCCTAGTTTGATCTTGAGTTCCAAGGGTCTTGTGATGAGAAAATGTTGATGAAATGAGAGGGAAAATTTTGGGGTACAACAGTTGCCCCTGTTCAATCTTCTTGAACCTGAAGAGTTAGATTGGCAAGTTTGCCTTTCGCGACTCAAAGGTAAAAGAGGATTGGACACTAGAGTGCCCGTAAATTTTCACTCGTCAAAACATAGGTGCGGGAATGGGCTTAAAGATGCCATTTTGAGATGGCAGAATCTTGCTGGAGATGGGCTTAAAGATGCCATCCAAGAACCTTTGTTGAATTGCAATGCTGTAGGCCAAAAGAATGAGTATCAAAATGGTATCCGTGTCTGGAATGCACTTGAACTATATCTGGAGACTGAGTTTGTATGAGCAAAAGAATGGCGTCTGCGTCTAGGGCGTATTTGAGCTGTAACTGTGTTTGAATGTTGAATGAATATCATAATGACTGTTGTGTCTGGAGTGTATCTGTATTGTATCCGGGTAACAGAGGAATATCTGTGTATGGAGCAACTGAGCGCTGGGGATAAACTCTGAATGAGTGACAGAATGGCAACCGCGTCTGGAGCGTATCTGGACTGTATCTGAAGTTGAGATCTGTATGAGTAGTATAATGACCGTCGTGTCTGGGGTGTATCTGAACTCGAGGTTGATAATTGAATCTGAATGAGAGATAAAATGGCCGTCGTGTCTGGAGCGTATCTAGTTTGTATCAGATTATTGAGGTCTGAATGAGTAGTAGAATGACCGCCGTGTCTGGGGTGTATCTGAACTTGAGGTTGATAATTGAATCTGAATGAGAGATAGAATGGCCGCCGTGTCTGGAGCGTATCTAGTCTGTATCGGATTACTGAGGTCTGAATGAGTAGTAGAATGACCGTCGTGTCTGGGGTGTATCTGAACTTGAGGTTGATAATTGAATCTGAATGAGAGATAGAATGGCTGCCGTGTCTGGAGCGTATCTAGTCTGTATCGGATTGCTGAGGTCTGAATGAGTAGTAGAATGACCGCCGTGTCTGGGGTGTATCTATACTATATCTGACTTGAAATTCCAAATGAGTAATAGAATGACCGTCGTATCTGGGGTGTATCCATACTGTATCTGAATAATTGTTAACGATAGCCTTTTAATCTTATCCTGAAAAGGATAAAATGTTAGCTAAAACACAAAGTTATGTTGCATGATATGTATGATGCGATGAATTGCGTTTCATCAATGTTTATGATATATGAATGTAATGGTTATGCATGTAAGCTGAGTAGTCATCTTGCTGAGGAAGATGAATCCTGGTAGCTGGAGATAACGAAATCTTTTACTGCTGCCGGGGAAAATAAATCCATGACCGAAGGTGGGGATTCCAAAAATCTTTGATTACTGAAGATGAGAAATCCTTGCTGACTGCTGACTGCTTGGGGAAAATGGAAAACTTTGAAAATCTCTACTGGGAAGTTAAAACCTGGGAGACTTCTGCTGGAGAAATGAGACTGAGAATCTTCAATCTGCTGGGAAATATCTCTGCGGGGAGAATGTTCACTATTCTGGTTCCGTTGGGGATAGGATTTTCAGGGTTTTTGGGCTCCACTTGGGATCTTGAAACTTGACTCTGATGGGAATTTTGAAATTCAGCTTAGCTGGGGAATCCAGCTTTAGAAAGCATTTGCTCTGGTGAGGATCCTGAAGTTTAACTCTGTTGGGGAAATATATTCCAAATTTTAACTTTGTTGAGGATCCGAATGATGTATCGTAGGGGATTTCTTCTGAAATGGCATAAAGATATCTACCTACACCTTCAACCTATCAGTAATCATCTTTTCTCAATTTCGTTTTATTTGTAAGTAGTGATTATGTTCAAATGCATATGCCCATTTAACAAAACATTAGACGTTTTCAAATAAAACATAAGTGTAAAAAGAAAAGAAAGGCAAGCAAATTTCTGCACTTGGAAGTGTATTTGTATTAACTTTTGTGAGTATCTTTGTACAAAGGAGACAGACATCCTAGTAAGAGAATGTTGTCGCAAAAATTGGAAAAATTTTATACAAAAGAAAGATGGCTATGTGTAACAATTCCATGGGATTCCCATTCTGCTATAGCCTTCACAACTCTGAATATCTTGTCCATTCACTGCTTCGTCCGCTGATGGTTAGATTGATCAGAAGTTTGGAGCTTGTTGATGAAGAGATTGTTCTTTAAAGTGATCCGACGAGACACAGTCATACGCTTTAATTCCCTAACTTTTGCCTGAATCGCCCTTTCGGGTTTTCGATCCACTGGGAAACCCTTTTTTGCCCAAGTCGCCCTTTTGGGTTTTCAACTTGCCGGGTGTACAGATTTTTTTTGTTTTATCCCTAATTTTTGCCTGAACCTCCCTTTCGGGTTTTCGGTTCACCGGGATGCCCATTTTTGCCCAAGTCGCCCTTTCAGGTTTTCAACTTGTCGGGTTGTTTTATGCGTAGTATCTTTTGACCATGTCTGCGTTCGCAGGGTGTGGAAAATCGTCGCCTTCCATGGTGGTCAAAATCATTGCCCCACCAGAAAAGATGCTCTTGATCACAAATGGTCCTTCGTAAGTAGGAGTCCATTTGCCCCTGGGATCACTTTGCGGCAAGATGATCTGCTTGATTACAAGATCTCCGACTTGATATACTTGGCGCCTGACTTTCTTGTTGAAAGCCTTGATCATGCGTTTTTGATACGCCTGACCATGACAAACAGCAGTAAGTCGCTTCTCGTCGATCAAATTGAGTTGATCAAGTCGGGTCTGAATCCAACCGTCTTCACTCAAACCGGCGTCCTTCATAATCCTTAAGGAAGGAATCTGAACCTCCATAGGCAAAACAGCCTCCATGCCATATACTAAAGAAAATGGGGTTGCCCCTATTGAAATACGTGTCGTGGTACGATATCCATGCAGAGCAAATGGTAACATCTCATGCCAGTCTTTGTAGGTGACTGTCATCTTTTGAATGATCTTCTTGATATTTTTGTTCGCGGCTTCAACAACACCTTTCATCTTCGGCCGATAGCGAGATGAATTGTGGTGATAAATCTTGAACTGTTTGCATAGAGCGGTGATCATAGTATTGTTCAGATTTGTACCGTTGTCTGTGATGATCCTGTCGGGGACACCATATCGGCATATGAGGTTCTGCTTGATGAAGCGGGCAACCACATTCTTTGTAACTGAGGCATAGGAAGCTGCCTCGACCCATTTGGTGAAGTAATCAATAGCCACCAGGATGAAGCGGTGTCCATTGGATGTCGTGGGCTTGATCTCCCCAATCATGTCAATGCCCCACATGGCGAATGGCCAAGGAGCTGTCAGAACATTGAGAGGAACAGGAGGAATATGTACCTTATCGACGTAGACTTGGCACTTGTGGCAAGTACGGGAATGTTGATGACCATCAGCTTCCATGGTAGACCAGTAGTAGCCTGCCCTTAGAATCTTCTTTGCCATTGTATGTCCGCTCAAGTGGGTGCCAAATGTGCCACTGTGTATCTCAGTCATGATCAACTCTGCTTCAGCTTTGTCCATGCATCAGACTAAAACACAATCATGGCTACGTTTATAAAGGATGCCATTGCTTAGGAAGAACTTGGCAGCAAATCTCCTCAAGAACTTTTTGTCATTGACGGAAGCTCCTTCAAGGTATTCTCTAGTCTGGAGATACCTTTTGATTTCATGAAACCAGGGTTGTTCCACTACTTCTTTGGTATTAATCTCATGATAGTGCGCAGGTTCGTCCATTCGCTCGATGGTAATTTGGGGAGCCTCGTTATCCCAGTTGAGTTTAAACATGGAAGACATTGTAGCCAGAGCATCTGCTAGCTGATTCTCTTCTCGCGGGAAATGCTCGAACGTAATCTGCTCGAAATGAGGCAACAAAGTCAGGACATGTTCTTTGTATGGGATAAGATTAGGATGTTTGGTGTCCCACTCTCCTTTGACTTGACTGATAACCAAAGCCGAGTCCCCAAATACGACCAAAGATTTGATTCCCAAGTCTATAGCAGCCTTGAGACCAAAGATGCAAGCTTCATATTCAGCCATGTTGTTGGTACAACTGAAGCAAAGTCAGGCAGTGAAGGGTGTATGGCAACCTTTCGGAGAAATGAGTACCGCACCGATATCGTTGCCAAGTGCATTTGAAGCACCATCAAAGTACAGGGTCCATCGGGATCCTTGTTCAGGTCCGTCATATGGTCCGTTACCTTCGATGTTGTCTAATGTCATGATGTCCTCGTCTGGGAAGTCGAATCTCATAGATTGATAATCTTCGACGGCTTGATGAGCTAGATGTTAAGCTAGTACACTCCCTTTTATAGCTTTTTGGGTAGTATACTGGATGTCATACTCAGTCAGGATCATCTGCCATCTAGCGATTCTTCCAGATAAAGCAGGCTTCTCGAAGATATACTTGATCAGATCCATCTTGGAAATCAGCAAAGTGGTATGAGTCAACATATACTGCCTTAGTCGGCGAGCAGCCCATACCAAAGCGCAACAAGTTTTCTCGGGCAGTGAGTAGCGAGTCTCACAGTCGGTAAACTTTTTGCTAAGGTAATAAATGGCATGCTCTTTTCGACCAGACTCGTTATGTTGGCCCAGCACGCGCCCCATTGAGTTATCCAAAACAGTCAGATACATGATCAACGGCCTTCCTTCGACGGGTGGCATCAGAATAGGAGGTTCTAGTAAGTGCTCCTTTATCTTATCAAAAGCAACTTGACAATCATCGTTCCATTCAACTACCTGATCTTTCTTCAACAGTTTGAAAATTGGCTCGCAGGTAGATGTCAGGTGAGAGATGAACCTTGCAATATAGTTCAAGCGTCCCAAGAATCCTCTGACCTCCTTTTTAGTACGGGGAGCAGGCATTTCTTGTATAGCCTTTACTTTAGCTGGATCAACCTCTATACCTTTGTTGCTGACAATAAATCCCAAAAGTTTACCAGACCTAACCCCAAAAGTGCACTTGCTTGGGTTCAGCCTGAGCTTATACTCCTTCAATCTGGCAAACAGCTTTTGCAAATGTTCGAGGTGCTCTTCTTCTGTCTGTGATCGAGCTATCATGTCGTCTACGTAAACTTCTATCTCATGATGTATCATATCATGAAACAAAGCCACCATGGCGCGTTGATAGGTTGCCCCTGCGTTCTTCAGTCCGAACGGTATCACTTTGTAGCAGAAGGTACCCCATTGCGTGACAAAGGTAGTTTTCTCCATGTCCTCGGGGGCCATTTTGATTTGGTTGTATCTCGAGAACCCATCCATGAAGGAGAACACCTTGTGCTGAGCTGTGTTGTGAACCAAGATGTCGATATGTGGTAGTGGAAAATCATCTTTAGGGCTAGCCCTGTTCAAATCCCGATAATCCACACACATCCTGACTTTGCCGTCCTTTTTGGGTACGGGCACAATGTTAGCAACCCATTATGGATAGGTTGTAACAGCCAGAAAACTAGCGTTGAATTGCTTCATTACTTCAGCCTTAATCTTCTCAGACATGTCAGGCCTCATTCGGCGAACCTTTTGCTTGATCGGTGGACAATCTTCTCTTGTGGGGAGACGGTGAACCACGATGTCGGTGTCTAGCCCTGGCATGTCTTCATAAGACCAAGCGAAGATTTCAACATATTCGTTCAACAACTGCACTAAGCGCTCCTTGACATTTGGTTCCAGGTTGGCACCCACTTTTACTTCCTTCCGATCCTCTTCTGTCCCCAAGTTGATGGTTTCTAGCAACTCTTCGTAAGGCAGAATGGCCCTCTCTTCTTGTTGTAGAAGTCTGGCTAACTCTCCCGGCACTTCACAATCTTCGTCAACTTTGTACTCATCATGATTGACCAAATCTTCAGAGTTATCGAAGGCTAAAACAGAATAGTCACCCATGGAATCCGGAGTGGACGGGTACCTGCATTTGTGAGTGTGGGTGTGTGTAAGGGATAGCCATCCTTAAACAAACAAAAATGCAAAAGGAAAGAAAATGAACAGTTTATAAATGAAAAACGTCCAATGATTCATTAAAACATGGCATATGATTATGAAGAAAACCAAGCCCTTACAAATGGACCTACATGCCCCGGGCAAGGCATGAGGTGAAAATAGTGTGCGAACTGTTTTAGTTATTACAGACCATAAAAACGTGAAATTGTTCAAAGATAAAATTACTGGTTGATAAAGGTGATAGGAACAAAATCCTTTGCTTCCCAATTGCTCAAACCCCCTTCAACAGTCGAAAAGATCCATTCTTCAAAATGGCTCTCCTCATCTTCATCTTCTACAACATTGATTCCGTAGTGAGAAATCTTGACGGGTGGTCCTCCGATCTTAGAGCGACGCATAGCCTTTTGTCCTGCAGCAGTAAACCCCAACCCAAACTTGTCTGTCTTATAGGGAAAGTCGGGAAACTGCCCCCATACTGTGCTCTTCCCCTCCTTAATCACAGCCTCTGCATCCTTGAGAGATGCCATCCTAGCCACATGTTTGGGAATGATAGGTACCTCAACCACTGTCTTCGCAACTACTACCTCGGGAGAAACTTCCTCAAAATGTTGAAAAGGCGTTTCGATGAACTCGCCATCTAACTCCACATATCGAAAGGAATTGAGATGACTGATCATGTACTCTTCCTCGCCGTGCACAGTTATGATTTTACCCTTAACAGGATATTTCAGCATCTGGTGCAAAGAGGATGTAACTGCCCCAGCATAATGGATCCACGGTCTTCCTAGCAAACATGAGTATGACGGACGGATGTCCATTACGTAGAAGGTGGAGTTGAACACTTCGGTGCCTACCTTGATAGGAATATCAACCTCTCCATGAACCATTCTTTTGGAACCATCGAAAGATCTGACGACGATGTTACTAGGTTTGAGGGTCAAACCTTCACAATCCAAACGGTCTAAGGCCTTCTTTGGCAGCACATTCAGGGAAGAACCAGTATCAACCAAGACATGGGCGAGAGTGGTTCCTCGACATTCAACTGAAACATGTAACGCATCATTGTGCTTCCTTCCTTTGGGAGTTAAGTTAGCATCGGAAAAGCCCAGGCCATTGTCAGCAGTAAGACTGGCCACACAATCCTGAAATTGGTCAGCCGAGGTCTCTTGGGGTACATGTGTCGTCTTCAAGAATTTAATCAGGGCCTTAGCATGGGCCTCTGAACAGAGCAGGAGGGCTAACATTGAAATTTTAGAAGGGGTTTGCCCTAATTTTTCCACAACGTCGTGGTCACTTTTTCTGATTATTTTTAGGATTTCATCCATTTCCTTCTGAGTGGTTTTGGGGATAACCACAGCATGAGCCTTCTTCCTGACAGGCATTTCCAGTATCCCCTTACCCTTGTCGGTATTATCAGCAGATGGTCTTTCTTCAGGAGTAACCACTTTTTCAATCACTGGGCCTTGCACAGAGGGTCCAACAGGTGCAGAAGCTTTTAAGGGTACGAAAACTGCTCGGGGGGGAGCAATCTCCGGAGAAAAGATCCGGCCACTGCAGGTTATCTTGCTTGTACCCGTGATGTTCCCTATATCAGGGTCTTCTTCAGAAATTTCTCATACTGTTTCGATTTGTTTGATGCCGTGGTAGAAGATTTCTCCCCCATAGTTCCACGGTATCTTTTTGCTTGATTGGTACGGGACAGGTCCCGGCATGGTGATCTTTAGAGGTACACAATCGGAGTTGGGTGTAATCCCGACAGGCCTTTTGCAAGCCTTGGGAGGATTGTCGGAAATGGTTATGATGGCAATATCATTGGTTGAAGTATCACAAGTATCAGGAGTAATCGGATTGAAAGTGTTAACAGGGGTTTTCTGGAAAAGTATTTCTTGAGTATCCATCAGGCGTTGGACACCCGACTTCAACATTGGACAATCACCTTGAATGTTCAAACAAAAATAACAGTCTTCATCACAACCAGGAAAGATCCCGGCTCTCAACAAATTTTCTTTAATCACTAACAATGGAGTCAACAGATCGGCAACATCAGTAACATGGAGGTTTTCCAAAACAGCATGCACATTGTGGTTGTGCTTGGGCATCGGAGCAGATATAACATTGGGCTTCTCAGGAGCGTCAAATTCAACCTCTTTGGCATCAATTAAATCCTGAATTTTGTTCTTAAGTGCCCAGCAATTATTGGTATCGTGTCCAGCACTATCGGAATGGTAAGCACACTTGGCATTGGAGTGATAGTATGGAGAGGAGGTGTTAGGGTTTTTTGGAGCCTCCTTCAAACTAGTCAAATTCATCTTCAACAAATGGGGAAGAACTTGTGTGGGCGTCATATTGATACGGGTGAACTGCCGTTGTGGCCGTTCTACCCGTTGTTGATTAGGTCTCGACTGATTGTTACGAGGTTGATCATTTGACGAATTTTGAATCATCACGGCCCCTACAGTCGGCCGATGCTCAATTCTTCCCAGTCCCTTCTGAGAATACACAGCAGATGCTTCTTTCTTGGCTGGGAAAGGTTTTTTAACAGTTGTGGATGCGGAGGCATCCTTTTGAATCTTTCCACTTTTAATACCGGCCTCCACCCTTTCGCCGGTCAAAATCAGTTCAGTAAATCCCGCAGAAGAGCTTCTAATTAGATGGTTGAAGAAAGGGCCAGATAGGGTCCCCAAAAACATGTCGACTAATTCCCTATCTGATAGCGGTGGCTGCACCCTTCCAGCCAGGTCGCGCCACTTCTGGGCGTACTCCTTAAACCCTTCATTTGAAGCCATCCCCATACTTTGTAACTAGGTACGAATGGGCGCCAAATCAGCATTGTATTGATACTGACGATAGAAAGCAGCTGCCAAGTCTTACCAATTGTGAACCTCTGATCTCTCGAGCTGATAAAACCAATCTAACTGAGTGCCAAACAAGCTGTCTTGGAAAAAGTGTACCCAGAGGTCTTTATCAGATGAATGTGGTTGGATCTTTCTAACATACGACCTCAAGTGCATCTTAGGGCAAGACAGACCGTCGTACTTGGAAAATGTTGGAACTTTGAACTTGGGAGGGATAACAATCCCAGCTACCAACCCCAGTTCCTCAAAATCCAATCTGGGCACCCTTTGCAACTCCATAGCTACCAATCTGTCTTCAAGGTTCTTATACTTATCATCCGCTGGTGGATACTGTTGTTCTGAATAGTCTTCGTCTTCTTCCTCTTCCTCCTCTTCTACCTCAGACTCAGAAGGTACAATAACTCCTTTCCCCTTGCCAATCCCTTCGTCAGACGTTGAAGGAAACTCAAGAGTCCTTCTAGCATCGCCCTCAAACCTTCTTCCGAAAGTGGCTACCCCCGGTCTCTTTTTCTTTTTCTTCTCTTTATTATTCTCCAGCAGAACTTTGAGATCCTCTTGACCCTTTGCCAAGGTCATGAGGAGTTGCTGAAATTGTGAATTTTGTGCTTGTAGATCCTTCACTGTTTGCTCCAAATCCATCTTGCTGAAATAAATAGCAGAAATATAAGGAAACCTGGCTTGAAGACCTGTTTATGCATATGATGAATGGTATGTTATTCATGTAATGCATTCAAGGGTTTAAAAATTCAAATTTGTTGTAAACAAAAAGAACGCACGTCATATTAAGAAGAAATTGTTAGTACATAAGTGCCCCATGGGTGAAATATTACAAAATTCTTAATGTAAAAAGACATTGCGCATCCTCTTTGGTGCGATGTAGGTGTTGAGAGTTTCCTCCTCGTGAAGTCGGCGGGTGAGCTCTAAAACCTTCTTCTCACTGGCATAGAAGCTGGCTTCGAAAGTATCCTGTTCTTCTTTGAGTTGGATCCATCTCTTTTGCATTTCTTCCCATGATGTTGGCATGTCAGGATGTAGGATGGTGTATGAAACCTCTCCTTCCATAACAGGCTCTTTGATCAAGGGGAGAATATGGGGATATGGCATCATAAGATTCTGGGAGCGGGTACGTACCCACTTGAGGTAAGGCTCAAGGGGGATGGAATTCTTGTGCCCCAGCGTCTTACTATCCACCTTGTTGGGCATCCTCCAAGCTCTGATGAACCTTTGTCGAAGTCCTTGCGCATTGTTGTCGAAGTCAAAAACTAGGTCCGGAATCAGCATGTCATGAGGGCCATCCCTCCGAGCATATCCAAATTGTCTCAAAGCTAGACAGGGGTTGTAGGTAATGCCTCCCCTAATGCCAAGTAATGGGACATTAGGAAATTCACCACAACCATCAATGATGATGACATTTTCTCTGGACCGAGAACACCAATGTACATCAGAATGTGTGAGGGTCATCAATCATTGTGACCACCTCAAACCCTGCTCATTCTTCAAAACTGCTTGTGGAAGGTGAGAAATAAACCACCTTGCAAGGAGAGGAGTACAACACATGAGAACACCTCTTTTCCTCATTGTTCGTGTGTAAAATGAGTGTAGGATGTCTCCAAGCAATGTAGGTATGGGATTCCTGGATATGAAAATCTTGACAGCATTCACATCTATAATTGATCAGGATTTGGGAACAAAACCAACCCATAGATAAGGAGTGCCACAATCTCTTCAAAGGCTTGTAGATCAAGAGAATTCCAGCATTCTTGTGCCTTCTCCAACAAAAACTTTGCCAAGAATCCCTTGACACCACTTCTAGTTTCCCAATGCCCCTTGATGTCAGATGGTTGCAAGTGTAATACTTGAGCAACATCTTCAGGTTTTGGTTCTTTTTCTGTACCGTTGTAGGGTAGTTGATTAAGAATAGGAATTCTCAGGAGTTGAGAAAATTCCTCCAAAGTAGGTACCAACTGATAATCAGGGAATGTAAAACAGTGGTGTATGGGGTCAAAGAATTGGAAGAGAACTTTAACCATATCTTCTTCAATGCTGGTGTTGACTAAGTTGAGGAGTCTACCATGTCTTTCACTGAAGAGAGAATTCTCTGGAATCCTGGAAGTAAGCTCCTTGAGTTGAGGAGGGATCCTCACAAGATTGACTTGAATTGTTTTCCTGCGAAGAGATTCCATGACCTACAAAACAAGAACAAAGATGAAGATCCAAACCCTTGAAATGGTTAGTGGATGCATATGATGCTTTATGATGTTCATGATGTATGTACAAGCACATGTACAAGCAAGTCACACAAAACCCTAGTTTCAGGCTTGCATGAGGTTTCATAGGTAAGTACCCTCTTGAGTTTAGTTGGCTCAAAACCTGTCCTATAAATAGTAACCGGGTTCTAAGGAGCTCAATATCATTGGATTATTTTCTATGTTCATTGTTTTGGTTTAGCCACTTAACTAGCGACCAAAATATTCCAAGAAAACAACCCTCAATGAGTGTAGTATCGAGTATCTACCAACTTCGGACTGCACCAAAGTCGGTCATCTCACTACCCCTAATAAAAGGCCAAGATGGTCAAGTAAGATTCTAGTTCATTAGTGCTTAATGACATCACTCAGTGGCCCCGTATTCTCTTTGATTGACTCAAAGGCTACCGGTACTCACAAATATGTCGCACTAATATAGTTATTGCTTCAACCGTGTCGGTATACCCCGCACAGTTTCCACAACGTATTGCTATCTATGAATGTTTCCCAAATCCGGGTGGAGGATTTCAAGCCCAAACAAGAGAACCAAAATGTAAAGCAATCAAAGCAAACAATAATCATGCAAAGGGAGATCTAAGCCCTAAGGTTACTCCACTTAAAAATATTTCCCCAGCAGAGTCACCAATTCTGTGATACGGTGGGAGAACTGACTTGGGATTTTGCGTTTGTGTTCGCAAATGTTTCGGTTTAGCAAGAGTCGCCACCGACTTTTTATTTTATCCTAAGGAAAGGTCAAAAAGCACAAGAAAGACCTTTGAGATGTTTTCTTGGGTTCGAGGAGTAGATTATAGAAAGGGAAGGTATTAGCACCCTTTCTATCCATGGTTATCCATGGGCTCTTAGTTACTTGCTTAGATCACTTGCTTTGCATTTCTATTGTTTGAAATGGTGCTTTTCAATTGTTTGAAATGGTGCTTTGTGTGTGATTTTGGAAAATGTTTTGAAAAGAGGCCATCATCGTGGAAACATTTGTAATGATTCTTGTTTGAATGTATACAAAGGTGTTTTTTTCTTTTGAAAGGTTTTCAATTTTTGAAAGTAGGGTTTTGAAATTGTGTTTGTGAAGTGTGTTTTGAAAAGTAGCAAGTATGTTTTTGCAAGCTTGATCAAGTAACTAAGAGCTATCTACCCTATTTACTCAAAGATCTTTCTTATGTTTTTAACCCTTTTAACAGTGTTGTTTCACCATTGTATTTGGTGAACAACCTTGTGTTAGGATGTTTTACAGGACAGGCGCGGGTCATCGTATAGACCATGATAACAATAGTGTCAAGTATCTTTGGCAATTTTCTTGAGGGACTTGATCATTTTGTTTAGGCAACTTCAGATAGCGTCATCGAGGGACTATGATCTTTTGTTTTGTTTTTGTTTTGCCAAAGTACTCAACATGCAACCATGGCCCATTTTTGAAGGCAACAAGTGGATTGTAACCTTAGGGGTGCAAGTGTGCGTTGTGTTTGTTTTTCATGCATATTTATCTTGGATTAGGTCAAACTAATTGTTGATTTTATTTGCATACAAACCCTAGGTCTAAGTATGGCATAATTGAAAGCTTTTAAATGTGCGAGAATTTAAATGCTATACTATTACAACATGATATAGGGAGGGGGTACAAATTTGAATTGGGGATATTTTGACAAGAAAATAAATTCTAAGATTACTATTACAACCAAATTGAATGTACAAGATACAATATTTAAATGTACAATAATTGAAATAAATACAATAAATAAATGTAAATAACATGTATTATGCCAAAATGTTTTTTTAGTATGTAAAAAGTATTTTTCAATGTGAAAAGTAAAATAAAAAGATCAATTTTAATTATTTTTCCTATTTAGGGCAAGAAACCCTAATTCTTAATAAATAATATTATTTATTAATTTTATACAAATATATATTAACAAAATAAAAGTATATTGTAAAAAATGTTTTTTAGTGTAAAATATTAATAAAAATGAAAATGTGATATTTTTGTATTTTTTAACCTAATTATTTAATAACAAGTATATAAGCATATACATATATTTATTAAACATATTAAATGTACAAAGATAAAAATTAATTATTTTAAAAATGGATATTTTTAAGAAAATGTTTTTAAATGTGAATAAAAATAATAAATGAAAATAAATATATTTTTACATTATTTTAGGTTTTAATAAAAAAGAATATAAAGCCTTTAAATATTTTTTATACTAGTAATAATTAGAATAAATTCCAAATAAATATAAAAATTTATGAAAATAATTTTTAGGTATTTTTTCATGTTAGAAAAAAAAATATTAAAATCAAAAATGAAATAAAATGCAAAAAATGACAAATATGCAAGCAAATGGGCCAGGGGAGTGCAAACTGAATATGCATGTGTGAAAAGCAAAAGCAACTCAGGCCCAGCCCAAGCAACTTCATCTTCTTCCTCAGTTTCAAACAACACACGCGTTCTGTACTTCCAATGCTATCTCCTGATTCTTTGATTTTTTGACAAAACTCATAACATGAACATTGTAGAGAATTAAACAACGAATTCAACCATATAAAAAACTTGGATTAAATCTCAAAGACCAGAGAGAATTTCTCTGGCCCTAATTTCTAACCTAGTTTTTTCAAAAAGTTCATGAGTGAAATTCTCTCAGCACGATTAATGTAAATGAAAACTAAGCATATGTATGGCTTCAGGGCTATGAGTACAACATATTTCATTCACAAACCTAAGCCTAACCATTCCTAAATAGAGAGATAGAATTCCATGAAATACCTGTTTCAGTTGACTTCGAGCTGGACAATGTAGCAACCTTCAATGGTGTTTGAGCTTCTGTTGAGCTTGTCTGAGGCCCAAGGAAGCTTCTCCAATGCTTGGTTTGCTTTGAAACAACTTGAATCGTGTTGTAGAACTCAACCTGCAGAGCTTTGAAATGAAAATGGAAAAGTGAGTTAGAGGTGTTACAGCTTGCAATGGGGGCCTGGGATAGTTAGGTGAGTTGGTTGGAAGGTGTTGGAACTATCTTGGGACAAAACGCACGATGGAATTTTGTTGTGGCTTGCAAAATGCAGAACCTGCCCTATTTTGCAGAAAAACAGAGGTTCTGAGTATGAGGAGCTATTAGGGGTGAAAGGGTCGTGCTTTAGGCTTGTTGGGAGGTATGGAATTTGTTCACAAAGTTCTTGTAAGCTTGTGTTAACAGATATGAGAGGTTGCTTGTGTTTTGCAAGTTTTCTTCTACTTGAAGCAAGAGAATGGAAATGATGTTATAGCCCTGTACCAGCCCTCATATAATGCTGCATCTTTTTCTCTTGGTTCCTGGAATTGATAGCTTCAATCTTGCTTCAAAGATATGGCCCCATACCTCAAGGATTTTGGTTTGACATAAAGTGCACTTTTACAAAAATGGTATTTTACCTTTTTCCAAATAAGGGTTAATCTTGTATGTAATGTCCAAATGGCCAAGATAACACCCTAGTTTGATCTTGAGTTCCAAGGGTCTTGTGATGAGAAAATGTTGATGAAATGAGAGGGCAAATTTTGGGGTACAACATTAGGGTTACATGACAAGAATGTATGATTAACTTTAAAACAGTTAGCAAACCCTAAATGTGCAAAGATAAATAAGCTTGAAATTGAATCACTCGCACATGCGCACTCCTAGGATATACCCCCACTTCGGTTGCCTTCGGTAAACGGTCATTAGGTATAGGATGCTTTAGTGGTCGTCCTTTTGTCTCAAAGATCAAAGTTGCCTCTGAATGGTTGCCTCGTAGTTGTTGCCTCGAATAATTGATCTTAAGACATTAGGGTTACTACTAAGACGTCCTAACATTGCTTTAGTGATCGTACATCCCTTTTCGAATTGACCCTTAAAACTCCATCGATGGTGCTACCTACTCACTAATAGTGGGATAGCGTTGTCTAAAGGAAACAAACATAGAACAATTCTTTTTTCGAGTAGGTAGATTAGTTCTTAAGTACTTGCTCAACACAAACAAACTTTTCACACTTACACTCTTTTTCAAACAAAGTTTTCAAAACAACTTCGTAACACTCTTGAGGACTGATACAAGGGTTAAATCGAAGTTAAACAAAAACTTTTCAAATCACACAAACACAAAGAAGCAATTTTGAAAATGATGAGCAAGTACCTAAGAGCCCGTAGATAACTACGGATAGAAAGGGTGCTAATACCTTCCCTTTCTATAATCTACCCCCCGTACTCAGAATAATCTCGAAAAAGAAATTTTTATGTGCTTTTTTCTTTTCCTTTTTGGATAAAATAAAAGTCGGTGGCGACTCTTGCTTACCCCGATATTTTGCAAACAAAAAACGCAAAACGCAAACCAGCATGTTCCTGAAGCAGTCCAGTTCTTCCACCATATCACAACATCTTTGAACTATCTTTCAAAACAAAACTTTGTATACGTTCTTATAGAGACGAGAACCATTAAAAAGATATTTTAAAAACACTTTCAAAGCCCACACCACAAAACACATTCAAACGAAAGCAAGTTGATCTAGCGAGTAACTAAGAGCCCATGGAAAACCATGGATGAAAAGGGTGCTAACACCTTCCCTTTTCATAATCTACCCCCCAAACTCAAAAACATCTCTAAAGGTATTTCCTGTGCTTTTTCACCTTTCCTTTTGGATAAAAGAAAAGTCGGTGGCGACTCTTGCTAAACCACAACATTTACAAACGCAAAACCTCAAGTCAGTTATCCCACCGTATCACAGCTACCCTCTAGTTTAAAAAGATCATAAGTCCCTCGATGACCCTCTCGACGTTGCCTCGGTAAACAATGATCTTAAAACCCTAGGGTAGTTACTAAAGCTTCTTGCCAAGTTGCCTTCATGACTATAAAACGTCCCTTCGAATGTCCCTCAAACATCCAAACAACTAGGGCTACCTACTCACTAATAGTAGGATAGCACTGTCTAAAGGAAAGGAAGAAAAGAATAAACCTTTCGAGTAGAGTATATAGTTCCTAGATGCTATGCTCAAAACAAACTTTTACACATACACAAAATCCTTTCAAAACCTTTTCAAAAATGCTTTATCAACACTCTTGAGGACTGATACAAGAGTTATCATAAAGCAAATCACTGCACTAAGGCATTTCAAAATACTTTTCAAAACACACAAAAGCACAAGGTATTTTTCAAATGAGCTAAGCATCTAAGAGCCCGTAGAAAACTACGGATGAAAAGGGTGCTAACACCTTCTCTTTCCATAATCTACCCCTCTTACTCAGAAAACTCTCGAAAGGTCTTTTTAAGTTCTTTTCATCCTTTCCTTTGTTGGATAAAATAAAAGTCAGTGGCGACTCTTGCTTACCGCAATATTTGCAAACACAAACGCAAAACCAGTATAACAGTCGGCTCTGCCACCGCATTACACCTTGATCGAAGCCTATAACTCTAATGAAGACTTAGTCTATGAAGAATTAACCTTTGAAGAACTCGCTGCTTCATATAAAGAATTGAGCATCAAAAGTCGAGAGATGGGCCAATTCAAAGAAGATCAAAAGAAAACTATTGATCAACTGCAGACTGAAAAATTAGAGCACCAGTCTATCATCTCTGGACTGAAGGATGAAGTTCTTCTGCTCAAGTCTCAGCTTGATAATATGACTAAGTCTGTAAGAATGATTAACAGTAGTTTTGATGTGCTTGATGAGATTCTTCAGTTTGGAAAGAATGTTGGAAATGTTAAAGGAATTGGCTATAACAATACAGCTACAAAGAACATAGGCAAAGTGGCTGAAGTGAAGTTTGTTCGTCAAAAGAAAGAACTAGAACATAAGATATCAAATAAAATGTTCCAACATCAGCATGGACAATAGAAAAATCACTCAGGATACAAGACTGAATGAAATAGATGCTATTATTGTGGAAGGTTTGGTCATATAAAATCCTTCCTCTACAAGCTATATGGCTATCCCAAATATGAAGCTCAACCCAGTAGAGAACATGTGTTTGTTAAGGATAAGAAGATGGTTCTCAAGAAAGGGTACTTCTAGACTCATAGCTCACACTTCTCTCAGAGCTTCTGCTATAGAGGATTGGTATTTTAGTAGTGGCTGCTCTAGACACATGTCAGGTGTCAAGAAATTTCTAGTAGATATTAAACCATACTCCACTAGCTATGTCACTTTTGGATATAGATCAAAAGGTGAAATAAAAGGTGTTGGAAGGCTGGAATATACATGATAACCTATTCTTGATGATGTGCTATTTGTTAAGGGATTGACTACTAATTTGATCAGTATTAATCAATTATGCAACCAAGGTCTCAAAGTTAATTTTACTGAATCTGAGTGCCTTGTTACAAATTAAAAAATGAAGTTGTCATGAAAGGATCTAGATCAAAAGACAATTTCTATTTGTGGAGTTCTCAAGAAACCAATTGTTTCTCCACATGCTTAATGACACAAGAAGATGAAGCTAAGCTTTGGCATTAAAAGCTTGGTCACTTGCATCTGAGAAGCATGAAGAAGATTTTGTCTAAGGAAGTTGTTAAAGGTATTCCCAAACTGAAGATTGATGAAGGAAAAATCTATGGTGAATTCCATATTGGGAAGCAAACAAGAATGTCACATAAGAAGATCCAACATCTTACCACATCAAGAGTGTTGGAACTGCTACATATGGACTAGATGAGACCTAGGTAGGTTGAAAGTCTAGGAGGAAAGAGGTATGCATATGTTGTTGTTGATGATTTCTAAAGGTTCACATGGGTGAATTTCATCAAAGAAAAATTTGAAGTGTTTTAAGTTTTTAAAGAATTGTGTCAAAGGATTCAAAGATAGAAAGATTGTAGTATAGCCATAATTTGAAGTGACCATGGGAGAGAATTTAAAAATAGCAAGTTTGAGGAATTATGCACCTTTGAATGGATTATTCATGAGTTCTATTTACCTATCACTCCTCAACGGAATGGTCTAGTGGAACGCAGGAATAAGAATATTCAAGAATGTGCCAGAGCCATACTTCAAGCTAAGAAAATTTCATATCATTTTTGGGTTGAAGCTATGAACATTGCCTGCTATATTCACAATAGAGTGACTATCAGATCTGATTGTGAGTAGAGGAGGAAGATGGATCCTAAGAGTGATGAGGTAATTTTCCTGAGATACTTTACAAATAGTAGAGCCTATAGAGTATTCAATTCCAGAACTAAAGTAATGATGAAGTCTATAAATGTGGTGATTAATGACTCAACCAAAGAAGCTGATGTCCCAGATGATGTTGGACCATGAATAACATTGTTCCTAAAGATGTTGCAGATTCAAGTATCAACATTGTTCCTGAAGATGTTGTAGATTCAAGTGTCAACTATGAACCTGAAGAAACTAATACAACTGACAAAGGTCCCTATATTAGGATTCAGAAAGATCATCCTAATGAGCTTATTATAGGAAATCTGAATGAAGGAGTCAAAACCAGATAAAGGGAAGTCGTGTCAAACTCTTGCTTTGTTTCAAAATTTAAACCAAATAATTTCAAAGAGGCCTTGACTGATGAATTATGGATTCAGGCTATGCAAGATGAACTTGGTCAATTCAGAAGAAATGAAGTTTTGGACTTGGTACCAATACCTGAAGGGGTAAATATTATTGGTACTAAATGGGTGTATAAGAACAAGTCAGATGAATAAGGTACTGTCACCAGAAACAAGGCCAGACTTGTTGTTCAAGGGTACACTTAAATTGAAGGAGTGGATTTGATGAAACATTTTCTCATGTAGCTCGCTTGTAATCCATCATACTACTACTTGGAGTGGCATGTCTCTTAAAGTTCAAGTTGTTCCAAATGGATGTCAAGAGTGCCTTCTTAAATGGTTATATAAATGAAGAAGTCTATGTTGAACAACCAAAAGGATTTGTTTATCCTTCTTTCCCAAATCATGTGTTCAAACTAAAGAAGGAATTGTATGGTTTGAAGTAGGCTCCAAGGGCTTGGTATAAAAGGTTGATTGAATTTCTTGTTAACAATGGTTATAGAAAGGGAGGAATTGACAAAACTCTCTCTTTGTCAAATAGAAAGATGGAAAACTTATGATAGCTCAGATCTATGTGGATGATATTGTTTTTGGAGGGATGTCATATGAAATGGTCTAACATTTTGTCAAACAAATGCAATCTGAGTTTGAGATGAGTTTGGTGGGTGAATTAACATTCTTTCTGAGGTTGCAAGTCAAGCAGGTGGAAGACTCGATTTTTCTTTATCAAAGCAAATATGCAAAGAATATTTTTAAGAAATTTGGATGGGAGAATGCCAACCATAAGAGAACTTTTACTCCTACACACTTGAATCTATACAAAGATGAGAAAGGAGTTGATATTGATCAAAATTTATATAGAAGCATGATTGGAAGTCTTCTATATCTTACAACTAGCAGACTAAACATAACTTTTGTTGTTGGAGTTTGTGCTAGATATCAAGCAGCACCTAAAGTGAGTCACATCAATCAAGTCAAGAGAATTCTGAAGTATGTAAATGGTACATGTGAGTATGAAATGTTATATTTTCATAGCTCAAATTTAGAGCTTATGGGATATTGTGATGTTGACTGGGCTAGTAGTGCTGATGACAAGAAGAGTACCTCTGGTGGATGTTTATTCTTAGGAAACAATTTGATTTCATGGTTCAGCAAGAAACAAAATTGTGTATCTCTATCCACAACTGAAGCTGAGTATGTTGCTATAGGAAGTAGTTGTTCTCAACTTGTGTGGATGAAATAAATGCTATCTGAATACAATGTCACACAAGATGTCATGACATTATTCTGTGACAACTACAGTGCTATTAATATTTCCAAAATTCCTATTCAGCATAGTAGGACTAAGCACATTGATATCATGCATCATTTTATTAGAGAGCTTGTTGAAGACAAAGTCATAATTCTTGAGCGTGTTAACACTGACAATCAGCTTGCTAATATTTTTACTAAAGCTCTAATGGAATTAAGTTTGAAAGTTTGAGAAGGAGACTAGAGATCTGTATCCATGAGAACATATAGCAATTAATGCCACTATTTATCATACCCCAAATTTTCCCGGTTTATTTTCAAAAATTCAAATGATTTTCAAAATTGGGTTTTATAAATTTCTTTAGTTTATATACAATAACATTTTGGATTTTAAATGTTCGTTCTCAAGTTATTTTGTCTATTTAAAAATATATAATAGTTTACTTTTAAATTATTTGTATTTCTTAAAAAGTAAATACTCGTTCACCTTTCATATGCTTCTATGTGCCTTTTTATCTCGAATAGGATGACATAGTACAATTGATAAAGGAGTAAGACTTGCAAGTGGGATTTTTTTTTTGAATAACCATGTATTAAATTTTTTTTTGCAAATAACCACATTTCGGAAAAAATTACGCAAATAACCATGTTTCAGATGACTCCCCAAAGGAGGAGTCATCTCACTTGGCGCCTACACCCATTATTTTAGGGGAGGCGCCATCTCACTTGGCGCCTAGGTGCTTAGGGCTTGCCCTAAGCCAAGTGAGATGGCGCCTTAGTGTATTTCTAGGGCAAATTTCACGTTTTTTTTCAATCCAGTGCGTTGCGTATTCGATACAGGATCAACAAAATTGACTTTTTACTAAAAAAATGATTACACCCATAAGTATTACATAAAAAAACAGATAAAAAAACAGATAAATCAGTGGTCCCCCGAAACCCGGTAATGACCCTCAGTTCTGCATCCCCGTCCTCGCCTTTCCCGTGCTAGTTGTCGTCGCATTTCCTGCTGTGGCAGGGTCAATGGCCCAGCGAAGTCAATGTATTCCGGATCCATAAAATCAGTCAGATTTCCATATTTAGAAGATCCGCTTTGGTACAGTCGGTTACCCATACCCTCAAAGTTTATTCGTGTTGGCGGTGGGTGGGGTTCCATGGTGGGTCTGTAGCATTGATCGTCTGAGTACGAGGGGTAGAAAGGAAATGGATCTTGGGGTGTTTGGTATTGAGGATGTTGGGTGGTTTGGTGATACTATGGTTGATGGTAAGTTGGGTCGGTTGGTTCGTAATCTTCCGACATTCCCAGATCAGGGCTAAGGCTGGATGTTGAGGGGCCCATATTGGGATATACAGAAGACTGAAATTGTGTGTGGGGTATGTGGGTGTGCTGTTATTGTGATTGGAATTGTGGTTGGATGTGAGGCATATGGGGGTATTGGTACTGAGGTGGTGATTGTGGTTGGTTGTGGGGCATTTGGGTGTAATTATGTTGTGGTGGGGATTGTGGTTGGGTGTTTATGGTTCTGTTTCGTCTGGGGGGTTGGTGGGAGGTTGATGTGTGTTGGGTTTGTTGTTGGGGAAACGAGGGTTGTGCCCATTGTGTTCGTGGGTCAACCAAATACCTTGGATGAGACACGTGCATTTCAGGGTTACTAACCGACCTGTACCAAGATAAATATTGATTCGTGTGTCGCATATTACCATGATTTAGGAAAACCGGGAATTGCAAGACATGTCGGTGACGCCTCTGCCACATCTTACACCATTCTGGAGCAAAGTATTTCCAGTTGGTAAGACCCCACTGGGCGTCGACCCTTTTGAGATGCCACTGGGACAAAAAAGTTGGATCACTTGGTATCTCTTGATGCATTCTGAACTGCATCTTCACACGGTCGCTGTGGTGCATCTCCACAACATTGAACCATATGATTGCAGTCTTGGCGCTCCAAATTGCTGCATCCTCGGGGTTTGGTTCATGGCCCAAACCCAAATATGGTCTCCAGACAAATTACGGAAAAAAATAAATCAGGTTAATGAAAACGTAATATATAAATAATTTAAATGAAGAAAAGTTGAAAGGTACGACGTACATCATCCGGGCCCAGGTGATCCAACAGATTGCGGTATAGTGCAACATTAAATCTTGGATTCTTGCCGTAATCCATACCCCTCACGCAATACCTAAAGGAAATGAAAAACATTTTATTTTTAGCATATATTTGGTGAAGAGATGAATAGTAATAAATGATATAACTTGATGACTTACTTTGTTGCGTACGGGAAAATGAATGTGTTGTTGTTGACGGGGTTTAAGGACTCCATCCTCCACCAACCCCAAGCTTGAAGTAAAAAAGTGCAGCCATAAAATGTACATTTTTCCTTGACTGCATTTTTGCACAAGGAACTATATAGGTGGGCTAAAACTGCAGAACCCCAACTATACTTTCTTGTTTTTTCAAAATCTCTAAGTAAATGTAAATACATAAAATTTACACTATTTCCCGTACTTTCGGGAAATAAAAAGGTTCCAAATAGTATCATTAGATAAGTTCTAGCTTTTATCACCCTGTCTTGCTCAGAGGAAATTTTCGTTTAATTCCAAACTTGCATAATGATTTTTAAGCTCAGTGAGTAGTATACCCTGACCTCTCGCACCACTGCCTTCAACCATATCCCTGCCCAACAATTCTTCACACTGAGAATTGGGTTGTTGAATTGACCCGTTAACGGCCTTACCGTCAACAGGGAGACCCAGTAACATGTACACATCCTCTAGTGTGACGGTACATTCACCTATTGGTAGGTGAAATGTATGGGTCTCTGGTCTCCACCTTTCCAACATTGCAAGAATGAACTTTAAATCAATTGTGCAGTTAGAGATCTTTATAACATGTCTGAAACTTGCGTATTCCAGATATGGTACGATAAATGGGTCGGGATCCAGGTAGTTGTGAGACCAGATTCTGAATCTTTTGGTATCCTGAGTTAATAATGTAAAAGGTGTAAGATTAAGTAAGATGAACAAAGCATTACCTAAAGTATAAAAAATGTATAACCAAAATAGAAACTTACAAATGCGGCAATGTTGTCCCTTGTGCCTCTGTGAGAATCGCCCATTGTGAGAAGAGCCATTTTTGAAAATGCTTGAGATTATGAAAGACTTAGAAAGTGTAAGAGATTATGAAAGAATTTGTAGCAGAGAGTGAGACGATTGTGGGTGTGAGAGAAGTATGTTATGCTCTATATTTATAGGCAAAAAAATTTCATAGAGTAAGTGAGGTGGTAGCTAGTGCATGCATGCATGATAAGTGTCACTCTTGTAGAGTAGGCGCAGGCTAGGTGGTAGCCTTGGAGGTTACATCTCTGCATGCATGTAACACGATTGGACATTAAGGGAGGCGCCATTGGACTTGGCGAAAGAGTACAAAAATGAAAGGTGTCGCCATCCCTATTGGCGAATAAGAGGTGTCATGGGTTGCAGAGTAGGCGCAGGCTAGGTAACAGCCTTCGGGATGCCATGCCTGAATGCATGTAACATTATTGGAGGTGATGGGTGGAGACTTACATGTTACAGTGTAGGTGCAGAGTAGGCGCAGGCTAGGTGGCAGCCTAGGAGGTTACATCTCTGCATGCATGTAACACGATTGGACATTAAGGGAGGCGCCATTGGACTTGGCGAAATAGTACAAAAATGAAAGGTGTTGCCATCCCTATTGACGAATAAGAGGTGTCATGGGTTACCGAGTAGGCGCAGGCTAGGTGACAGCCTTGGGGATGCCATGCCTGAATGCATGTAACACTATTGGAGGTGATGGGTGGAGACTTACATGTTACAGTGTAGGTGCAGAGTAGGCGCAGGCTAGGTGGCAACCTAGGAGGTTACATCTATGCATGCATGTAACACGATTGGACATTAAGGGAGGCGCCATTGGACTTGGAGAAATAGTACAAAAATGAAAGGTGTCGCCATCCCCATTGGCGAATAAGAGGTGCCATGGGTTGCAGAGTAGGCGCAGGCTAGGTGACAACCTTGGGGATGCCATGCCTGAATGCATATAACACTATTGGAGGTGATGGGTGGAGACTTACATGTTACAGTGTAGGTGTAGAGTAGGCGCAGGCTAGGTGGCAGCCTAGGAGGTTACATCTCTGCATGCATGTAACACGATTGGACATTAAGGGATGCGCCATTGGACTTGGCGAAATAGTACAAAAATGAAAGGAGTTGCCATCCCCATTGGCGAATAAGAGGTGTCATGGGTTACAGAGTAGGCGCAGGCTAGGTGACATCCTTGGGGATGCCATGCCTGAATGCATGTAACACTATTGGAGGTGATGGGTGGAGACTTACATGTTATAGTGTAGGTGCAGAGTAGGCGCAGGCTAGGTGGCAGCCTTGGAGATTACATCCTTACTTAATTCAAATTCAGTATGACCTATTTAGTTTTACATTTATCAAAACACTGATTCACTTAATTTGTCAAACCTTCCAACCTTCAAACCTTCATACAATCAAACCTTCAAACCTTCAAACATACAAACCTTCGAATAACTCATAAACTTCAAACATTCCAACCTTCAAACCTTCCAACCTTCAAACCTTCATACAATCAGACCTTCAAACCTTCAAACAATCAAACATACAAACCTTCGAATAACTCATAAACTTCAAACATTCCAACCTTCAAACCTCCAAACCTTCAAACAACCCTACGCAATGGCCTCTGCACCCCAATATGTCATCAATGCACATTTCAACAGTGAGACATACATTTGTCCCACCTCTGGGTTTTTTTTTAGAGACACAAACAACATCCGATTTCTTTTAAACGGGAAAGCCAATTTCTCGTACTTCAAAAAATGATTGGAGGCCAAACTTGGACGAGGCCCGGTGACACAGATATTTTATCAGAATCCAGTTTTTTTTGGAAACAACCAAATAATATTTTATAAGGTTGAGGTTCAAGATGACGAGGATCTTCAGAATATGTTTTCCATCCATGTGTATTCTGGGTACGACTCTATTGAGTTGTACATTATGCTGCGAGAGCCTCAGGTGACACAAGTGGTTGATCCTTTGGAGAACGAACAAGCAGAGGTAGATGTAGTTGATAAAGAAGAAGAAGATGACGAGTTAGAGTTTGATGAAATGGTGAATGATGATTCCGACGATGATGGCATACCTAGTATTCCTGCAAACGAGATCTACACACCAACTCCGCATATGAAAAACTTTAACATGGGCAGAGATGAACCGTTTAATGATTTATTTTTCAATCCGTATATGCAGTCGGATGAAAACTTAAAAGAGAAGGACAAGTTTCGTAACAGAGAGGAATGCATCAGAGCCATAAAAAATTTACACATGCTCAACTCGGTCGATTTCAAGGTGGACCGTGTCAAACTAGAAAGGTACAAGATCAAGTGTGTCCACCCTGACTGTATGTTCAAGCTCACTGCATCATACAAATTAAGAGGTGATTGCTGGGTCATAGGTTCCATGACTACCCACACTTGTGTAAGTTCTACCCAATCACAGGACCATTGAAAACTTAATTAGGATCTCATTTGTCAAGAAATCCTACCACTGGTCAGCAACGACACATCTTTGAAGGTGAAAACCATCATCTCCCATATCATCGTGGTTTTTAACTATACTTCGTCTTATTGTAAGGTGTGGTTAGCAAAGACTAAGGCGATTGAAAAGGTGTACGTAAACTGGGAGGAGTTATATCAAGAACTTCCTTGCTACCTGAATGCACTCAAGACTTATTCTCCGGGTACTATTTACGTTCTGGAAACAGTGCCAGCATACGCCCAAGATGGTAGTCAACTAAACGGAAACGAAATATTCAGTCAAGTGTTTTGGGCATTTCAACCTTGCATCACAGGGTTTGCATCATGCAAAACAATTATACAAATTGATTGGACTTGGCTGTATGGGAAATACAAAGGCACGCTACTGATGGCAGTTGCACAAGATGGCAACAATAACATTTTCCCAATTGCCTTTGCCCTAGTCGAGGGGGAGACCGGTGGTGCTTGGAGCTTTTTTATGAAAAACCTGCGAACACACGTGGCTCCTCAACCAGATCTCTGTTTGATCTCGGACAGACATGCCTCCATTGAAAGTGCCTACAATAATCCTGCAAACGGTTGGCATGACCCTCCTTCTACGCATGTCTATTGCGTTAGGTATATCGTCCAGAATTTCACGAGGGAGATCAAGGACAAAACACTAAGGAAAGCGGTTATGAATGCGGGATATGCATTAACACAACCCACATTTAAATATTACAGCAACGAGATCCGTTTGTCAAATCTGGAAGCCGGTAGGTGGATCGACAATATTCCGGTGGAAAAATGGACTAGGTCATACGACAATGGCCAAAGATGGGGACACATGACAACGAATCTTATTAAATCGATGAATGGGGTATTCAAAGGCATACGAAACCTCCCGATCACTGCATTTGTAAAATCTACGTATTTTAGGATGGCTTCGTTGTTTTCCAAAAGAGGTGAAATATGGAATGCGGTGTTGCAATCTGGACAACTATGGAGTGAAAGCTGCATGAAGTATATTAAGGCAGAAAGTGCCAAAGCCAACACTCATATGGTTATACGGTTTGACCGACACGGCCACAACTTCATTGTGAAAGAAACAATCAACCACAACGAAGGCCTGCCAAGACAAGAATATAGGGTTATACTACCTTCTCGTTGGTGCGATTGTGGCAAGTTTCAAGCCTTTCGTATGCCTTGCTCTCATGTCATTGCCGCTTGTGCTTATACCCATCAAGACGTGCTACAACTTTTGTCACACATTTACAAATCTGAAATGTTGCTCAACGTTTACAACAACAGCTTTCCTTTGGTAGCAAAACTAGATTATTGGCTTGCATACGACAGCAAAATAGTGTGGCACAATGACCAAACGCAAAGGAACAAGAAGGGCCGTCCCAAAAGTAAGCGCATCACAACCTAAATGGACGACCTTGACAAGCTGGAAAGAAAGTGTGAGTTATGTCATCAGGTCAGACACAATCACAAAAATTGTCTGAATCAGGCGTCTGCCTCGACCACATAAAAATTGTAATACATAAAATCTTTCCTTAATTATGTTGTAAACATTAGGGTTTTTCGTTAACAATATTTGCTACAATAAATATTACGCGTACAAGAAAAAAAACACGATATTCCGTCTACGAAATTACAACTGTTAAAACAATTTCATTTGACCCATGCATCATCAACATTACGTCACTGTCTGTTTTGACTTCCTCCAACCATACATTAGGTCTTCCAGTCGCATGTGAGGTTGTTGTTCGTCTTCGTTGGATCCTTAGAATTTCCCCCCCTCCACAATGTCTCCATCTAGCCATCACATCAACTCCCGCTTCAGACACTCGATGGAGTGAATGTGCCAGAATTTCATTTTCATCGCAGGTTTCGTGGCGGAGAAGATAACGTAACCATCTCAGGTAAAAATTATGGGCGATGTCATGACGCAAATAACAGAGTAAAAAATAAGAAAACAATGTGAGAAAGTGTGAGAAACGACGGAGAAACGGACGGATTATTTATAAAAACAGCATTTTGCCCTAGGAGCCAAGTGAGATGGCGCCTCCTCTCACTTTCAATACCTGGTTATTGCAAAAAAAAAATTCTGCAAGTGGAAGGTCTTGTGTTCAAATCCCACCTTCCACAATTTTGTATTTTTATCTATTCCAATTTCCTTTCATTTTTGTCATTATTTCAAAAAATCATTAAAAAATATATTTTTTTAATTATTTATTAATAATTTTCGTTTTCTTTTTTATTAATATTTTAATATTAAAATTTTTAGTTTTTAAATATTTGATTTAATATAAAAATAACTTTGCGCTTTTCATTTGTTTTGGGTAAACTTTCTTTTCAAGTTTTTAACCTAATTCCAAATTTATAAATAGAACTCTTATCCATCATAATAGGGCACCCACGAAAGCCTGCGAATTTCACACCTACAATTTTTACAATCATCCACTAGGATTTTGTCTTGAACAGAACACCTAAAGTTTTTCATAAACAATTCTCTATCTCTCTCTTTCACAAATATTCTTTCTACGCAATTTCTTTTGTTGGTTTATTTTAGGGTTTTTTCTTGAACAAACACTTAACCCTGCTTTTGTCTTGAACAACCAATCACACACAATTCATAACATTCACAATTTCAATCTTCTACTTTATCATTCTCACACTTTTTTCAAACTTTGTTTCAAAACTTCTTTTTCAATACAATTTGTAATTTCTTTATTTTGGCCAAAGATTAAATATGAGACCTCCCTTTTATTTTTAGTTCCTTTTAACATTAATTTGTTTTATTTTTAACCATATGATGACTATTTGATGGTATTATTTTTCATCTAACAATTTATGTTGTTATTGTTATCTAACAATTTATATGGTTATTGTTACTAATTATTATTTTTTATCATCTAACAATTTATATTGTTATTGTTACTAATTATTTTTTTATCTAGCAATTTATATTCTTACTGTTACAATTATCACCAACCTTCTATTCAAAAATTTGTATAATTTTCCAAGTCAAACAATAACAATCACTAACAACACAATCATGAATTATCACCACGGTTTCATCCACCGCTGTGAGAGAAACATCTCTGATTGGTAATCCATGCTTCTGTTTTATTTGAATGATGATGTTAGTGTTTGCTTTTGTTTTAATTTCAGTTTTCTATGAACACTTGTTTTGGGAAAAGTTGAAGAAAGAAAATAGAGAGAAGAAGATCACGTGTGAAGGAAAGAAACTCATTCTGCTTCTATTTGTTGTTCGGATTCCTTTATTATATTCCATCTATTTGTTTTTATTTTATTTTATTAATTTGCTAAATATTTATATTTTATTGGTAGTTACTAAAAGTCAAAATGTTGGTATTGCTTCATGTTTTAATTTTTTTACCTGAACATGAGAACGAACGAGGCCGCCTGATGTCCCTTTGTTTTTTTGTTTTTAATTTTAATTCTCTTATTGTCATCTTTGGTAGTACTACTAATAAGTAGGGATGGAAACAGGACGGGTCGGGGGCGGGTTTAAGCATACTCAGACCCGCACCCGTCACCCAAACCCAAACCCAAACCCGCCCCCATCTCCAAATTCGGTCAGGGCTAACATTTGTTCTCCCGCCCCCGCCCTTAATAAGAAACGGGTTTCCATGCACCCGCCATACACTCGCCCGAATAAAACATTTTTTTAAAAAATTTATAATTTTTTCAATAAAAATAAAAATCAATAATTAAACTAAATAATTAATTATTTTAAAATCATTTTTTATGTTTGATATTTTTATTTAAATTGTATTTTCAAAAAAATTAATAAATAATAATTCTAATAAACATGATATTATAACATTAAAAAGTGCAAATAGTAATAAAACTATTAAAAATAAATGAAATAAATTAAATTTAGTTGGTGGGTGCGGGTGCAAGGCGGGTACTAGCATCACCCGTCCCTACACCCGCACCCGTAAATAAAAACCAAGTTTTCCCTGCATCCGCACCCGGTTAAACCGGGTTTTCCCTGCTAATTTCAGAGCGGGGACGGTTTGGGCCCGACGGAGACTGGTTTATTTACCATGCCTACTAATAAGTTAGAATTAAGATTAACTTAAGCCATTTGGACCATGGGCTTTGGTTCTACTTCTAGCCTTGTATTAAATTCACATCTCCTTTTATTAAGTTAGCATCATATTCTATAATTATACTCTATATTTGACTTTGTTAAATTAGTTTAATTTTTACGAGGTTAATTCAATTAATTTTAAATAATTTAATTATTTTAGATTAATTATTTTAGTTCTTTAATAATTACAAAAATACCGAAAACAATTTCATATACATAAATCAAATTTTATTTTTCAATTAAAACAATTACTTCACCTAGCTCGATTTAATTCTAATAAGGATCAATTCCTTATCGACTCAAATTAATTATTTCGCTCAATGCGATTTAATTATGATAAATATCAACTATTTATCAATGAAATCAATTTATTCGCCCAGCGCGATTGAATTATAAAGAAGATCAACTCTTCTTCAACCAATCACACCTAATCAAAACAATTAACCAATCAAAAATCCTTTTTTACTAACATAATAAAAACTCAAGATTTTTTTCAATAAAAGATTGTTCAAAGTGCTTCCGAATCAAATTTTAAATTGCGTCTACCATCACCCAATTTTCAAACCCAAGCAAAGTTCAAAATCAATTCGAAAGTAATTCGACACAATCCTATAAAAAGCACTAACCAAAAACATACAAACTACAAAATTAGACTCTGATTTTTCACAAGGAGATACATAAGCATGCGATTAAAACCAAGGTGAGTCCCGCTATTAAAAAATCAAATCCTTTTCTTAAACATATGGAAACATTGACTTTTAAATAGAAATTCCTGATTTACCCTACGACCTAAAATAGGATGCTCCTTGAGAACAAGGGATATGAAGGGTGCCTAACACCTTCCCTTCGTCTAACCAACTCGCGAACTTAAAATCTCTAAATAATTAGGGTTATTCGTTATTTTCCCGTCCTTATGACAAAAATTAATGGCAGCGACTCTCATATTTTTTGCCGGTTACGACACTGTTGTGGGTCAATAAAATTCTTCAATCATACCATGTACATCATGGTATTTTATTGGATATTTATAGTGTTAATAAAAGGAAATCTCCTTTGTCTTTGCATTATAGTGTGTTTGGTAGAACACATGTTTCAGAATTTGTCGTGACCTCTTCCCAGGTGAAGATTCTGCTGACAGAAGTAATGATGTTGGTGAAACTATTGCATCTACTGGTGCTAATGCTGATAGAGAAGGAGAAGAGAATGAGATTGTTGTTGATGCATGATTACTGCTTCTGTAAAAAAATGCTTTAGCTTTGTGTACTTGTTTTTACTGCTTTATGATTTTGTAAGGGTTAAAAGCTCGGGATTTGTTTAGCATATGTGTGCTAAATGTGCTTGTGGTTACTTACCTTTGTCCTATTATGGATTAAAAGGGGGAGTAACTTGTGTGATGGATGTGTGATGGTGATTGTTGTTATTGTTGCTATTGAGGGGGGGGGGGGGGGGGGGGAATCTACTAATTCTCTACTATGTTCTGAGCAGTTTGGAAGGGAAGTTTGGATCTAGACTGGATTGTTGTGAAGATTTGTCAGACCTAATGTCCTGACATGTTAAGAATTTGGTATTATCTTATTTATTATGTTGAAGTAGCTTCCACTAGTTGTTGCTCTAATATTTGTTGTACTGATTTTTGCTGTTGTGCCTCTGATTATTTGTTTGTTTGAGTTTATTTTCAAACTTGAGTTATATTATTGTTTATGTGTGGAAGAAGTACTAAGTTGTTTTAGCCAAAATAAGCCAAAGGGGGGGATTGTTAATTCTATATTTTATGGTGATTGGAATTATGTTTGGTAAAACTAACTTAGCATATACATGTTGAAATGAGATGTTCTATCAACTTGAGCAACATGTCGAATGTGATGTCCTATGGAGTTCCTTTCAACATCGTGATTTTGTACAGCTGAACTGTTAGATGTTTTTAGTTCGTTACAGGTGCAGAATATACTGGAAATATTATGCTATCCTATGTGACACACAGTTTGAAGATTAAAAAGATTCAAGTTGAATTTAAGAAGTATTCTTGGTCTCTAATTATGGAGATAATTTAGGAAACTAATGATTAGTGTCTTATCTTTGAGGAGATAATTATGCAATGCCTCTTTCATATCCAACTGTGTTTTTGAAGCCCAAATCCAGTCCATTGAAGGTTATAAAAAGAAGACTTCAACCCTAGTACAAGTGTGGAACTTACATTGTATTTTTATTAGGGTTTGTGTGTTAATTGTGAGTCTCTCAACTATCATATTGATGAAAGACTAGGATTATGTTTTTGAGTTATAAGTTTTGTTAGTCATTATAAAGATTTTAAGCAGTGAATGATTGTGTGTCTTTGAAGTGTGACTTCTGTTATTTTCTAATTGTTTAGAATTATTCAGTCATTGTTCTGTGATTGGAAGGGATTTGAGAAGAGTCTCATACCTAGGCGAGTCTTAGGTAGAAGTTAAGCAAGGGTAGTGATTAAGTGAGAAGTAGTAAATGGTGGATTTTAACTTCAAATTGATACTATCTAGTTGATTTCGTCCCTGGCTTGGTAGCCCCCAGAGTAAATGTTGTTGTGCACCGAACTAGGTCAATCATTCTGTGTGTTCTTTAGTTTTCTGCAATGTTTTATTGTGTTATATCCTGTTCATTATGTTGAAATCAGATTACAGTGTCTCGACATCTATTAGAACATCTGTGATCTGAATACACAAATTTCATTTACACTTTAAACCATTACAATTATAAGAAAAAAATCATGTCCCTTAATATTTAGTTCTTTAACTCTTCTCAACCATATTAATATATGATATTAATTATTTTTGTTAGCTAGTAAACTAATAAACCCGCAAGTAAAGTGAAAAAACAAAATGATAAAAGGGAAAAATAAATTTGTTTGATTGATTGAGTATGTTCAATTGTACATATGTAGTATTTATAGGTGACACTAATTATCCTACCATAATATTACGATTTATATAACTTAACTTTACTTGACAGCTTTTGCAAATATTACATAAATTTTTCGCATATTTAGTTCCCAAGTCCATTAACTTAATTTAATATTTTACTTTAGTTCCTTAACTAAAAAACATTACAAGTTAGTCTTTTAATTTCACTTTTGTTACTATAATTGGTCCCTTCCGTCAAATTATGACAAAAAACTTTAAGTTCTAATAAAGTGGATGTATAGGAAGACCCAAGCTTTAAATGTGACTCAACATTTATACTATAAAGTAGGGTCTCCACCTAAGTTGTTCTCAGATTAACGTTGTTCTCCTTCTTCACCTAGGGATTGTTCTTCATTTTCCTAAGTGAAAACCCTACTTTATAATACAAATTGAGTCATATTTGGATCTTGAGCCTTGTTGTATATCTACGTCACCAGAATTTAATGTTTTTTGCCATAATTTGATGAAATAGACCAAATAGGGTAACGAAAGTGAAGTTAAAGGACTAACTTGTAACATTTTTTAGTTAGGAGATTAAAGTGGAATATTAAATTAAGTTAAGAGACTAAAACATGTATTAAATTTTGTTGTTGTTGTTGAGAGTATAAGATGTAACACCCCAAATTAATTAAGAGTATTTACTTAATTGATTATATGATGAATATTCACAAATATGATGATTTGTTGAATTATGACGTGTGATGTGATATCTGTGAATTATTGATGATTTGATGTGTGATGTACGTGTGGTGGGATAGTGTGGATTAAGGCGGAAATTAGAATAATATAATAATTTATATAGTTAGTATAATTGTTTAGAATTATTATTATTTAAAATTAAATAAAATAGAATAATTTGAGTAGAGATGTTAAGGGTTTATTAGTCATGTTATGTGGAGTAAGTGAGGGAAAGAGTGGAATAACATATTAGGAGTTCAAGGGGTAAGTTGGACAAAAAGGAAAAATAGAGGGTCAATGTTTTATTCTGCAAGATTGTGAAAATTAGGAAGAGAATACTAAAGAACTAGGGCACAAAGAGAAGAGAAGAAAATCAGTCGTAGAGCTTGGAACAGTAATCAAAGCTAGCATTTAAGGTAGGGGAGGGGTGATTCCTTATTATTATGATTTATATGGAGGTTTAGGTATATGTAAGATTGTGTTTAAGATTTTTGATGAATTTCATAACATGATGATTTTGATGAACCCATGATGAATTTGATGAATTTGATGAATTTTGACATTAAAATTTCATGAATCGGTTCCCAAAACATGTATGTTGATGTATTATTGTTGTATGATGATTAGATGTAGAATTATATGAGTTTTGAACTGTATTGGTATAGAAATCACAAGGATTTTGGGACTGAACTGGTGCATCACCGCAACAAGAAGTTGTTGTCAGGGGGCCAGCGTTGGGTGAGCCAATAACAGCGCCAGGCAAGCTCCAGGCGATGGGACTTGGAAAATGACACACTCGTTGAAAATAAGAAAAGCGCCTCAGCGTCGCTGAGCAGGCGTGAGGCAATGAGGCAGCGCCAGGCGGTCATGTATGCCGCTAGGCAGCGCTTAATTCTGTGGCCTGCTTCGTCGGGCGAGCAGACTGGGACTGAACTATTTTAAAAAATTAAAAAATTCATAACTCGAGTTGTAAGTGTCTGATTGATGCGTAGTTTAGATCGTTGGAAATTTAGTTTAACGTACTATCTCTTAAAAATATTTATAGTACCCGAATTCTAATGATTTGACGCATGGACGAATGTTTTGTACTCTCGAGTTATGTAATTTTGTGAAAGTACACACAAATACTTTGTGAAATTTATAATTAGTGATGTCCTATGGACAATGATAGCAATGATATTATTGTGAAGTTAATTATGATGATTTTTAATGACGTTGTGATGTGATAAATGGTACTTGGAATGATGTGCATGATAATTATATGTGTTTGTGCTATATGATGATGTTTATGTGATGATATTATGATGATTACATGGATGATGATGCATTTTGACTAGCAGCGGTCAAGTGTTATTTATATTGTTTCACATCATGCATTCATGGCATATATTATGAAATTGGTCAAGTGATGTTGTTAGGACGTTGGTCCAATGACAACCTCAATTCAATGGTGTGGATTGAGTGCATTTTTATGAAGTACTCCGGTTCCAAGCGAGAATCGATCCTAAGGTGGGGATCTTTGGAGGAAAGATGACTCGGTCATCAGTGAAGTTTGGTACCACATGCATGAGAATAATGTTGCATTACATTCTTTGTGACATTGCATGATTGTTGATTGAGTGATGTTGTGATCTAAGTGATGCTGGATGATGAATGTAACTTGATGATATAATGATATATTATATATGTATTTGTGTTGTGAAAGTATGAGTACATATGTGAAGTGTAACACCCCTTCTAAATAACCCGCGAATATATTAATTAAATCAGAGTAACATGAAAAATCAGGGATGTCACAATTCAAGATAAATATAAAACCTCAAATTTACAGTTGTCATGCTTTACTGAAGGAATTATTATTATAAATATTTAAATCAACATTATGTTCTACACAGCGGAAATATCTCAAAACCAGAATAACTTCACTTCGTAAGTATTCCCAACATAATTTAAACAATAGAAAATAAAACTCGTCATTCAAACGTTTTCCCCCAGTGTTACAACCTATCAGAGCACGACACTGACACGCGGACTAAAATAACATAGCTCTAGAGCCATCCTCACCACTCCTGAGCTGCTAACTTTAATCTGAAATCATTAAAGTAAGGGTGAGATTTCTCATAATTAACATGCATTATAAGTTTCTCAATCAACATTATATCACAAGCATATTATTTCACCCATTTTAGCATAAATTCAGATTCAACACACAGTTACAATCATACAAGTCATTATGCACAATTCAAGAATCAACCAAAGAATTGTAACACTGGAAGACATCCTAACATGTTACAATTCCATGCAAACATAAATGCAGACACAATGCATGTGGTACCAACACGTGACCAAGTCACCATCACTGATTCATCACACTCGGATACAGTGACCATCGATTCGTCCATCACACTCGGACATGAATCCAGCCGAAGCAATCATCAATTCGTCCATCACACCCGGACATGAATCCAGCCTAACCACCCATCACTCTCGGGTATCAGTTAACGGCAATACAAGTCAAATTCCACACAATGGGAATTAACTTCACCAAAACAATGCATATGCATGCACATCACTAGCATGCAACATCAAATCAACGGAATATGATCACAACATAATTCCAAATAATTCTAAAACCAATATATCACATGATCACATCTTAACCATAATGGATAGCAGGCACAACACATGAGTATTAACTCTCATTCACCAAATTAGAACACTTCACAACGATTCTACATCATTCTCAAAATACCAAGATTTACCAAAAATCTGAAATTCGTCTCTTTTTAAAATAATTTTCATAAAATAATATTTTTCTTATTTTATAAGATAGAGTATTTAATTTAAGAAATAACGTCCAAAACGGCACTCAAAACGGACTTACGGTTTGAAAGTTATGAATTTTCAAAGTTTAGTATTTTTCAAAAAGTTACACCAGAACCCGGTTCCTACATATACAGGAACCGGTTCCTGCGAAGTTCAGAAAACACCCATTCTGGAAAATGTACTGGAACCCGGTTCCTACCTATACAGGAACCGGTTCCTGCGTTGAAAAAGTCAGTTTCTTCACAAATTTACACTGGGAACTCGGTTCCTCCCACTGGGAACCGGTTCCTGCGACCTGAAAAGTCAAAAACTGCTATTTGACAGTATTTATTCATTCCAAATCCCATCCAATTCATACCCATACGAATCCATTTCACAGAATTGCCAAAACAAGTTATAGTACATGATTCTAATGAGATTATAACACACCATAACATCATACAATTTCCTCATAACCTCAAATTGAATCAAAACATAATTTCATGGGATTGGGGTTTGAATTTCATAAATCCTAAATTGGGATTCCTAACATGCCTAATCAATTCTATTGATCCCAAAATCTATAAGGCATATTAAATAATCGAAATCACCCCTTACCTCGCGATGATCCTTCGAATTCCCGGCGTTTGGCTTTTTCCTCTCTTCTCTTCTCTTCTCCAATTTTACGTACAATGAGTTTTTCCAAAACCCTTCTTTTCCTTTTTCCTTTTTATTCTTCTTTTTCTTTTCCTTTTATTATTTGCCAAATAATAATAATAATTAGTAATTATTTTAATAGAGCTTTTTACTACGCACACCTCTAACTCAACTTTACACCCCCGGTCTCCCTTTTTAATTCCAAAAATTAATTCCTTCATTTAATCCAAAATATTATTAATTAAGCCTTTAATTAATTTAATAATTAAATTCCTAATTATTTAACAATTGAATTAATTTGGGGTGTCACAACTCTCCCCTACTAAAAGAGTTTTCGTCCTCGAAAACATACCTTAGACGAACAGTTTGGGATACGAGTCCTTCATCTGGCTCTCCAGCTCCCAAGTGACGTTTCCATCTGCTGGTCCTCCCCAAGCTACTCTTACCAACGCGATCTCCTTGCCTCGCAACTGTTTCAACTTCCGATCCTCAATTCTCGCAGGTACCGCTTCCACAGTCAAATTCTCTCGTACCTGTATATCGTCTACCCGAATCTCATGAGACGGATCAGCAATGTACTTCCTCAACTGGGATACATGAAAAACATCATGCAAATTTGCAAGTGACGGCGGCAAAGCAATCTGATAAGCAACTTTCCCAACTCTCTTGGTAATCTGAAACGGACCAATAAAGCGTGGAGTCAACTTCTTTGACTTCAAAGCTCGACCAATACCAGTCATCGGAGTAACTCGCATAAAAACATGTTCTCCTTCGCTAAACTCAAGATCTTTCCTCCTCTTATCATGATAACTTTTCTGACGACTCTGAGAAGTCCTCATCTTCTCTTGAATCATCTTAATCTTTTCCGAAGTCTGTTGGACAATTTCCGGTCCAATCACAACACTCTCTCCAGATTCATACCAACACAACGGTGTCCGACACCTCCTACCATACAATGCCTCAAACGGAGCCATACCAATGCTCGAATGAAAACTATTGTTGTAGGTAAACTCAATCAATGATAGGTAACTATCCCAAGCTCCACCTTTCTCCAACACACAAGCTCTTAACAAATCTTCCAACGACTGAATCGTTCTCTCCGTCTGACCATCTGTCTGCGGATGATAAGCGGAACTCAAACGCAACTTAGTACCCAAAGCTTCTTGCAATCCCGTACAGAATTTAGATGTAAACCTCGGATCTCGATCCGACACAATACTAGAAGGAATACCGTGCAAACTCACAATCTTCTCAACATACAATTCGGCCAACCTTTCCATCGGATAATCCATTCTTATCAGAATAAAGTGAGCAGATTTCGTCAACCGATCAACAATAACCCAGATAGAATCACAATTCTTCGATGTTCTTGGCAAACCAGACACAAAACCCATAGAGATTCCATCCCATTTCCATTCCGGAACAAACAACGGTTCCATCAATCCTGACGGTTTCTGATGCTCAATCTTCGACTTCTGACAAACCAAACAAGCATACACAAACTCAGCAATTTCCTTTTTCATTCCCGGCCACCAAAAAACTTCTTCAAATCATGGTACATTTTAGTAGCACCAGGATGAATACTCAATCCACTACGATGTCCTTCTTCCAGAATACTCTTCCTAATCTCTGCAACATCCGGAACACACACCCTATTACCAAATCTCATAACACCATTCTCATCAATCTGAAACTCGCCTCCTTGACCTTGGTTGATCAATGTCAATTTATCAACTAACCCAACATCGGACTTCTGTCCATTCCGAATTTCTTCCAGAATACCACTAGTCAGTTTCAACATACCCAATTTCACACTATTCGGAGTAGTTTCACATACCAAACTTAAATCTCTGAACTGCTCAACCAAATCTAACTCACGGACCATTAACATCGACATATGCAAGGACTTCCTACTCAAGGCATCCGCAACAACATTTGCTTTACCAGGATGGTAATTCAAACCAAAATCATAATCCTTTAGAAATTCTAACCACCTCCTCTGCCTCATATTCAACTCTTTCTGATCAAAGAGATACCTCAGACTTTTGTGATCACTGAACACCTCAAACCGAGAGCCATATAAATAATGCCTCCACAACTTCAAAACAAACACAACAGCTGCCAACTCTAAATCATGAGTCGGATAATTCCTTTCATGTACTTTCAATTGTCTCGAAGCATAAGCCACCACTTGCTTATCTTGCATCAACACACCACCTAACCCCATTAATGATGCGTCACAATACACAACAAAAGACAGTCGGATTTGGCAAAATCAAGATCGGAGCACTTGTCAACCTCCTCTTCAGCTCTTGAAATCCTTTCTCACATTCAACATCCCAAACAAACATCTGACCCTTCCTGGTCAACTTAGTCAACGGTAACGCTAATTTGGAAAATCCTTCTATAAACTTCCTGTAATAACCTGCAAGACCCAGAAAACTACGGATCTCAGAAGCATTCTTCGGCGCTTCCCACTGAGATACTGCTTCTACCTTCGTAGGATCCACAACAATTCCATTCTTGGAAATTACATGGCCAAGAAAACTTACTTCACTTAACCAGAATTCACACTTGGACAACTTCGCATAAAGCTTCTTCTCTTTCAACAATTCCAACACAACTCTGAGATGTTCTGCATGCTCTTCATCGCTCTTCGAACAAATTAGAATATCATCAATGAACACCACCACAAACTTATCAAGATATGGATGAAATATCCTGTTCATATACTCCATGAAAACACCAGGTGCATTAGTAACTCCAAACGGCATAACAGAATACTCGTAATGTCCATACCTCATTCTAAATGCAGTTTTCTGAATATCTTCCGACTTCACACGAATCTGATGATATCCAGATCTCAGATCAATCTTACTAAATACACAAGCTCCAACTAGTTGATCCATCAAATCATCGATCCTCGACAAAGGATACCGATTCTTGATTGTAACTTTATTCAGCTGTCTGTAATCAACACATAATCTCATTGAACCTTCTTTCTTCTTAACCAACAACACCGGAGCACCCCACGGCGAAACACTCGGACGAATAAACTTCTTCTCAAGTAACTCCTCCAACTGTTTCTTTAACTCCACTAATTCAGATGCCGACATACGGTAAGGCGCCATCGACACTGGACTAGTTCCAGGAATCAAATATATAGTAAATTCTACCTCCCTCTCAGGTGGCAATTCACTAACGTCTTCCGGAAACACCTCTGGAAATTCATTCACCACTGGAAATCCATCACTCTTGGCTTTTCCCTCCGCTTCTATTGCAGAATACAACATAAATACCACAACACCATCTTTCACAGCTAGGTTCATCTGTTTAACCGACATAGTCACATCTTCGACACCAACCTCTTCAGGAAAAATAACCGTCTTCGCAAAACAGTTGATATGAACCTGGTTGAATTCCAACCAATTCATTCCAAGGATGATATCAAGTTGTTCTAACGGTAGGCACACCAAATCCATACCGAAACCCCTACCAAAAATCACAATAGGACAATTCCTACAAACATACGAAGTAGTCACTGAACCCGACGCAGGAGTATCAATAACCATACTTCCATCCATATTAGAAATTTCCAAATTCAATCTTTTAGCACAATCCAAAGCAATAAAAGAATGCGTAGCTCCAGTATCAATAATCGCAATCAAAGGTATGTCATTAATAAAATATGTACCTTTAATCAGCCGATCATCTGGCTTAGTCTCTGACCCAGATAATGCAAACACTTTACCACCAGCTTGTTCCTTCTTGGGTTTTGTACACTGAGGACGAGTATGACCTTCTTCACCACAGTTGTAACAAGTTATCCTTCTAACTCTGCACTCAGCAGCTACATGACCAAATTTCCCATAGTTGTCGCACTTCTTTGCATCATTCTTGCACTCATTAGCCCTATGCCCCCTTTCACCACATCTGTAACACTTAATGGAAAGACCAGAGTCTCCCCCACTAGGCTTCTTCCAACCACCAGATTTCTGATTACTTCTATCATAAGGCTTACCACGATCCATCTGTTGCTTACCCTTCCTATCAACATACCCTCGAGCATTCGACTTAGTACTAGCAAGATCCTCCTCTAAAATCCAACTACAGTCAACCAGATCGGGAAATCTTCGGATACGCTGATACCGAATACCCTGCTTAATCTCATCACGAAGACCATTCTCAAACTTGATACATTTGGAAAATTCTCCATCTGCATCGTTAGCATAATGAGCATAATACTTCGCTAACTCAGTAAACTTCGAAGCATACTCACTGACAGTCTTGTTACCCTGCTTGAGTTCCAGAAACTCAATCTCCTTCTTGCCTCTGATGTCCTCAAGAAAGTACCTCTTCAGAAAAGCCCTCCTGAACACAGCCCAAGTTAACGCAATACCATCTTCTTCCATTTCAGTTCTGGTAGCAACCCACCAGTCATCAGCTTCCTCTGCTAACATGTGAGTTCTGTATCTCACCTTCAGCCCTTCGGCACAGTCAATTACTCTGAAAATCCTCTCGATCTCCTTCAACCACTTCTAAGCACCTTCGGGATCATGTGCACCCTTGAACAACGGAGGATTATTCCTCTGAAAATTCCCCAATTGTCGGTCAGCACCAATCACAGCTTCCTGCTAGTTCCCTCCGAGTACTCCAGCCAACATTCCCAATGCTTCAGCAAGAGCATCGTCGTTTCTTCCGTTACCTCTTCCGATCATTGTTCTGTAACATTACAAAACAACCTTATCAGCACACAAGTATCGACAATGTCATCTTACACTAGTCGCATACAAAAGGGATAACGACACAAGACAAGACCGATTATGCTCTGATACCACTATTGTAACACCCTTTCTAAATAACCCGCGAATATATTAATTAAATCAGAGTAACATGAAAAATCAGGGATGTCACAATTCAAGATAAATATAAAACCTCAAATTTACAGTTGTCATGCTTTACTGAAGGAATTATTATTATAAATATTTAAATCAACATCATGTTCTACACAGCGGAAATATCTCAAAACCGGAATAACTTCACTTCGTAAGTATTCCCAACATAATTTAAACAATATAAAATAAAACTCGTCATTCAAACGTTTTCCCCCAGTGTTACAACCTATCAGAGCACGACACTGACACGCGGACTAAAATAACATAGCTCTAGAGCCATCCTCACCACTCCTGAGCTGCTAACTTTAATCTGAAATCATTAAAGTAAGGGTGAGATTTCTCATAATTAACATGCATTATAAGTTTCTCAATCAACATTATATCACAAGCATATTATTTCACCCATTTTAGCATAAATTCAGATTCAACACACAGTTACAATCATACAAGTCATTATGCACAATTCAAGAATCAACCAAAGAATTGTAACACTGGAAGACATCCTAACATGTTACAATTCCATGCAAACATAAATGCAGACACAATGCATGTGGTACCAACACGTGACCAAGTCACCATCACTGATTCATCACACTCGGATACAGTGACCATCGATTCGTCCATCACACTCGGACATGAATCCAGCCGAAGCAATCATCAATTCGTCCATCACACCCGGACATGAATCCAGCCTAACCACCCATCACTCTCGGGTATCGGTTAACGGCAATACAAGTCAAATTCCACACAATGGGAATTAACTTCACCAAAACAATGCATATGCATGCACATCACTAGCATGCAACATCAAATCAACGGAATATGATCACAACATAATTCCAAATAATTCTAAAACCAATATATCACATGATCACATCTTAACCATAATGGATAGCAGGCACAACACATGAGTATTAACTCTCATTCACCAAATTAGAACACTTCACAGCGATTCTACATCATTCTCAAAATACCAAGATTTACCAAAAATCTGAAATTCGTCTCTTTTTAAAATAATTTTCATAAAATAATATTTTTCTTATTTTATAAGATAGAGTATTTAATTTAAGAAATAACGTCCAAAACGGCACTCAAAACGGACTTACGGTTTGAAAGTTATGAATTTTCAAAGTTTAGTATTTTTCAAAAAGTTACACCAGAACCCGGTTCCTACATATACAGGAACCGGTTCCTGCGAAGTTCAGAAAACACCCATTCTGGAAAATGTACTGGAACCCGGTTCCTACCTATACAGGAACCGGTTCCTGCGTTGAAAAAGTCAGTTTCTTCACAAATTTACACTGGGAACTCGGTTCCTCCCCACTGGGAACCGGTTCCTGCGACCTGAAAAGTCAAAAACTGCTATTTGACAGTATTTATTCATTCCAAATCCCATCCAATTCATACCCATACGAATCCATTTCACAGAATTGCCAAAACAAGTTATAGTACATGATTCTAATGAGATTATAACACACCATAACATCATACAATTTCCTCATAACCTCAAATTGAATCAAAACATAATTTCATGGGATTGGGGTTCGAATTTCATAAATCCTAAATTGGGATTCCTAACATGCCTAATCAATTCTATTGATCCCAAAATCTATAAGGCATATTAAATAATCGAAATCACCCCTTACCTCGCGATGATCCTTCGAATTCCCGGCGTTTGGCTTTTTCCTCTCTTCTCTTCTCTTCTCCAATTTTACGTACAATGAGTTTTTCCAAAACCCTTCTTTTCCTTTTTCCTTTTTATTCTTCTTTTTCTTTTCCTTTTATTATTTGCCAAATAATAATAATAATTAGTAATTATTTTAATAGAGCTTTTTACTACGCACACCTCTAACTCAACTTTACACCCCCGGTCTCCCTTTTTAATTCCAAAAATTAATTCCTTCATTTAATCCAAAATATTATTAATTAAGCCTTTAATTAATTTAATAATTAAATTCCTAATTATTTAACAATTGAATTAATTTGGGGTGTCACAACTCTCCCCTACTAAAAGAGTTTTCGTCCTCGAAAACATACCTTAGACGAACAGTTTGGGATACGAGTCCTTCATCTGGCTCTCCAGCTCCCAAGTGACGTTTCCATCTGCTGGTCCTCCCCAAGCTACTCTTACCAACGCGATCTCCTTGCCTCGCAACTGTTTCAACTTCCGATCCTCAATTCTTGCAGGTACCGCTTCCACAGTCAAATTCTCTCGTACCTGTATATCGTCTACCCGAATCTCATGAGACGGATCAGCAATGTACTTCCTCAACTGGGATACATGAAAAACATCATGCAAATTTGCAAGTGACGGCGGCAAAGCAATCTGATAAGCAACTTTCCCAACTCTCTTGGTAATCTGAAACGGACCAATAAAGCGTGGAGTCAACTTCTTTGACTTCAAAGCTCGACCAATACCAGTCATCGGAGTAACTCGCATAAAAACATGTTCTCCTTCGCTAAACTCAAGATCTTTCCTCCTCTTATCATGATAACTTTTCTGACGACTCTGAGAAGTCCTCATCTTCTCTTGAATCATCTTAATCTTTTCCGAAGTCTGTTGGACAATTTCCGGTCCAATCACAACACTCTCTCCAGATTCATACCAACACAACGGTGTCCGACACCTCCTACCATACAATGCCTCAAACGGAGCCATACCAATGCTCGAATGAAAACTATTGTTGTAGGTAAACTCAATCAATGATAGGTAACTATCCCAAGCTCCACCTTTCTCCAACACACAAGCTCTTAACAAATCTTCCAACGACTGAATCGTTCTCTCCGTCTGACCATCTGTCTGCGGATGATAAGCGGAACTCAAACGCAACTTAGTACCCAAAGCTTCTTGCAATCCCGTACAGAATTTAGATGTAAACCTCGGATCTCGATCCGACACAATACTAGAAGGAATACCGTGCAAACTCACAATCTTCTCAACATACAATTCGGCCAACCTTTCCATCGGATAATCCATTCTTATCGGAATAAAGTGAGCAGATTTCGTCAACCGATCAACAATAACCCAGATAGAATCACAATTCTTCGATGTTCTTGGCAAACCAGACACAAAATCCATAGAGATTCCATCCCATTTCCATTCCGGAACAAACAACGGTTCCATCAATCCTGACGGTTTCTGATGCTCAATCTTCGACTTCTGACAAACCAAACAAGCATACACAAACTCAGCAATTTCCTTTTTCATTCCCGGCCACCAAAAAACTTCTTCAAATCATGGTACATTTTAGTAGCACCAGGATGAATACTCAATCCACTACGATGTCCTTCTTCCAGAATACTCTTCCTAATCTCTGCAACATCCGGAACACACACCCTATTACCAAATCTCATAACACCATTCTCATCAATCCGAAACTCGCCTCTTTGACCTTGGTTGATCAATGTCAATTTATCAACTAACCCAACATCGGACTTCTGTCCATTCCGAATTTCTTCCAGAATACCACTAGTCAGTTTCAACATACCCAATTTCACACTATTCGGAGTAGTTTCACATACCAAACTTAAATCTCTGAACTGCTCAACCAAATCTAACTCACGGACCATTAACATCGACATATGCAAGGACTTCCTACTCAAGGCATCCGCAACAACATTTGCTTTACCAGGATGGTAATTCAAACCAAAATCATAATCCTTTAGAAATTCTAACCACCTCCTCTGCCTCATATTCAACTCTTTCTGATCAAAGAGATACCTCAGACTTTTGTGATCACTGAACACCTCAAACCGAGAGCCATATAAATAATGCCTCCACAACTTCAAAACAAACACAACAGCTGCCAACTCTAAATCATGAGTCGGATAATTCCTTTCATGTACTTTCAATTGTCTCGAAGCATAAGCCACCACTTGCTTATCTTGCATCAACACACCACCTAACCCCATTAATGATGCGTCACAATACACAACAAAAGACAGTCGGATTTGGCAAAATCAAGATCGGAGCACTTGTCAACCTCCTCTTCAGCTCTTGAAATCCTTTCTCACATTCAACATCCCAAACAAACATCTGACCCTTCCTGGTCAACTTAGTCAACGGTAACGCTAATTTGGAAAATCCTTCTATAAACTTCCTGTAATAACCTGCAAGACCCAGAAAACTACGGATCTCAGAAGCATTCTTCGGCGCTTCCCACTGAGATACTGCTTCTACCTTCGTAGGATCCACAACAATTCCATTCTTGGAAATTACATGGCCAAGAAAACTTACTTCACTTAACCAGAATTCACACTTGGACAACTTCGCATAAAGCTTCTTCTCTTTCAACAATTCCAACACAACTCTGAGATGTTCTGCATGCTCTTCATCGCTCTTCGAACAAATTAGAATATCATCAATGAACACCACCACAAACTTATCAAGATATGGATGAAATATCTTGTTCATATACTCCATGAAAACACCAGGTGCATTAGTAACTCCAAACGGCATAACAGAATACTCGTAATGTCCATACCTCATTCTAAATGCAGTTTTCTGAATATCTTCCGACTTCACACGAATCTGATGATATCCAGATCTCAGATCAATCTTACTAAATACACAAGCTCCAACTAGTTGATCCATCAAATCATCGATCCTCGACAAAGGATACCGATTCTTGATTGTAACTTTATTCAGCTGTCTGTAATCAACACATAATCTCATTGAACCTTCTTTCTTCTTAACCAACAACACCGGAGCACCCCACGGCGAAACACTCGGACGAATAAACTTCTTCTCAAGTAACTCCTCCAACTGTTTCTTTAACTCCACTAATTCAGATGCCGACATACGGTAAGGCGCCATCGACACTGGACTAGTTCCAGGAATCAAATATATAGTAAATTCTACCTCCCTCTCAGGTGGCAATTCACTAACGTCTTCCGGAAACACCTCTGGAAATTCATTCACCACTGGAAATCCATCACTCTTGGCTTTTCCCTCCGCTTCTATTGCAGAATACAACATAAATACCACAACACCATCTTTCACAGCTAGGTTCATCTGTTTAACCGACATAGTCACATCTTCGACACCAACCTCTTCAGGAAAAATAACCGTCTTCGCAAAACAGTTGATATGAACCTGGTTGAATTCCAACCAATTCATTCCAAGGATGATATCAAGTTGTTCTAACGGTAGGCACACCAAATCCATACCGAAACCCCTACCAAAAATCACAATAGGACAATTCCTACAAACATACGAAGTAGTCACTGAACCCGACGCAGGAGTATCAATAACCATACTTCCATCCATATTAGAAATTTCCAAATTCAATCTTTTAGCACAATCCAAAGCAATAAAAGAATGCGTAGCTCCAGTATCAATAATCGCAATCAAAGGTATGTCATTAATAAAATATGTACCTTTAATCAGCCGATCATCTGGCTTAGTCTCTGACCCAGATAATGCAAACACTTTACCACCAGCTTGTTCCTTCTTGGGTTTTGTACACTGAGGACGAGTATGACCTTCTTCACCACAGTTGTAACAAGTTATCCTTCTAACTCTGCACTCAGCAGCTACATGACCAAATTTCCCATAGTTGTCGCACTTCTTTGCATCATTCTTGCACTCATTAGCCCTATGCCCCCTTTCACCACATCTGTAACACTTAATGGAAAGACCAGAGTCTCCCCCACTAGGCTTCTTCCAACCACCAGATTTCTGATTACTTCTATCATAAGGCTTACCACGATCCATCTGTTGCTTACCCTTCCTATCAACATACCCTCGAGCATTCGACTTAGTACTAGCAAGATCCTCCTCTAAAATCCAACTACAGTCAACCAGATCGGGAAATCTTCGGATACGCTGATACCGAATACCCTGCTTAATCTCATCACGAAGACCATTCTCAAACTTGATACATTTGGAAAATTCTCCATCTGCATCGTTAGCATAATGAGCATAATACTTCGCTAACTCAGTAAACTTCGAAGCATACTCACTGACAGTCTTGTTACCCTGCTTGAGTTCTAGAAACTCAATCTCCTTCTTGCCTCTGATGTCCTCAAGAAAGTACCTCTTCAGAAAAGCCCTCCTGAACACAGCCCAAGTTAACGCAATACCATCTTCTTCCATTTCAGTTCTGGTAGCAACCCACCAGTCATCAGCTTCCTCTGCTAACATGTGAGTTCTGTATCTCACCTTCAGCCCTTCGGCACAGTCAATTACTCTGAAAATCCTCTCGATCTCCTTCAACCACTTCTAAGCACCTTCGGGATCATGTGCACCCTTGAACAACGGAGGATTATTCCTCTGAAAATTCCCCAATTGTCGGTCAGCACCAATCACAGCTTCCTGCTGGTTCCCTCCGAGTACTCCAGCCAACATTCCCAATGCTTCAGCAAGAGCATCGTCGTTTCTTCCGTTACCTCTTCCGGTCATTGTTCTGTAACATTACAAAACAACCTCATCAGCACACAAGTATCGACAATGTCATCTTACACTAGTCGCATACAAAAGGGATAACGACACAAGACAAGACCGATTATGCTCTGATACCACTATTGTAACACCCTTTCTAAATAACCCGCGAATATATTAATTAAATCAGAGTAACATGAAAAATCAGGGATGTCACAATTCAAGATAAATATAAAACCTCAAATTTACAGTTGTCATGCTTTACTGAAGGAATTATTATTATAAATATTTAAATCAACATCATGTTCTACACTGCGGAAATATCTCAAAACCGGAATAACTTCACTTCGTAAGTATTCCCAACATAATTTAAACAATATAAAATAAAACTCGTCATTCAAACGTTTTCCCTCAGTGTTACAACCTATCAGAGCACGACACTGACACGCGGACTAAAATAACATAGCTCTAGAGCCATCCTCACCACTCCTGAGCTGCTAACTTTAATCTGAAATCATTAAAGTAAGGGTGAGATTTCTCATAATTAACATGCATTATAAGTTTCTCAATCAACATTATATCACAAGCATATTATTTCACCCATTTTAGCATAAATTCAGATTCAACACACAGTTACAATCATACAAGTCATTATGCACAATTCAAGAATCAACCAAAGAATTGTAACACTGGAAGACATCCTAACATGTTACAATTCCATGCAAACATAAATGCAGACACAATGCATGTGGTACCAACACGTGACCAAGTCACCATCACTGATTCATCACACTCGGATACAGTGACCATCGATTCGTCCATCACACTCGGACATGAATCCAGCCGAAGCAATCATCGATTCGTCCATCACACTCGGACATGAATCCAGCCTAACCACCCATCACTCTCGGGTATCGGTTAACGGCAATACAAGTCAAATTTCACACAATGGGAATTAACTTCACCAAAACAATGCATATGCATGCACATCACTAGCATGCAACATCAAATCAACGGAATATGATCACAACATAATTCCAAATAATGCCAAAACCAATATATCACATGATCACATCTCAACCATAATGGATAGCAGGCACAACACATGAGTATCAATTCTCATTCACCAAATCAGAACACTTCACAATGATTCTACATCATTCTCAAAATACTAGGATTTACCAAAAATCTGAAATTCGTCTCTTTTTAAAATAATTTTCATAAAATAATATTTTTCTTATTTTATAAGATAGAGTATTTAATTTAAGAAATAACATCCAAAACGGACTTACGGTTTGAAAGTTGTGAATTTTCAAAGTTTAGTATTTTTCAAAAAGTTACAGCAGAACTCGGTTCCTACATATACAGGAACCGGTTCCTGCGAAGTTCAGAAAACACCCATTCTTGAAAATGTACTGGAACCCGGTTCCTACCTATACATGAACCGGTTCCTGCATTGAAAAAGTCAGTTTCTTCACAAATTTACACTGGGAACTCGGTTCCTCCCTACTGGGAACCGGTTCCTGCGACCTGAAAAGTCAAAAACTGCTATTTGACAGTATTTATTCATTCCAAATCTCATCCAATTCATACCCATACGAATCCAATTCACAGAATTGCCAAAACAAGTTATAGTACATGATTCTAATGAGATTATAACACACCATAACATCATACAATTTCCTCATAACCTCAAATTGAATCAAAACATAATTTCATGGGATTGGGGTTTGAATTTCATAAATCCTAAATTGGGATTCCTAACATGCCTAATCAATTCTATTGATCCCAAAATCTATAAGGCATATTAAATAATCGAAATCACCCCTTACCTCGCGATGATCCTTCGAATTCCCGGCGTTTGACTTTTTCCTCTCTTCTCCAATTTTACGTACAATGAGTTTTTCCAAAACTCTTTTCCTTTTTCCTTTTTATTCTTCTTTTTCTTTTTCTTTTATTATTTGCCAAATAATAATAATAATTAGTAATTATTTTAATAGAGCTTTTTACTACACACACCTCTAACTCAACTTTACACCCCCGGTCTCCCTTTTTAATTCCAAAAATTAATTCCTTCATTTAATCCAAAATATTATTAATTAAGCCTTTAATTAATTTAATAATTAAATTCCTAATTATTTAACAATTGAATTAATTTGGGGTGTCACATGAAGTATGATGAATACGTGGAATCTTTGATGACTGTTATTGTAACTATTATATTTATTCCGTATATCTTTTTTAATGATTTGTGATTTCTCACGCTTTCTGCTTGGAAATATTGCCTGGATACGTGGGTAATTTGCAGGTAATCGAGAATAACCGTAGTAGCTCGAGAATGGCTTTATGGAGTCATTTATTTTGTTTCTATTGAATAAAGAGGGTCTTGCTCTAATATGTAACATCAAGGTTTGGGAGATGTTTGATTTGAACCATGTGTTCCCTTTTTATTGACATGAAGTATTGAGACATTTTATTCATTTTAAGTTGTTTTTAAATGTAACTTATAAATGATGAAGTGTAATGAAGTTCTCTTGAAGTATTTTAATAAAGATGTTTTGAGACAATAATTTCGCTGCGAAGTTCGAAGTTGCGGGCTGAGATTTTAAAGAGATTAATGTTTTAATTCTATTGAAAACCCGTGTTACAGAGTATAATAATTTATATTGATATTTTTTATGAACATGTGACACCCTTATTAGTGATTTATGTTTGATTTAATAATAAATTATTCATTAAATTATTCATTGCAATTGGAAAAAAGAAAAAAGAAAACAGGAAAAGGAAAAAATAAAACAACCGGAAGAAACGAAAGCAAAAAAAAGAGGAAAGGAAATGAAAGGGAAGGAAAGGGTAAAAGGGACAAAGAAGGCATAGGGAATTAAAAAAAAGCAAGAACAAAGAACAAGAAAAAAAATAGAGCCACAAAAAAGTGAAGAACAAAAGGGGAACAGGAGTAACAAGGGAAAAAGGGTAGATGGAAGGAAAAAACAGATAAAGGGTGGACA